>CATNEM010000234.1:680000-866763 GCA_950096795.1 Macrostomum cliftonense
TTAGCAATGATACCAATCATTTAGAGAGAAGCAGCATGAAATAGGATCGAACAACTGTGCTGGGGTCCACCTAAACCCTCATCGAACTTATCATAGTGTGTGTCTGTTGGAAAGCTGGGCCGTATACTAACAGCTGTGCGGGGGTCCACCTAAACCCTCTTCGAACTTATCATAGTGTGTGTCTGCTGACAAGCTCTTCATTGTACTAACTCCCTTACAGAAGTAGATAGATTCATCTATCTCCGAGCCATCTTCGCTCGAGCGCTGATTCAGCGCAAATTGATTCTTCGTTGAAGCGGAAGTCGAAGGATGGTCGCCACCATTAGTCGAAGAATCGTCTGCCATAAGCAACATGACGACCCGTGTAGAAAAAATCATTAAAAAATTGGTCGCGAAAATAAATGAAATTAGTATCATGATTTAAATAGCCTCATCATCACAGTTCACAGTTTCATATATCATACAGAACTTGTGTGTATCTGCTACTAGGCTGGGTGTGGTACTATCAGCCTTACAGTAGTTTTTCCATCATTTTCGAAACAGATTTATTTGCAGAATAAATTTGCTTGATACAATGGAATCATATTTTTCGCGATTTTTCATTAATCTGTTATGGGCTCCGACGTCACAATGCCAATGGCAGACGGCTCTTATAGTGACGTGTCCTTCGATTCTATCGAAACGGCTGTCCATGTAAACACACACACACTGGTATATATGTGTGTCTGTCTGTCTGTCTGTCTGTCTGTCTGTCTGTCTGTCTGTCTGTCTGTCTGTCTGTCTGACTGTCTGTCTGTCTGACTGTCTGTCTGTCTGTCTGTCTGTGTGTCTGTCTGTCTGTCTGTCTGTTTGTCTGTCTATCAGTCTGTCAGTCGGTTCATTCATTCTGTTCGTTAGAGTAGCTTCATGAACAATCAAAGTCCGAGAGTCCTACAGACGAAACGTTTGCATTTCCACTTCTAAATGGGATTCTATCCCTTGTACGAAGTTTCAACGCCCGTAATTGAGTTGCCACCATTTGTTCCCCCGGCCCAAACCGGCGCTCGCTCGCGGCAATTCAAACGCGTTCAGTCGTGCAGAACGCGCAGATTGGGGGTTGGGGGCTGGCTGGGAGGAGCGCTGAAGCGGACCGAGTCAACCCGCCGGTTTAGCCCTGAGTTTCTGAGAGGTCTCGAACACCCCTCTCTCCTTACACTTATTTGCATAGACAAGTTGGCTTTTATAGGAAAGAAGAAAATACGATCCACTAGTGTTAGACCCAATAAAGCATATGATTAATGCGATTTTTCCTAATCCCCTGAGCGAAATTATTTTTTTTGTCAATTCGAAGTCATTTCGTTCTTTATATTCGGAAGAGGCGATCCATAATTTTGCCAGTGGCTTGCGTCGGAATAGATGGTGCGAAAGATTTTCCGACATTCTGAGACGTTCTTAGAGAAGTACCGCTAACACAAAATATTATTTGACTACCTAGGGATGTGTACTTGTTAAACATTTAGTTCGAAAAAAAATTTTTTTTTGGTTTTGATGCATGTGATGGAAGCAAAGTTTTTTGGCGATTTTCTTATCGTCGCAGACTTATAATCCTTTAATCCCGAAAAGGGTGAAGCAGCTTCTGAAGGTCTGAAGTAGCAAAAATCAAGTCTGCATAGAACTACGAGCATTTTTTACATCCACCCTGAATTTACCCAGCTCAAACTGGTACCCGATCTCAGCTGGGTGGATTGAAGCAATGCGGGATTAAATGCCTTGCTCAAGGGCACAAATTTTCTCCTAGAGCCGGGGCTCGAACCCACGACCATCCGGTCATGAGGCAGACGCCTTAGCCACTGGGCTACAACTTGTCTTGAGTCAATAAATCAAGAGCTTTTATTCATTTAAAAGATTATGGCTAAATGCACATTAATTATTGATATTTGCAAGGAGTATCGTCAATCTTCAAGAAATCAATAATTTTCAAGTTATTGCCACTTGTTCAAGTTCGATTTCTATCGTCTCGGGAATCCAATAATTGACAGTGGTAACGAACTTCCGCAAAAACACTGTACATTCTACTTCCAGTCAGTAAGTAGTCCGTACGGTAAGGTAGTTTACAATTTTAAAGATGGCTTCGATAAAAGATTGCTTTTTTGGTCAGCTGATGATCGTCTGTTTGACCCTGTGTTCATCAGGATCCTTATTTTCGTCCAGTTAGCCAGAGGAATAAGTTAATCTACCGCAATTAACAAGCAATCAACAAGGCGAAGCTGGATGTGTTGCTAAAGTACGCTCGAACTATTATGGTTGATCGTAGGCACTCGCGTTCAGCTGAGAGATTCGAATTCAACTGAATTTACGTAGATGCAAAATTTCATTAAGATTAAGGTTAAGATTAAATAAGGACCCTTTTAGTAGTAAGATTAGCCATTTCTCAATTAATGCAGCTAAAACCTCATCGAGCAGGTATATTTTAATTAGGCGCAAAATCAGTGTAATTAATTAAGCCATCGGAACGAATTAATCGATGATTTTCCAACAGATTTTTGCATAATCACAGTGTAGTAAAAGCAAAATAAATAGCGCATAAAAAATTATACTGCTAACAGGGCAGAAGTATTAACTGTTGTCTTCGTCTCAGCACAGTCCTATTCATGGGGCTAAACCTCAATGAGTGAGAAGAGAAAAACAGAAAAAATTAACCACGCTCGATGATGAGATGCATCGGCTTTTCCACGGAATAGCCACGGAATCACCGAGGAATTGTCCCAGGGCAAACGATGTACAAGTACCTCCATTTTGTCTATTGGAAATTAACTACCTCGTATGCGCAAATTCAGTAGGAATAATCTCTCTCCGAATTGCCCCCTTCTAAAAGGTAATGAATGTACACCCTGATTAGTGTACGCATTGTCTTTAGCTACCCTCGAAAATCTTTCTCTCTCTTTTCCCAATAGATCTTGCCGAACGCACAGCCCTGAAAGCACAGGTGGCATACAGCTGTACACTGTAGTGGAACTGCGCCGTAGTGTGCATAGTTTTAGACTTTGAGACGCACATATTAGGCCTACACATTTGAAACTCAAACTAGGAACCATTTGCTTGATAAACTGTTGTCGAGGCATTGACCTAACGATAATAGAGATTTCCGTGATTAAGTTCAATAATATTTACGGTTGGCGACGAGCCTTCATTCAAATTGTGACAAGTCTAGCTTATAAAAAAGTGTTAATTAACCTCTATATTTACTGCTAAGAAATCGCACTGGAATATTGCTGCGCATGTCTGACCGACTTGAACCGGAGCAGATTAAGCGATTACTGGAAGAGGTAACTAGCGCTGCTGAGAATGGAGATTATGAAAGTATGCAAACTATCTTATCAACGGCTGGAAATCAAAATGTGAAAGATCAGTGCTGCATGACTGCTGCAGTATCCGCTCTAGAGAAGGGTCACCTTGAATTTGCGAAACCCTTAGTGCAGGCAATCACGGATCAGGATTTGAAGCAGCAGTGCTGTTTGAAGGCGGCGGAAAGAGCAGCAACGGATAATCAAATGGAAATATTAGAATTTCTAGTGCACAGCATCACTGATCAAAGGAAGAAAGATATTTGCTGCCTAAAAGCAACACTATCCGCCGCCATTTGGGGGCACCTGGAGTCTATGAAGTATCTTTTAGATAATATTGTGGACCAAAAGGTGAAAAATGCCTGCTGCTTACAGGTTATGTCAGCCGCTTTTCGAAAAGAAGATTACTACAGGTCAAAATCGGTTCCAGACCGCAACAGACCTCAACCATTCGAGGTCGTGAAGCTTGCAGTGCAGGCAGCCGCTGACCAAAGTGTAAAGGATCAGTGCTGCATTGCAGGAGCAGAGCTAGCTGCGCGTTGGAATCATTTGGACGTGGTAAAATTTCTGGTACAGACTATTGGCGACCAAACTGTGAGAGACAATTGCTGCTCGAAGGCGGCGGTGCCTGCAGCACGCTTTAGGCACCTTCGAGTGGTAGAATTCCTAGTGCAGTCCATTGATGATGTCAGTGTGAAGGAGCAGTGCTGCACGAAAGCGACAGAATTTGCGGCACGTTGGAGACACCTTGAGGTAGTAAAATATCTGGTGCCAATGATAACTGATCAGACAGTCCGAGATTTGTGCTGTGCAAAGGCCGTGGAGTATCCCGCGAAGAAGGGTTACATGGAAGTCGTGAAGTATCTAGTGAGAAATATTGCTGATACGAATACAAGGAATCAATGCTGCATCAAATCAGCAATTAACGCAGCTCGCTGGAGGCACGCAAATGTGCTAAATTTTCTGGTTCAATCCACGAGAGGCAAAGAAGCAAAGGAGCAGTGTCGCATGCAGGCTGCTGAATCTGCTGCACGCTTCAGACACTGGGACACGGTTGCCTTCATGGTACGCAGCATATCTGACCAGACTGTTAAAAATCAGTGCTGCATGAAGATAGCAGATTCTGCTACGAAGTGGAAACATTGGGACATTGTTAAAGAGATGCTTCTAACCATCACGGACCAAGGTATTAAAGATGAGTTTTGTATGACAGTCGCGTCTGGCGCGGTGAAAGGAGGCCACATGGAAATGGTAAAATTTTTATTGAACACCATTGTTGACCCAAAAGTGCGAGACCAGTTCTGCATGAATGCATCTGTGTGCGCTTCCGAGAAAGATCAACTAGAAGTCGTGAATTTTCTCCTACCAAAAATTACCAACGAAAAGTTGAAAGACCAGTGCTGCGTGAAGGCCGCTGAATCTGTTGTGCGAAATGGTCAAATTCATTTTCTAAGTGTCTTGTCGCTTAATGCTTCTGAAAAATGTCGAAGTGAGTGCGTTCATTTCTGCGTTGTCTCTGCTCCTCTGGGCGAACTTGAAAATGTTGGAATCCGTCCAGAATACCTTCTGTCAGACAGTAACAGACATTTACTTGAGGTGCTGTCAATATCATCAATGAAGGGAAAAAACTCCATTCTAGATAACTCACTGACGCTAATGAAAGCGGCTGAAATCACTCAGTTGCTGTCACTCTCAATCTCAGCTGGTCATATCTCATTGGCACTCACTGTGCTACCCCAAGTAGACAAGGAACACATTGATCTGCCTGATAGCGATGGCACGACGGCACTCATGCTGGCAGCTGATGCTGGTCATCACGAATTAATCGAACAGTTGTTGGACAGAGGAGCATCAGTGATGGTTGAAGACTCTCTAGGTAGGACAGCGCTGTCGCGAGCGTGCCAAGCAGGTCAAGTACGAGCAGCTAAAACTCTGGTAGACAGGAACGCAGATGTCAATCATCGTGATCGACAGGGTTTGACGTGTGTGCAGTTGGCTGCGAAGCACGGCCACTTGCAAGTGACGCTATTATTTTCCAGTGAAAAAACCACGTAAGCATGCTCAAAACTTCACTGCATGAAAACTTGGCATTAATGGGTATTCTAAAGGCTAAATTTATTATTCTTACAGAAGCGATCTCGACGATGGTCTATGCGCTGGGGTGCCATCGGATGTCCCCTATCCTCGGTGAGCAGTGACCCTGTTTTTCTTAAAAAATATGAGGACCCATGAAGCTGCAGATCAATAGATTAGGAAACAAACTTAAAAAATTACACGCCAGAATCTACGAGCGTATGACAAACGCAGACTTACTTTTCCAATTTTCATGGGTGCTCAGTGACGACGATGCGGAGGATGATCAGCGGGTCAGTTTTGAGCTGCATCAATTGATGAGTGAGGCTGGATTCACGAAGCAGAGAGCCAAGTGCCAGAGCACAATGGCGGACTTGCTTCAAGGCATTGCTCGTGTGATCACCCTTGATGGCAGACAGATGACAGGCAGCTATGCAGATGGCTGGGCAAACAGTCTGGTGCAAGTGAACGGAAGGACAGCGGCGGATTCTGACATTGACTGGACTGTCATGGTTGCTGGTCGGAAGTTTCACCTAGAGGGCAGCTGCGACGGAAAATGGGACGATTGCAGAGGCGCAGAGAAGTTGCCAGTCAAAGAGGGTCATGTACAGGTGCTTGTTGGTTCCGGTGAGTCATAATTCGTAAAAAATATTATTTATTTAAAAATATTATTTTTATATACTATAATTGACCTTATGCGTAAATTTTATTACGATAATAACCAATATTGGCATTGCAATTCCAGGCAGTCAGCCGGCTATAAATGTTAAGGCTTGCGGTGCGCGACCTGCGCAAGACACGTGCCACGCATTCAAGTGCTGTAATATCTTCAGCAAAGAGAAAATCAATGCGCTGATTAAAATTTCCCGACGCGACCGGTCTCACCTTGTGAGGGCAACAAGACCAAGCGCAAGCAACGAGCTCAGAGTGAGCTTCAGCTTTCAAGAAAGGGACATTATCAGACGCTTAAACATCGTGCAAGGACAGCTGTTCACCATCCTCAAGTTTATTTTTAAACGGCATTTGCCACGAAATCTCGGAGTGCATGGGCTCAAAACGTACCATGCGAAGACTCTGCTGTTCTTCATGATGGACAAACATGGCCGTGATAACGAAGGAGAATGGCAGCCTCAGAACTTGATCAAGCTGCTCAAAGAGTCGCTCGATATGATAATTAAGTTCATGGACGACAGTAGCTCACCAGATGAGTGCATGCCACATTTCTTCATGTCTAAAGCTCCGCTCTACTTTAAGAATGCAGGGATCGGTGGTGACTTTGATAACACAAAGACGAGGGTTCGCAGCCAGATGACCCAGATGAGGAGCAACATCCGCGAGGCGATTAAGAAGCTAACGGAACAATTGCGGCCTCTTCAGTCGGAGAGTTTCTTCTTTCATCCTTTTGTCGTGCTGCCACTGGCAAATCCACCAACTGTGACTGAGATCAGGAAGAAGACAACGGAACAATTGGCTGACGGCTACAGCATGATATATCAGTGCTTGATTGAGTTGCAGTCCGATAAATGTGATTCGGACCTCTTGATGAGGCAGCTTAATCTCTTGCTGCAGCTGCCCTGGTGCAAATGTGCTGCCATGTGCTTGACGGCAATGGCGCATCTCAAGCTGGGAGAAATGGCGGAAGCAGAGATGCGAGCAACCGAACTCGCAAGTTGTTCTATTCGTTGTGGTTGGAAACCTGAGCATCTTCTAAAAGTACAATATGATGAAGTGTCTCTTGACTCGGACTGGGCATGGAGGTTTTGTTTCCCCTGCATCAGTCAGCCTCGCTTCCCATACCTCCGAGAATTCACGCAGACTCTGTTCACAGCCCGACTGTCGCAGCCTCGCTCGTCGCATTTGTACGTGAACTTCCGCTGCGTGAGCTGGAGCCTCCAAGCTGAGCTACTGGGCAATCACAGAACAAGCGCAACCATAGATGCATGGTTTGCAGAGCTGCAAGAGGATCCGGACTTGGAGGAGCTGCTCACTCTGGCTCACTACAGTGACAGTCTTGTTCACTGGCAGTTCTGCCTGCAACAGATGGAGACCATCAGGGATGAGAAACGCGTTGCGATAGAGACGCTTGATGAGAAGAAAATTGAGTTGGTGAAGCAAAAACTTCAGGAAGCCGCTAATGCAAAAGATGACGAGGGACTCTTTATCTTGGAGAAGGAAGTGCAGGAGGATTAAAAACAAAAGTTAATTTCGATTGTGCAAAAATACTTTTTCGCAATTTTTTTCTATCGGTGGATGCATAAACCGTGCCACAATCTATATTGATGGTAAAGCTGCTGTTTTCAACAATAGTAGATTCTGTAAGCAGAAATAGGCTACTCAAATGATGATCAACAACGATTTGAAAAATTAATTTCATTTCTTTATTATGCTATTCTGTAAATTACTCTAGGAAAATTTAATTAAAGTTTTTATGCGCCTAAACAAATATTTCGTATTCCAAAAATAATTATGATTAATAATCGAAGTTTTGACTGGAATTCTTTCTGACTCGTTTTTCTGTCATTTTGATGCCTAAATTGATTATCGCGATAATCAATGAAACATTATTTCTATACCTAAACACAAATTTCAGAGCGAGTGTGTTGTTTTTGAAAATATAATTTTTACGATGTAAACCCCTCTTGAAAAGGTCATTAATATTTAAGGTGTTAATGTAGAAAAGTGATGCAAATCCCATTTCTGTTTTTTTAATTTTTTAACAGTAGCATATAACGCTAATGAAATTTCTAAATTATAATTTTACTAGGCTACAAGAAGTTGTAACCTAGTGAAGGTCGTGGGTTCGAGCCCCTGCCTTAGGAGACAATTTGTGCCCTTGAGCAAGGCACTTAATCCCGCATTGCTTCAGTCCACCCAGCTGAGATTGGGTACCAGTTTGAGCTGGGTAAATTTAGTGTGGGTGTTGCGGCCCCTCCAGCCCGTCAGGCTGAGCAGCTGTACACAGACCTCGGATGCGCTGCGCAGCTAGCTGCGGCTGTGCCGTGGGCTGTACATCTGGTCGAAAGGACGGTTGTCTAAATTTATTTAAAATTTATTATTAATCATTTCTTTTTTTAATGATTATAATTGTTTCATTGATTGCAAATCGTATTCTAATTACTTATTTATTTTGAAAAAAAATGTATTTTTCTAGACAATTTAAAGAAAAATTGCAGCTACTCACAAAAAACGACAAGAAAGTTTATTTACTTTTTGAGATGCCGATAAATTCGAACAAAAAGGCAAAAACTGATTTTTTAATTTTTCAAATTCGACTGACAAAAATACTTATTAGTTTGCAATTCCTTATCTTAAAAATCTGGGTAAGTCTCTTGTACTTTTTCCAAGGACGGCCAAGTTTCTGTTCCAAAAGAGGTGAATTTGTCGGTTCTCAATCAGCCACGGACAAAAAACTCGCCGGTGAAGCCAGGCGGCATCACGGAGTACTCCAGCAAGTGGCACAGGCCCTGCTGCTGGTTGAAAATCACCGCCTCGCACTGATCCGCACACTTGTAAACGCATTCAGCTAGACCACGAGCGTAGATAGTCGACACACCGATCACATCCGGGTTGGTAAGGGCGACGTAATCGCGGTTCCCAGTAACGAATAAGTTCCTGTCTGCAACCACGAGTAGATGGAATTTTCGCAAACAAAAGATGGCTGCCAAACAATACAAATAACAAACGCACCATTGGTGTAAGTCATTCGAAGCACCCTATTTCGAAGTCGGCCGCCGCAGTTCTGCCCGGCATTTCCGTAGCACGCCTCCCAGCAGTCACTTTCTGGAGCCGTTTCCTGCGTGCCGTACTGGTTGCCGCAGAAGCACCACTGGCCGGCCTGCAGGGCGGCGAACTTGAAGCCGCCAAGAGCGCAGACACGGCCGTAGACCTCGTGCGTCATTTGGCTTCCACCGACTGGACTCACGCCCGGGTCGTTGGCGTGGACGACGTTTGAGCCGCCCACCCGGGTGAGGCCCAGGTATTTCAAACCGGTGAATTCCCTGACACCGTTCACGTAGTCTTTGTAGCAGCCGAGATTTGAAAGTTGAAACTGTCGGCAGAAAGCAACGGAGATCAGGCAGCAGCTCAGGGTAATGAGAGCGCAGTTAACAATTTTGCCCAGCGCTAGCGTCATACTGGCAAACAATTCGGGCTCGATGTGCGAAATTGGGAATCAGAATTTGAAGAAGAGCAGCGAGTTTTATTTTATCTAGTAGCTGGGGCAGATTGAAAGGCAGAAAATGATTTTTTTTAATTCACTTGTTTTAATCGATTGATTCATTCAGATTCGCTTGAGTTACTAAATCCATTAGGTTTTATTGTCCAATTGCTTTTGATTCCATTTACTGCTTGATTGATCACTGATTTTTCACTTTTTCAATTTCTATCTTGAAAGCTTGAGACAGATATTTTAATTAAGAGCCTAATTGATTTTCAAGCGACGGTATTACACTCCTTTTCTATAGTACTCAGAGTAGATCGACAGGCATTAAAAAGCCGATCTGAATGAAATAAGGTCCTTTATTTGATCGTATGATTGAACATTCGAGAGAAAGTGAATGACCATGATTATTTTCCAACACACCTCCCTTGCTAGAGTATAGAATTAAAATTTATCCCACTCTGCCTGTACGCCTTGTCTATTCACTGAGTGTCAAGCTCGTGGAGATACTCAGTAGCGAACCTCCGCTACCAGAGACAATTTAGTTAAGGAGCGGAGACAACTCAGATCTCCGAGAATCGAGTCAATAATCTCCGCTCCCTGCATTCGTAGGATAAATTTTAACAACCTACTGAAACTCGGAGAATGGAAAGATTCTTGAACGAACGCTAACGAGTGCATCATAGGTAAAATTTTTGCCATAGACGCACGAGTTAGCGTTCGTGAATCACATTCTCTTACGCTTGTTGCCTTAATTTCCTTCTATTTGTCTCGTTTTGCCATAGACATGATCGTTTCTGCACGCGCAGAGTCAAACAAGAAATGTCTATGGCAGAATCTCCTTCTGCCATACGAGTAGGTTATTATGCATAATAGAATTTTGTAACAAACCCAAACTGAGTGTCCGCTTTAAAATCGAAACTGAATGCCAAGTCCTCGGCCACTAGCTACTCTACGCTTCGTTCCGAATTGAGAAAAATCCAGCATATACCATTGTTTTCCTATATTTTTTCCCATTGGTTTCGCATCGATTTTTTTAACTTGACGATCCAGGGGAGCAAAGAAACTGCTTTTTATTATTGAATTCATGTTTGAGAAAAAACATTCTGCTGAGGCCAAAGCGGAAGGATGCAGGCTAGAATATGATGCGGCTTGTTTCCACCCTGCTTGTCAATGTCTCAGCAAGCTGTGAAGCCCTTTTTGACTTGTCAACTGTTCAGCAAACCAGTAATCGTTCTTAAAAATTTCGAACGCCTTTTGACGTCGTTCGTGAATGCGTAAAACTATAGCAAATCAATCAAAATTGACGTCTCTGATTTTCTTGCCTACCTTTTATCGCGATTGCTTGGTTGGGCATGGCAGAGTCAAAATTGGAGATTGGTCCGCTTCACTGAACACCTGGCCACCTCCTACTGCTCTTGCAACTTCGTTACCCGTTTCCTACCGCGTCGCTTCCCTTTGCAGTCTTCTTTTTCTATTATGCTTGCAGGCCGCGTTGGCGGCGGCGGTGATGGCGGCTGTGACGGCTGCGGCGGCTGCGGCGGCCGCCTTGACTACGATAGCGGCTGTCTTGTGGACCTACCACCTTGCCAACTCTCCAGAGAGCTGCCGGAAGTGGTTTTTATACAGGCCAGTGTGTGCTCCGGGCTCGCGCATGCGCTCCCCCCCTCTAACCGCGCATACATGCATCCCATTCCAGGCAGCTTGTTTGGCCCCAATGAAGCCACCGTGTGTCGCTAGTTTTCTGCTCCCTACCTAGCCTTGCTGCAGCTTGCCGACGACTTTAAGCCGCTCGTAAAAGAAAAACTCCGATAAAAGAAATTGTGTGAGCGCAGAGTGTGCGCCCGCGCGAATTGAAGGCAGCAGCAGCAGCAGCAGCAAACACGGACTGAGCAGCAGGAGGGAGGGGAAATTGCTGGAAGAATGAATGTAAGAGTTAGTCAGTTTGAAAAAGACGGCGCGGCGCATTGTGCCAGGAAACTTGGCCCCCCTGTGGCCGACCTCAGCGCCAAAAAAAATTCTGCTGCCGAACAATGTTGAACTATAGTTGAAGAGAGATTTCCAACAACGCAAGCCACCCCGCCGCACTGAGAGGTTAGTCGTCAGGGTATACAGAGGACGGAGAGGTGGAACAAGCTTTGCAGCACAGAGATAGGGGAGACAGGGTTAGTCGCACTTCCATTGGTGTCCAATCATGTCAAGCCAAAGCTGCGCAACCATTCAGCTCTAGTCGAAGAGTTTTCTCACTGAAGCCTCCCATCAATCCGATTTAAGACGCTCTTCTTATCCTGTTGGCAAACACAATTTCTATGGGAGAGTTGGCATGCTTTTTGCACAAAAGCAGCCAATAACAACTACAGCTAACTGAAACAATTTCGATCGCTGTTCCCGCTTCGGCTCTCAGTGGGGCCCATTGAGTCACTTTCACTCGGATCAACCAAGAATTGATATGACAGCTGTGGCAATGCAGTTAAGTCTGTTAATAGCACACTGCCTTGCCGTCTCAGCCTATGCACGGGGTAAGTTCAATATCTAATCATCAGATGATGGCGGGCTTCAGCCAGATTATTATGTCTTGACTTCTAGCGTGATTTTTTTCCATTATTTTAATTATCACTACTCTCAACTACCTCTCACTACTGCGTGCTTTGAAGTTGCTCTGTTTTAATTTATAAACCAACTTGAGCAGCTCCTTAAATCTGAGTTAATTAGAAAGCGTTTCTTTAATTAAACCAGCCATTTTCTGATTGTACAACAGCTTCCGGTATGTGAAAGAAATAATCTTCTTGGACCCAGAGTGGCTTGAAATTGCGTATCCTGCTGTTTGTTGAAAGCTGAATCAAAAGTTTTATAACGACAGCAGAACGTTGGGGCACTAAGATAATAATTGGATGCAGGAATTTCTATCGTAACGCAACGTGTTGCAGCCAGCTAGTGTTGAAGATTATCTTAACTAGTTTGCGGATCAAGTCCAGTTCAGATAACAAAGTGTGGATCTTAAAATAGGAATTTATTATTGTGGTATTTGGAGGTCCCGCGCACAGTGGCAGGTTTGGGCGGAAGCAATCAAAATCCGATAGCAATACTGGCTGTGCGGTAATGAAGCTAACACTGTTTTGCGAGCATCCTTGGAAAGCAGGAGAAAGAGAGAGAGAGAAAAACCAATTTGGAAAGCTTTTTTATTTTTGGGTACGCACAGATCGGGGCATTGCAGTCTGCTGAAAGATTGCGTGCTTTCTCAACTAGCAGCAAAGTGCAAGCAATCTGACCACCAGCAGCTCTCACTCATAATAGATACGATCTTTCTTTTACTCTGCTTCAACCTCTCTCAATGTGTGAGTTTTTTTTTAAATAGCTAAGAAGGCGGAGTTGCAGGGTTGCGCACACTTGAGATTCCAGCTTCCGTCATTGAAGGAAGTGATTTCCAGCTGCTAGTCAGACTGTGAGCCAGTCTTGCGAGACCGTCATTCCTGACTGACTGCCTGCCGCTGGCAAAAGGGAAACTCAGTCAGGCTATACAGCAAGAGGGTTCTGGATCCATGATTGGGAGAACAATAAGTTGATGCTTTGCTTTGTGTTTCATACGAGGCAGTGAAGCAGTTTGAGGCTAAGAGAATCCATACTTTAGGAGTAGTGGAGACTTGCAAACTAGGCTTTTGTGGAAAAAATCTTGGCAGTGGTGAAAAAACTTTCTAAATTACTGGACGTTATTTAACTTCTTATTCTTGCGTGCAATGACTCCGAAGGGTTGAGTCTTTCACACCTGAGCATAGTCCTCCTCGCAAACCAAAGAAAGTGCTTGGAGAAAGTGAGTAGCCTCAGCAGGTTTTTTTATCGCCCAGTCTCAGCTTGCGCAGGTAATAAACAGGTGTGGCGTGTGGCGCTCACATTGTATTCAACCGAAACTCCGTTAAGTTCCTCTCTTATCAAGTACTCAGACCCATTCAAGCCTTTCCGTCCGTTTGCTAAGCTGAGCTCTACTACAATAGTTTTGTTACGAGGCACGACTTACGCACACAATGTGCATTGCCAGAGCTTTTTTGTGCAATGTTTCTTTCTGTTCTCGAATATTTGATCTAAATTTGATTTGAGCTAATACGCCCTTCCTGTACGTTTGCATAGTGGGAAACGAAGAACTAAATGACACTACTCTGCTTCCATGTACTTCAGGAGGCGGCATAAAATGCGCATGCACCACGGCGGACTGCATCGCCACGGGCATCGATCTCTGCCGCACGGAGACCTTCTGCTACAGCAAGCTAAAACGTCTGTCGCTGCAACAGGAAGACACGCCTGTGCCATTGGAAAAAGGTTGCCTGACTGAAGCCAATCAGGATCTCTGTCCGGTCGAGGCGAAGCCGGGAGTACGGCTCGAATTCGTGGTACACCTAGGCGGTCAGCTGTACGTGCACTGCTGCTCGGAGAGATGGTGCAACAGCCTTCAGTTGGCTACCCTGCCGGCTTTGCCATCGACCACCTCAGCTGCTGCTGTTGCTTCGGGTGTGTCCTAGATTGATTCCTGAATCTGATTGATGCATAACTAAAATACCTTTGATAATAAATCATCATCTCGAACAAAAAAATCTATAGAACTTGACAATCAGCGACCACAGCGACCAAGGCGACCCTGGCCCGCCGAAAAACCAGCTGAAAAACCATCAAACGAAGCCAAGAAGTCGATCTCGCGACCAGACTCGCCACTCTATCCGCCAGATCCACAGCTCAGTTGGAAGACGTTGCTAACGCGGCCTCGACCGCCTTCCAAGACGACGCTGCCGCCTCCCATGCCGACAGTTGCCTGGCGACATCGACGGCCAGAGAGTCCGCCGCCGCCGCCACCGCTGGCTTCGAAGCCGCTGCCAGCTGAAACGGCCTTCGCAGACGTGGACAGAGTCGGCGACATCGGCGGAGTCAGTGTCGGCATTGGCAGCGCCGGCCGCACCGACATCATCCATCCGGTATTCATCGCCGTGCCCGTGACGTCACTCTGCTTGATACTCAGCGCTCTGGCTGCGCTCATTGTACTGGTCCGACGACGCGATCAGCTGCACTACCAGGCTGGCGAGCCGCTGCCGCCGCGTGATCAGCGTCACCTGAATCGTCAGCAGCATCTGCAGCCGCCGCAGCCGCACCATCAGTATCATCTGGACTACCGCAACTCCATGCTGGACTGCGAAGCTGCTACTGCAGTGCTGGGACCAACAGCGGGCCTGTTAGGCTCGGCAGACAACGGCAAGCATGAAAAGAAGTACAAGCAGTCGTCAGCGCACCCGCTGCTGCTGGCTGACTATCCCGATGTCACCAGGCACACGGGCAGCGCCATATCGAGCAGTCCAACCTAGTGAACCGCTTAATCTCTAAGTCTCAATGTCACTTCTTAAGAGCTGTTATTTGTAAAAAATACTTTCTATTTAGGAGAAACCAAAATTATTATTTTTGTCGCTGTGTTCATAGCATGTCCAGAGGAGGCGCTCTCTGGATAATTGGCTTATCGCTTTTACCTTGTTTAAATGCCATAATTTATGAAAGCTTCTAATTGTAGGTTTCTCTATTTTGAGACGCTTTTTCTCTGCAAGAAAACGAATATATTGCTCCTTAACTGTACTTTCACCGAATTATTTTGCACGGAAAAATTTTCACAAACGCAATAATTCACGGCATCAATCATACAAGGTGACTGAAATCAGGTTCCATGCTCGCAGATTTTTATTAGATATGGAGCCCACTTGAAAAAAACATGTTTGCTGCTACAGGCCAAACGAATGAACTTTAATTGGATTCACATCTATTAGTACTTACCGAGCAACAATTTTCTTGTCTTTAACAATTTTGATCTAAATGGACATTTCGGTCGTGCAACTACTAAATAGTTGAGAATTTTCACCCATTTCCGCCACTCTTGACTCATCAGACGCTTAGCAAACCATTGTGCAAGTCTCAAGAATCAGATTTTTGGCTTATTCAACCAAAAATACCGCTTTGCTAAATTTATTGCACGAAATTTAGGGCAAACCTCGCTCAACACGTGCGAGAATAAAGCAATAAATAAAAAACCAATTAAAATTGACCAATCAGCTAATACGCACTTTTTCTGCGGCTTTTATTTATATTGGCAAGAAATTATAAAAGTTTGAATTTACAAATTTCATTCAATGGATATTTTTGTTTAGGTTTAATGCGTGAGTGAATAATTGGATGAGTAAGTGACTGAGTGATTGATTTAGTGTGTAAGCTAGTTCAAAGAAAAAAAGACCAGACCGAAAATACAGTACACCTGTCATTCAAGTAAACAGCGGTTTAACTACTTTTGATCACAAGAAATTTCCGGTTTTTTGAAAGACGTCAAACAATAAACTTCTTCCTCATAAGCTTATAAGCCTTATTTGCTTTTCTGCTTCTTCTGCTTCTTCTCCTTTTTCGGTTTCTCTTTCTTTTCCTTTTGCTTCTTTTTCTCGACGTCTTTCTTGCCAGCCTTGGCCGCCTTCGTTGGCAAGCGCAATTGCCGAAGCTTGTCAGCCAGAATGGCGTCGAGCTCAGCCTCGGCCTCGGCCTCCTCTTGCAACGACTCGTGAATGAGCTCCGTGATCCGCGCTCGCCTGTCCACCACCGATTTCAAATCGGCGAGCAACTGATTCTCTTTTAGCTTGTCAGCCTCGCTCCGCGCCGAGTCTGTGATTATTGATGTACACAGAAACTAGAAAAAGAGTCACGCCCAAGATGCAATACACGTCTTAGGCAAGAAGAAGCCAACACTCAAATCCCCAGCTCACCTGGCTTCGACAGAGCGAGCCGCAAGTCAAACTCGATGACCGAGTGCCGCAGCTCAAGTTCCCGTTCTTCGGAGCTGAGGGATGTTGTTGTTAAAAAAATATATTCAGATTGAAAATGAGACAAAATAGACATGTTTAGGTTTCACGTGGGAATATGTGAGTTACTTAAGCAACGAGGTTGAGTGTTTGTTACGTTTTTTTGGGTGCAAATTTTATTACGTTCTAGAAAATGTGAAATTTCATTGGGCACCAGAATTCTGTACCTTTTATTTTACAATCCCCATTTGAGAGGCTGAAGCGCTTTCACTTCGCCAATGACAGCTCAATTTAATTTTTTGCTAAATATTAAATGTTGGAAAATAAAATTTTCGTAAAACTGTAGAAAAGTACATACCGTCTGATCAAGTACATCTCCTTGCGACACAGCTGATTCCGCTCGTTTACTAGACTGATCCAATCAGCTAGGAGTCGCTTCTCTTCTGTTGGATTTTGCGTCTCAGCTGTGGAATGAGACAATGGGAATTTTATTTTAAAGACCCTGAGATCTTCTATAATATAAAAAATATTCAAATAGATAGAGATTTGACTTTATGTAAATCTTGGATGTAACTTTGGGATGTAGTTGGCATGGTTTGCATGCTATTGCAAGCAAAAATTCTACGACGAATTCTTTGATTTCTTGTTCCCAGTTTCTAAACAGATCGAAAATCGACTTTCTGCTATTGAAATACTCGTGTAAGATAAAAATTTATGCCTTTCACTCCACGCTTAAAGCGACATCGTCCCACAACCAGCGACTGGGCATGTCTGTCCATTGCGCTGACGCCTGAAGCGCGTTCAGTCACACTAAATACGCTATGCAGTCATAGACACACACACAGGCCGGCACCCAGTCACGCACTTACATAGGGTGTACAAGCGGCGGTTCCAGGCATGTACGCTCTCTATGCCTTGGGGGTTGCCCTCATGGGCGTAAATTGCACAACTGGCCCATAGCCCAACCAATTCGTGCACAAGGCCCCAGATTAATGTGACCCTGCACACGAAACCGCGCTAGGGAAAATAGCCAACCTACAACGCGGGGTCGAACCTGGACCAGTGGCACAACAAGGCAGACGCGCTCGACCGCCGAGCCACTCGCCCCCATAGCCTGATCGCAGCCATAGTGCAATAGACAAAGCTCACCAATTTTTAGCAGCTCATAAAGCTCTCTGCCTCGCTGTTCCACTTCCACCTGGAGTCGATTAATATCGGCCAATTCGCGCTCAATATCCTCGGATGCCTCGAATTCGTCCGGGCCTTCCGTTCGGATCACTCGGCGACTACTTTGTCCTTCGCTGGCTACTGCCGAACCAGCGTCACTTAGTGGTGGGGACGGCGATGTTGATGATGCCGGCTGCAAAGCTCTGGCCGGTGCTGGCGATCGAGACCGTCTTGTTGAGGCTGACGGCGATGGAGATTCTACATGGTCTAGGGACTTATTCACTTGTGACGGCTTCGTTTGCTCACTCTGTTTGAGTTTGCTCCATGCTGACTGAGAAGAAGACTGCGTGGTAGTTTTTAAAGAGTTCTGCGCTGCGGTCTGGGACACAACTTGAGGTGAAGTTTTTGATGCAGATTGAACAAAAGCCTCGGCCTTAGCCTGTGAAAGATTTGAGAGAGCTCCAGGAGTAAATCTACTCTGCCCTGTTTCAGTCGATCTGGTTGTTTGCGAAGGTGAACGCGACCTCAGTTCTTGGAATGCTTCTTGTCGTTGCTTTTCTGCTTGTCGGTTTCTGGAATATTGTAGGTGCGATGCTGGCTCTTTTTGAGTTTCTTTTGGCACCGTCAGCCCTTGGCGCTCTGTTGTTATCGTTTCTACAGTCTGCGACCCTGCGAAGTGCAATTTTGTGTCCTTTGAGACTTTGAGACTTGGTGGCTGCGTGTGAGAGGAAGCTTCATTTCGGTCTGACGAAAGATTCGATTGCTGCCCAGTTCTCTGGGCGTTGAGCAATGACGACGGCTGCGTCAAAGTCTTCAAATTACATGTAGGCGCTGTTTTCGGCCTCGCTTGATCGTCAGCTGTGGGCAATTTTAGATCAAGCGGCTTTGAAGAAGATTGATTAGATTGGTGCAAAGACTGCGCGACAAGTTGAGGCTTTTGTCCCGAATTTATCCCTTGGTTAGCAGATCGCGCTGAAGACGTTGAGAGCGGTGTAGTTGGCATTGCCGAAGATGATTTCCATGGCTGTGTCTTTAACCCAGACTGTTGCGATGGGGGTTGAAACTGAGGCTCAAGCTTCGACGATGACACTGGCTGCCTTGTCGGTTGAATTTTTGGTTTCATGCTTTCGGTTGCAGGTGACACGGATGTCGGCTTCAAAACTCCAGATTCTGAAGTAGCGGAAGTTTTTAAGTCGCTCGAGTGTTTTCGCTGTTCGGGCGCAAACTGGGGTTGTCGTGGCGGCACCAGCCTAACATTTGCATTAGGAATCTTCTGCTGCTGACTCGGTGGCTCCTGCTCATGAGGCGACAAAGCCGGTGATTCTAGAAGCGTCAGTAAAGCTGGTGGCAGTGGCGACTTAGAGCGAGGGCTCGACGTATTTGCAGTCGGCCTTGAAAGGCTTTCCAATGTTGGTGGCGGCTGCTGGGATAATGCACCAGCTTTCGGAGGCGAGACCGATGCAGCTGATGAACTCTTTGCGGGTGGCTCCTCACGAGTTACTCCAGACTCCTCTTCTAGCTTCCGGCGTTTGTAGGCCACGGATGCCCGATGCAACTGGTCTCGACGCCCTTCGAGGTGGCACTGGCGATGGTAGAGCTTTCCTGCGTCGATGTGGCGCTCTAGAAAAAATACCGGATCGCCGCACTGGACGCAAACGGCGCTACTGCTTGGACGTTGGGGTGAGCGTCGAGGTGAAGCGTGACGCGAGGTCGCTGTGGTAATCGATGACAAAGCCGGAGCTGGTTCACCAATTTTTTTTGCAACTAAATCTGATGTGGCTACTTTAACGGGTGTTGCTGCTGGGGATTTCGTGGTCTCTGTCATTGGTGTTTTTGCTACCGGTGCCTTAACTGTTACTGCCGCAGGCGAAACTGTTGCTGCCGCTTCTTTTTTTATTCTTGTATTAAGTGCTGCTGCCGGACTCTCTGCATTCTTGAAAAGATCAACATCCGGACCTCCAGCTGCGGGGATTGAGTCAATGAAATGATATTCACCTTCGTTATTTGATCTAGGGATAAAAAAATTCCGGAAAAATTTTTTAGGGTGCAAAAAGCATTCTCACCCTTTTCCTTGCCCTGAAGATTCAAGTTATAGTAGGTAACGTATGTAATGATGCTAAGTTTCTCAGGCACTTCCATGTCTTCAGCGTCCAGCAAAGCTGGAATGCCAAGAGTTTCGGCTGTCTCAAACGCTAAACGATTGTTCTCAAGCCAGTCAGCCGGCCTGAGGCTGTGAAAATTCACCAGGTCCGGGCGGTAGCGGTGCAGAATGGCGCAGAAGGCCAGGCCGTCCTTGAAGCTGCTAGTGAAGTTCACTACGCGCACGTTGGCATAGCCGTCTGTCTGCTGTTGGCACCAGCGCAACAGAGCCTGGATCTTATCGGCGTACGACATTTCTGACGGTGGTAGTTCGATGTTGGAAGCGTTATTACAATTGTTACTCTGGTTTGCCATACTAATAACGCTTCAGTCAAAGATTGATTGTTTAACGCCGATTATTTAACGATGTCTCAGCGAATCAGAAGCGTTCTAGTCGAGTATGCTAAACGATAGTGACTATAAGTCTATACATACGGTACTATCGTTAAACAATGAGCAAAATCACAAGTGGCGTAGCCATTTGCTTATTGTTTACATCTAGTACCGTATGTATAATCTCCCATTGTTTACACTTCCACAGCTACTCGCCGCTGTTAATGACTTAAATACTAGGAAGTACGTTCATAAAAATTACTTACCAATGGCAGGATAGAGAATGGAACTTTCAGAGAACAAATGCGTTGGAAATACTGAAATCTTTAGTGAAGGTTTAAGACTCGGTAGTTGTGCGAATATCGAGCCTAATTACCAGTTTTTATAGTAGACATTTGTGGGCCGTACGAATACAATCTGAGTAGAAAGTGCGACGGCTACTGCGTGCGCGGCTGAAGGTGAACACTTTTGTCTCGGCATTAGCTAGCTACTGAGTCAGACAGGCTGTGTGCTGAGAGAAAAATTGTGCGAGTTTGCATTGCACAACCAGCTAGTGGCACGTAGCAAGCGTTCATTGAATGCGCATTGTAAGGCATAGTGCAAGCAAGCAGAAGCAGATACGTACGTCAGTGCGAGGTTTGAGGTTGGACGCTTTGTAACACGGCTTTAACATTATTAACGGTGGTATCCACCTCAGTTTTGCTTGAAACAAGGCTGTATCTGATAAAAGACCAGGGCTTTGACGTCTTCAGTTTTCTATTTTTTTAACTGTGTGAATTAGACTAGTGTACAAGACAGATAAGCAAATGACTGCATGTAAGGCGACACCAAAAAAGCGATTAGTTAACTAGTCGCCAAACCAAAAAGTCAAATATGGATTTGGACCATAAATGGTCAAGCCCCCATAGTTTTTTCTGTTTTTTTAGGCAAGACTAGCTCATTTGACAAGAAAAAATCTTGACTTTTTTGCTAAATCTGCTCAAACCGGAAATACGGGAATAAGTAAGTACTTGGGTGCTCACGTGAATGGAAATGAGAAGAAAAGATTATTGAAAAATATAAGCTAGTTTATTTGATTGATTTCTCAATTAAAACATCTATTGATTAATTTCTTCTCACTAACTATACGGGCGAACACATATGGGCACTTTTGAGTTGAATTTTAGCATATTGTCTCTATTGCTCCAGTGTAAGCGCGTAAATTTAGGTAACTGTTGGTTAATAATCAATTATCAATATTTGTTAACCTCCTGGCAGATGGCTCACTAGCACTTAGTTAGTTGTACTTGCCGCCAAATTTAAACAAAGAACTCGTCCACCGAGTCCGTATCCAGCGATTGTTGATAGAGTCGGCTGACATCGTTGGTCTGGAATTGGGACATTCGGTCCGAGCGGGAGGGCTCCAGGAAGCCTTGTCCAATGTAGCTGTCGCGGGCTGTGCCCACCATGTGGTAGCCAACCTCGTAGCACGTGACGAACATCTTATCGCCGTTCTCCTCATCGCGGCCTAGCACGTACAGGTACTTGTTGTCGCAGTCGAAAGTCATCTCGACAGGTGTGAGGCGACTCATTCGGTGCTTGCCGGCACCAACAACTTCAAAGTTTTTCTCCTTGTCCAGAGTGAATGCGTAGATGAGGCGACGCTGCGGCCAGATGGTGAAGATTATGTCGGCCTCGCTGTCTTTACACAGAGCGCCGCCGAAGCCGTCGAGGCCTAAAGCACCGGCGTTAATTATTGAAACCTCGTTAGTACCGCTCTGGTGCAGGAATAAACCGCCGCCGAAGTCGTTAACAATGATGGTTGAAGAGTCAAAGCTCATCACGTGATTGATCTCGACCGATGTATTCTGGTAACGGAACTGAAAATCTGAAAGCCAATAAAGAATCAAAGAGTCAACTGCTGAAGCAGCTAAATTATGATAAACGATTCTCGCACCTTTGTCAGACCGGATCCTATCGAGCTTCGGGAAGCGTCGTCTCCACAGAGTACAGGAGGAGTTATCCCCAATGTACATGTAGCCCTCTTCCTCGTGCAAATCGATGCCCCACAGGTTGCAGCCCATGCTGGCTTTTTCAAAGTCGTTGACAACCTTGACACGGTAGCCGCGGCTCGTGATCAAAGACAGCTGATGATCCTCCGTAATTAGGGCGAATCCGTTTCGACAGAAGCGCATTTGGTTGGCATTGAAGGGCCAGGTGTTAACAATTTCACCCATTGTGCCGTCATTAAACACGTCCATATGCTCTATGCAGGAATCGGTGAGCACGCAAAGCAGCCGCTTGTAAGGATTCAGCTCAATAGCCTTGGCATTTTTGTGCACCTTAAGGAATCAAAATCATGAAAATTATATCATTCAAATTTCCAGTTAAAAAACAAACACAAGGAAGCAAATCGGTAAGAAAATGATCAAGTTACCTTTCAAGATCAATATTATTCTTACCTCTTTGGTAGCAACCTCATTGAAGGTTGCCTGAATATAGCAGCCACCCTGCTGTGAAGCATTGCTTTGAAGCGACATGAACGATAACAAATCCATATTGCTTATATACAGTTATGCTAGTCGGTATAAAATTATGTAATGCCGTCTGGAAAATTTACTTCCAGAAAAATTCGATAAGCAACTATTTAGTTAGTATATATATCGCTGTGTTCATCACTGCATGAAAGAACCATAGACAAAAATTTTAGGAAAATAAAATCAAGACCTAACTTAACCGATGAAGGAAATAAGACAAGACTTTAATATATACAATGATTTATTGTTCTAATGGTTCCTATGGCATTATTTTTAAACCTAATGGCTTCTTATCGTTACTTTGGCTTAGAATTAGCGTTAAAAAATTGGTTGCTAAACAATACTTATGTTTAAAAAACTCTCGTGAACGTTATTTGAATTCTAAGCCATGGTTAGCTAAGCCATAAAAATCAATCTTAAGTAAAACAGTGTATGCGCTCTATCGCTGTGTATATCGATGTTAATATCGATATGCACAAGTGTTGCAATATGTTTGGCTACATGCATGTACATGTACATGTATTTTACCCATTTGCCATATAAAGGTAAAAATGCTAAGACTGCTTGTCTAATTATCAACATCAGCAACATAAAAAACATCACAACGAAAACAAAAGACAACAGCTACAACAACTAAAAAATAGTTACGATGCATCAACTAATTTTACGATAATTGTCGTCTTTTTGCAAGGACACCTTAAGTAGAAGGACGGGACACTTCGTTTCCTGGAAAGTTTTTGGAGTCTAATTTTCGCGAAAAAATACACTACGGAGATAAGAAATTTGCAGTTTTGAAGAATTAAAGAGTGCGCTCAATTGGAAGCAGATGCAAATCTCATCTTTTGATATGTGTTTCCTGACATCTTACTCTATCGAACTATGTACGTCTTAATTTGTGATAAATTGATCTTCCTATTATTTTTTATTGATATTGATTTACTTTCGTCAAAAACTACTGAATGGCAAATTGCCCATCCAGAGAGTGAACCAAGTGACTGGACCACCAAATTACTATATATACTGATAGATACAATTGTTCTTTGAATAAAACAGACTTGATTAGAAAAGGAACTTGACCTGCGCAGCTGCTAAAATCAAATTTTATTGAAAATAGAGTTTAACAATAAAAATAATAGGAAGATCAATTTATCACAAATAAGGACGTACATAGTTCGATAGAGTAAGAAGTCAGGAAGCACATATCAAAAGATGAGATTTGCATCTGCTTCCAATCGAGCGCAAACTTTAATTTTATGTCAACAAACTGCAAATTTCCTATCTCCGTAGTGTATTTTTTTCGCGAAAATTAGACTCCAAAAATTTTCTAGGAAACGAAGTGTCCCATCCTTCCATTTAAGGTGTCATTGTCTTTTTGACGATCGTGATAAAAGCATCGTAAAAGGCCGTTAAAAAGACGCATTTACAACAAAAATTATTTAACGAAAATTTAATTAAGGTAACTTGTATAAGTAAACAAATGCATTTTTCGTAACTTATTAATATTATAAACTTGCCCTATATTATGCCCTAAGAAAACATCTGGGTGCTGGCCTAAATTATTTTAAAAGGTTTGATAAATCCTCATTTTATAATTTACATCAGTTTTGTAATTGTATTCTTTCTTCTTGAATTTGTCATTCATTTGTCGTTCAACTGTAACTACTGTAACGAAACTACAATTGAGCTTCAAGTTTTCTGATTTTAAAGGCAAGCACTGCAAATACTGATTTTATCTAAAGTCTTAACTATAGAGTTTGTTGCTAACACCAAATATTAAAAGCAAGCATCCACCGTTTGTCAATAAAAGGATTTAACAACTCAATATTAATAAAGATCATTTAACAAGTTCTGAAATGTCTAACAAGCCGACTGATGAGATGTTTCCTGATGACCCCATGGGTGAAATTGATAACTCTGCAGAGGTAAAAGCTTTTTTGTAGAAGTTCAAAGGCTTACATTCTAAAAATATGCTAGTTTTTAAATGAAGACTAATTCTAGCCTGATTTTAAATTAAATATAGACTGTAGGTGAAACAGAAAGTGGCACTGTAGGGTTTTTTAATGATTATGTATGTGTTTCTGTTTTTATAAGTCTAAAGCTTTAAGACTTTTTGTTCCATTAATACTTAATAAGGGTTTAACATATATTTATTAAAAGTAACCTTAATTTATAATGCAATTATCCAATAACTTGGTCAGAACACTTTTTAGATATATACACTGCCAGATAAATAGTAATGGCATTATTTTATTGGCAATGTATTATTCATAGGACTTTCAGCTATCAAGACAAAGTATTAACATTATTTGGCCAATATTGGTCAAATAAACACAATTTTTTAATTATTGTTTCTATTATGTCAAATAATTAACTTTTGATATTTAACTGAGCCAAACAGGTATTGTAGCAAAAAATTATTTTTTCAGATAGCATTTGCCATAGTTTTGGAATTTTTTGGCATACTAGCATACCCAAATATTGGTATCTATACTTTGGATAAATGGCATAAATAATTGTGATTGTCTTTAAGTACTAAAATGCCTTGTCTTTAGTAGATTTGTTTGTCCTTTGATCTAATTAGTCACAATTACATTGTTTTGCTAGTGTAATTGGCCTAAGCAGTGGTACTCTTGCTTTGGGAATCCAGTATACTTAAACCCTTAGCTGCAATAAGGGAAAGTAAATACAAAATAAATAAGCATAGCTATATATGCATGTGATATGCAATACCCAGCCCTATTGGAGTAAGTTTTAGAAACCCACTGATGCAAAACATAGGTACAAAAAGAGACTTAAAAGTGTGATATATGATGAATTGGCTGATATTAATCAACTCCAAGTGGAAGTAGAATAGCAAGGCAAAGAGCTTTGTAAACTGCTAGGTTCATAAAATTTTCCAATAGGTGAGCTTTGTCTATTGTATTATTGCTACACTCAGGCTAGGGGCAAGTGGCTCAGCAGTCTAGCATATCTGCCTTGTGTGCCACTGGTCCAGGTTCAACCCCATGTTATAGGTTGTTTATTTTCCCTAGTGCAGTTTTGTGTGCAGGGTCACATTAATTTGGAGCCTTGTGCACAAATTGGTTGGGCTTTGGGCCAGTTGTGCAAATTATGCCTATGAGGGCAATCCCCCAAGGTATAGAGAGTATACATTCCTGGAACTGCTGCTTGTATACCCTATGTGAGTGTGTGACTGTGTGCTATACTGGAATATTGTTGTGTACTGTGTGTGTGTATCTATGCCTGCATACCATATTTAGTAGGACTGAATGTGCTTCAGGAGTCAGCGCAATGGATAATCATGCCCAGTCGCTAGTTGTGGCTAGCAATAATTGATACTTGAAAACATCACTTCAAGTGTCAAGGTGCCTATAGTCCTCCTGCAGATTTAGCTTATTTAGCTTTAGTGATACATTGAAAAACATTTCAAAGGAGCAAAAAGGTCCCACAAACTCTTGCATATATCTCAATCTGCTATTTTTTTGCATTTTCCTCCAATTTTTACCAAATTTACAATATACATTGCCAATTTTGCAATCTACCTTGGTCCAGCCACTAAATCTTAACATGCAATGCAACATTGAAAAAAACTAAAAATGCATTAGACAGTTGTCCCTCTTTTGTCAACTCATTCCAATAGGGACACCCAGCAAACCTTGCCAATCTGGCTAGCTAAAATGGGTGGCAAACCAAGTTAAGTTGCAAAATTGGCAATGTAAGTTGCGAAATTAGCAATGTAAGTTGCAAAATTGGGGAGATAAATAGCAAAATTGGGAAGGTAAATTGCAAAATCAGCAGTGTAGATTGCAAAATTGGTCAAAATAATGTGAATTTATGAAAAATAATTGGCAAAAAGTGAGGTATAGCTGGGAGATGGCTAGCAAGACCCTTTTTGCTCTTCAAAAATTTTGAGCATTTGGATATGGGAATCCTAGAATATACTATAATTATTATAAACATTTTGTCTCAGAATTATATTTTTCTAGTATTTGTTATATTGCCTTCAAATATATCGAAAATAAATTGGATTTTATAAGATCTTTTGGGAAAGTATCTAAGATTAAGACAAAGTTATAATAAAGTCATTGTTTTTTGATACCATCTTGTAGTACAAGCTATAATTGCATTTGATTGAGACTAACTAAACCAGAAAGCTAATTTGTACAATTGCTAATTCCCATGTACTGAAAAGTACATTTTAGGCATTGGAAAATATAATTTTTTGAGCAAAAAGTTTGGCTCCTAAACATTAAAATTGTTGAACTGTAATATTAAAATTCATCGATTGGTACCATTGGATTGGGTCATATTATTGTATGTAATTGCATTTCTTGGCGTAATAGGGGCCCAGTTTAGGGAAATCTCAACCCTAGTTCTAAATGTGAAAATTGTGCTAAAAGATTTCATTAGTGCAATCTGGCACTTAAATTGTTTTAAAAACACACAAATTTATCCCATTTTCCTAATGTTTTCTAACAGCCTTAAAAGTGTTCTATAATTTTATTCACATTGTAAATTAATTTCACAAGTAATTTTAACTTTGTATTTATAATAAAAAATTATTTCTTGGTCAATGTGGCAGGCCAGCGACGGACGCAGCGGTGCCAACCTCGGCTTTGACTATCCTAGCAACGAGAAAATTGTGCACTCCGATTTCAACAACGGTTTGTTATGAATAATTTAACAAAAAATTCTGCCATTTATGTCGAGTTATTCTAAGATTAAAGAGCTTGAAATTTTTAATTCAAATTTCAGACTTTGGTGACCTGTTTGATGACGAGGATCTTGCTTAAATAATTGACTTGCAACAATATTTCTGACTTGTTAAACTCACTCTTAATTTGCTTGCCGTTATGTCTTTGTTTATTGGATCATCAACCATTGCTATTTTTAAATGTTCTTGCTTTGTTACCCCTTGTCTTCTTCTGGCTGCCCTGCTGTTAGCTAGCCAGCCAGCTGATTCCTTGCCAACCTGCCAGTCTGGCTGGTTGCCTATTGGCTCTTCAGACTGCCTGCTGATTGGTCAGCGTCCAGTTAATCTGAGCCAGGCTCGCAACTATTGCTTGTCGCTTGGCCACAATAGCAAGCTGATCTTCTTGCGCAATCATCCGTTCAATCAGTTGCTTTTGAGCGTGTTGATCTCGACTAATCAGTCGGGTGCCGAGCCGCCTATCAGCTATTGGACTGGCGCCAGAGTAGCTAAAGACGGCATCCGACTGGAATGGCTTGATGCCGACGATTTCGCCGATTTGTCCATGTCGCAGTTGCCAGGCAACGCGCCCGTGCTGAGCCGCTACTCGGGCATGCACGGCGTGTTGCAGTTGTCCGATGCCAGAGACTCGCTCGGGCTAAGCTTTGTTAACGGTTCCAAGGCTAATGCTGTGGCCCTGTGCGCCAGGCAGCCAATAGAATCGCCCTATCAGCCTTCGATTAAGTTTGATTCGCGGCTTAGATGCGGCGGACCCAACGCTACAGTGCACCGCGGCGTCTGCTATCGCGTTTTGAACGCGCCTAAAGGCGGCTGGAATCGGCGTTTAGCCATTGAGGCCTGTCAAAATTGGTCGGCCAATGCTAGTCTGGCTATTATTAACGATTTCAATACGCAGTTCTTTGCTACCGCTCTGATTGGATCCGAGGCTAAAGGTCACGCTTGGATTAATCTGGAGTACACCGATGCCAAGTATTGGACCTGGCGTGTTGCCAACGGTACTGTTGATATTCGGCATAGCGATTGGAAGCCTAATGAACCGTCTATACCTTTTGAAAGAGAGCCCTGCGTTGTGGCTCATCAGCGCGAGGCCAATTTAGGTATGCTGCATGCAGATCGGATTTTTAACTGTTTAACTGCAGCATAGCAACAGAGATGGGGTTCGCTAGGGATAATTTAGACAGCATAGCAACAGAGATGGGGTTCGCTAGGGATACTTTAGACAGCATAGCAACAGAGATGGGGTTCGCTAGGGATACTTTAGACAGCATAGCAACAGAGATGGGGTTCGCTAGGGATAATTTAGACAGCATAGCAACCGAGATGGGGTTCGCTAGGGATACTTTAGACAGCATAGCAACAGAGATGGGGTTCGCTAGGGATACTTTAGACAGCATAGCAACAGATGGGGTTCACTAGGGATACTTTAGACAGCATAGCAACAGATGAGGTTCGCTAGGGATACTTTAGGCAGCATAGCAACAGATGGGGTTCGCTTGGGATACTTTAGACAGCATAGCAACAGATGGGGTTCTCTAGGGATACTTTAGACAGCATAGCAACAGATGAGGTTCGCTAGGGATACTTTAGACAGCATAGCAACAGATGGGGTTCACTAGGGATACTTTAGACAGCATAGCAACAGATGAGGTTCGCTAGGGATACTTTAGGCAGCATAGCAACAGATGGGGTTCGCTTGGGATACTTTAGACAGCATAGCAACAGATGGGGTTCACTAGGGATACTTTAGACAGCATAGCAACAGATGAGGTTCGCTAGGGATACTTTAGGCAGCATAGCAACAGATGGGGTTCGCTTGGGATACTTTAGGCAGCATAGCAACAGATGGGGTTCGCTAGGGATATTTTAGACAGCATTGCAACAGAGATGGGGTTCGCTAGGGATATTTTAGACAGCATAGCAACAGAGATGGGGTTCGCTAGGGATATTTTAGACAGCATTGCAACAGAGATGGGGTTCGCTAGGGATATTTTAGACAGCATTGCAACAGAGATGGGGTTCGCTAGGGATATTTTAGACAGCATTGCAACAGAGATGGGGTTCGCTAGGGATATTTTAGACAGCATAGCAACAGAGATGGGGTTCGCTAGGGATATTTTAGACAGCATAGCAACAGAGATGGGGTTCGCTAGGGATATTTTAGACAGCATAGCAACAGAGATGGGGTTCGCTAGGGATATTTTAGACAGCATTGCAACAGAGATGGGGTTCGCTAGGGATACTTGAGATTTAGCATCTATGCATATGGGCTAACTGGTCGCATCCTCCAGGTGAATGGAACAATGTCCCCTGTTCGGACCCTTTCTTCTCGGCTCTGTGCCAAGCGCCTCCAAGTCAAAGTGGGGAAAAATCCGTCTACCAGCCTTCACCGATTGGCGTGCCCAAAGACGCCGTCGGTCACAGCTGCCAATCCGATTTTTTTGCCTACGACAATGCCTGCTGGACGATTGACCTGTCAGTTAGCGGCTCTCGCGCCAACATGACGGATGAGTGCGAGAGCCGGCACGGCGCCGCCACCTTGGCCCTGTTCCATCATCGCGGCGAGCAGGCGTTTTTGTCCGCTTTGGCCGATCAACTTGGCGTTGATTTGAACTCCACGTCGGAGCCGGTCGTTTGGATCGGCATCAATGTTGAATCGGACGAGAAGAAGAGCGGCTGGTTGCTTACTTGGGACGACGGCAGCTCGGCTGATTATGACTTTGTATTTAAAATTCTGCCAACTCAGATCAAGGTTTGTTGGCTTGTTTTCTGTCTTCTTTCTGCTTCCAGCACTGTCTGTGTGCTGTTCCATCTGCTTCCAGCACTGTCTGTGTGCTGTTCCATCTGCTTCCAGCACTGCCTGTGTGCTGTTCCATCTGCTTCCAGCACTGTCTGTGTGCTGTTCCATCTGCTTCCAGCACTGCCTGTGTGCTGTTCCATCTGCTTCCAGCACTGTCTGTGTGCTGTTCCATCTGCTTCCAGCACTGCCTGTGGGCTGTTCCATCTGCTTCCAGCACTGCCTGTGTGCTGTTCCATCTGCTTCCAGCACTGTCTGTGTGCTGTTCCATCTGCTTCCAGCACTGCCTGTGGGCTGTTCCATCTGCTTCCAGCACTGTCTGTGTGCTGTTCCATCTGCTTCCAGCACTGCCTGTGTGCTGTTCCATCTGCTTACAGCACTGTCTGTGTGCTGTTCCATCTGCTTCCAGCACTGTCTGTGTGCTGTTCCATCTGCTTCCAGCACTGCCTGTGTGCTGTTCCATCTGCTTCCAGCACTGTCTGTGTGCTGTTCCATCTGCTTCCAGCACTGCCTGTGGGCTGTTCCATCTGCTTCCAGCACTGTCTGTGTGCTGTTCCATCTGCTTCCAGCACTGCCTGTGTGCTGTTCCATCTGCTTCCAGCACTGTCTGTGTGCTGTTCTCCATCTGCTTCCAGCACTGTCTGTTTGCTGTTCCATCTGCTTCCAGCACTGTCTGTGTGCTGTTCTCCATCTGCTTCCAGCACTGTCTGTGTGCTGTTCCATCTGCTTCCAGCACTGTCTGTGTGCTGTTCCATCTGCTTCCAGCACTGCCTGTGTGGTGTTCCATCTGCTTCCAGTTGTACATGCGCACACACACACACACACACCAGAAGTGCTAAATTGCAACAATTTTAACAAATTTCTCATTAACAGAACTCGGAATCGCTGGACAAGCTGTGCACCGTTTTGAACTTAAAGTCCAACAGCCTGGAGGCTCGACTGTGCAACGACACTGAGCCTCTGCTTGCTTGCCGCTATAACCTGGCCTCAAATCCTTCGGCTCCGAATAAGAGCCTAGAGTTGAGCTGTCCGAATAATCCCATCCAGCCGAAAGCCGTGAATGGGAAATGCTTCAATCTAGTACTGCATTCGGACTCGAACTTTACCGACGCCGAGGCTGCCTGCTTGAAGAATGGCGGCGGCCATCTGGCCAGCGTACACAGCCGTCAGGAGCAAATCCTTATCTATAAGTTAATCCAAGATTTAAGCGGCTCTGATCCCGCCTGGCTAGGCATGACTGTACGCACAGTTGAGGGTCAGCAGCACCTCACGTGGTCAGATGGCACCAACGCTCAGTTCTTTCAGTTCCGTCACGGCTATCCGCCACCGCCTATTGGCGGCTTATCAACCAGGCAATTGTGCGTGTCTATTACTAAAAAATATGGCGAATGGATGACTGATAAATTGTGCTCGGACAAGTTGCCCTACATCTGTCAATCACCGGGCGTATCTTTCACTTCGCCTGCTCCGTCAACAACTGCGCGCACAACTACACCGGCTGCTGCTGCTTCAACGACTACTGCTAGTAAAGCACCGCCAGTAACTGAGCCACCGCCTGTCCGAGTGTGCAAATCTTCCCCGGCTAATAGTACGAACGAGCTGTCAATCCCGATGCCAGATAATTCCGGCTGTATTGACTATCGGTTTGTCAGTCGGAGCGCTGATTGGCTGTCAGCCAATGCCAAATGCAAACAGGTCTGGCCAGATGGTCACTTGGCTTCGGTTGGTTCGTTGAACGAGTCGGAAGCTATTAGGAACTTTCTGAGCCAGCTGAACAGCAACGGCAAGATCGAAAAAGTTTGGCTAGGAGCCAGCACCAGTCTGAGCCCTGTTGCCAACGCTTACACTATCTGGTCAGACGGTAGCCCAATGCAATTCGTCAATTTTATACCGCTCGATCCTCAACCGGATCAGTCTATTAAATTGGATAAATCGTTGTGCGTTGCTATGGAAACTAAATCAGTGTCGAAATATCCCGGAAAATGGTTGTCAATCAAGTGCGATAGTTTGTTGCCGTATTTGTGCAAGCGAGTCCGACTGTTTAGTGTTGATAAGCTGTCAACGCCTCAGCCCGCTCCTGCTGCCGGGGTCGCCGCCTACACCTGCCCGAAGGATTTTATCTCCGCCGCTGCAGACGACTCCGCCTGTTATCGTCTGCTCCCGGAAGCGGTGCAATTTTCAAAAGCTGATGAGGCGTGCAAAACTGCCCACGCGGGCGCTCGCCTGGCCTCCTACCAGAGCCAGCGACAGCTGCAGATCATGGCCAGCCTACTCGCTACTGCGCATCAATCGCGTGCCTGGATTGGCCTGGAATTCAAACCCGATACTAACGGTGGAGCGTTCGGTTGGACCGACGGTACCGCAGTGCTGGCTACTGACTGGGCTACCTTTGGCGACACTGAGGTAAGGGCTCTCAAATACTCTTATCAGTAGGACTACCAAGCCATTTTTTCCGCCCAGATATAATCGATTTTCTTCGTCAACCCTTCCTCATGGGCAACGTATACATGCATAAGCTACATGCTGACCCTGGCCACCCATCCATCATCATCCTGACGCCGTCGGGCTCGTCAGCGGATGCCACCAGATGGCCCTGACGCGCGCCCCTTGTGTAGATATGATCGATATTCTGCGTCAAACCTCCTTTATGGCACTTGGCCAAGTATGTCATGACGAATGGGCAGCGAATATTACTAAATCCAGTGCGCTGTCCTACTGTGCTTGTTGACAAGGCTTGATCAAGAATTTCGGCCACTTTTGCATCTGGTGCTTCAGGACCGCCTGGTGGCATCTGTTAAAGGTCCTGACGGTCCGTCCAGATGATGGCTGATGGTCACTAGTGCTTGACTAGAGGCAGGCACATGTGGCTGACGTGTTGAGACCGCGGCAAGGTGATGGCTTGGGCGTGGGAGGGGCTGGAGTACAGGGGTGTCCAAAATGCATTGAAGTCAATGGGAAAATTGCGACCTTCTGGCAGAATCGTTGAATATCTCGACGGTCGGGGTGGTTGGCGAATCGGCTGATGCTCCATGAGATGCGCAACAAAATTTTAGCTCGTGCCCTGGAATTTTACGTGCCTGCGTTGCCCCGTTCGGGCACAGTGAAAAAAATTGTCAGGGGGGGGAATTCCCCCCCCCTTCTTGGGGGTTCTACTGTTAAATTGGTGTTATTATACAACTAACTTATAATTAGCAAAGCTCTATGTCTAACAAACAGATTAAGAAATTCAACACATGAATTAGAGTGTGCGCATTTTATTTTAGAATGAATTGGCTAAGTGCGCAGTTTTTTGTTGACATTCCGTAGAATTTTAATTTTGTTTTAGAAACTTTACTTTATTTTTCCTACTTTCTTTCAGTTGAGCAGCTCGTCAATTTAGAGAAATTCATTCCAAGAAATCAATTTTTACCTGAATCACTTGCGATTTAAATTAGTTTTTTAGTAAATTACGAGTAGTATCTCAAACAATGCGCATGGCTGCCAAATTTCCAGTAATTAATTTTTATTCGATTCTATAATTACTCCTCCATATTTGTCAATAATTTTCATGTGCAATAATTGACTTGGGGCGCAATAAATTAGGCGTCTTAGTATTATTTGATCTTAAGGTGGAAGCTTGGTTGTAGAGTGAGCGGCCCCTATCTAGTTTAATTGATTGTTGAGTGAGCGGCCCCTATTTAGTTTAATTGATTGTTGAGTGAGCGGCCCCTATTTAGTTTGATTGACTGTTGAGTGAGCGGCCCCTATTTAGTTTGATTGACTGTTGAGTGAGCGGCCCCTATTTAGTTTGATTGACTGTTGAGTGAGCGGCCCCTATTTAGTTTAATTGATTGTTGAGTGAGCGGCCCCTGTTTAGTTTGATTGACTGTTGAGTGAGCGGCCCCTATTTAGTTTGATTGACTGTTGAGTGAGCGGCCCCTATTTAGTTTGATTGACTGTTGAGTGAGCGGCCCCTATTTAGTTTGATTGATTGTTGAGTGAGCGGCCCCTGTTTAGTTTGATTGACTGTTGAGTGAGCGGCCCCTATTTATTTTGATTGTTGAGTGAGCGGCCCCTGTTTAGTTTGATTGATTGTTGAGTGAGCGGCCCCTATTTTGTTTAATTGATTGTTGAGTGAGCGGCCCCCATTTAGTTTGATTGATTGTTGAGTGAGCGGCCCCTATTTAGTTTGATTGTTGAGTGAGCGGCCCCTATTTAGTTTGATTGTTGAGTGAGCGGCCCCTATTTAGTTTGATTGTTGAGTGAGCGGCCCCTGTTTAGTTTGATTGATTGTTGAGTGAGCGGCCCCTGTTTAGTTTGATTGACTGTTGAGTGAGCGTCCCCTATTTAGTTAGATTGATTGTTGAGTGAGCGTCCCCTATTTAGTTTGATTGATTGTTGAGTGAGCGTCCCCTATTTAGTTTGATTGTTGAGTGAGCGGCCCCTGTTTAGTTTGATTGATTGTTGAGTGAGCGGCCCCTGTTTAGTTTGATTGTTGAGTGAGCGGCCCCTATTTAGTTTGATTGTTGAGTGAGCGGCCCCTGTTTAGTTTGATTGTTGAGTGAGCGGCCCCTGTTTAGTTTGATTGATTGTTGAGTGAGCGTCCCCTATTTAGTTTGATTGTTGAGTGAGCGGCCCCTATTTAGTTTGATTGATTGTTGAGTGAGCGTCCCCTATTTAGTTTGATTGACTGTTGAGTGAGCGTCCCCTATTTAGTTTGATTGATTGTTGAGTGAGCGGCTCCTGTTTAGTTTGATTGATTGTTGAGTGAGCGGCCCCTATTTAGTTTGATTGTTGAGTTAGCGGCCCCTATTTTATAGAAGATAATCTATGTATTTTCAATTCTGCGTATGCAATCAATAGATTCTGCAATATAATTTTGCTCTACCGTAGAAGTAGCTGTATTTCACACGCTATTAGTTTCTAATGATTGCCCTCTTGCCCATCAATCAATCGCTAATGCAGCGCAAGGACTGCGTCCAGCTAGTCAGCAGCTCCTACTGGTGGCTGTCCGGCCACATGAGCACTGAGCCCTGTTCTACTAAGCTTCAACCGCTATGCCGCATTGAGGGCAGCCGCACCAGCAGCGCTCCGGCTAGTTCCAACTGTCCCAGCGGATTTCGTCGATTCGGCTCCGCCTGCTACGCTTTCAACGGCGTCACTAGTAAAGTCAGCTTTGCCGACGCCAGCAGCGCCTGTAGCAGCCTTGGCGGCGGCGCTCAGCTGTTGGAATTGGAGCCGAGCAAGCTGCAACGCCAATCGGCTGAAATGCACTTTCTGCGCGCTGTTGCTTCGCAGAGATTGGATTCTTTGACAGTCTGGCTCGGTTTGAGCAGCAACGGCGGCGTCGGCAACTCGAACTGGACTTGGCGCTCCGACTGGCGGCAACTGCGCTCCGATCTGATCTATCCAGCCGCTGCTCTTGGCCATTTGAAGCTTAGCGATGCCGGTCAAAGTAGTTGCTATGCGCTGAATCTCGGCTGGGGTCTTAACCTAGTTGCCGACTGTTCCTCTGGCAAATTTGCCTACATCTGCAAGCGGCCACTCGTTCCAATTAGTCCGGATCCGTCAAATCTAGTTGGCGAATCTGCCGCCGGTCGGGCCTGTATTCGCTGGGATATTGCCCTGACTAGGATTCAACAGACCAGCCCGGATGAGGATGTACGTCCGGCTTGGGCTGCCTTTCCCAACGACGAAACCGTCGGCTCAGCTGGCGCCTATTGTAGAAATTATTCGTCGAAACTCGATGCCAGTAGTGCATCATCGTTCGGCTGCTTTGTGACTGCGGCTCGTGGCTCAACGTCGACTGGCCTGCAACTAGCCGACTGTAGCAGGCAGCGGCCTCAGTCCTCTACTGCTACATCGGCGCCGACAACCCTGTCCCCGTCAGCGTCTTCTTCAACAAAGAATTCTACATCGGCTGCGAAGGCGTCTGGTGCCGGTTCCACGGCTCACTCGCCCGCATCGGTGGCTTTAGCCGTCATCCTGGCCTTGTGCAGCGCCGCCGCTCTAGTTGGCCTAGGCGTTATCGGACTCCGACTGTGGCGTCGGGGTCGTTGGGCGGCCGGCTATCGGCCCCAGTTGAATTTGGACGCTACTAGCGGATTGACGTTTGGCGAGGGCGGCGGCGGCGGCGGAACTTCTTTTCACAATCCGATTTACATGCCGGCTAATTGTTAATTTAGCTAACAGATTTTCATTCAGCTGACTGGTTTTTTTTATTTACGGCGCCGACAACATTTTCTGTATTTTTGTACCTATGTTTTGTTGTTACCTTAGCAGCTGAGTGTTTTCCTTAGCAACCGGTCGTGTTTGGTAACTATGTGTTCCCCTTGGCAACTAATCGTATTCTGGTAACTATGTGTTTCCCTTGGCAACCAATCGTATTCTGGTAACTATGTGTTCCCCTTGGCAACCAATCGTATTCTGGTAACTATGTGTTTCCCTTGGCAACCAATCGTATTCTGGTAACTATGTGTTCCCCTTGGCAACCAATCGTATTCTGGTAACTATGTGTTCCCCTTGGCAACCAATCGTATTCTGGTAACTATGTGTTTCCCTTGGCAACCAATCGTATTCTGGTAACTATGTGTTTCCCTTAGCAACCAATCGTATTCTGGTAACTATGTGTTCCCCTTGGCAACCAATCGTATTCTGGTAACTATGTGTTTCCCTTGGCAACCAATCGTATTCTGGTAACTATGTGTTTCCCTTAGCAACCGATCGTACTCTGGTACCTATGTGTTCCCCTTAGCAACCAATCGTATTTTTGGGAAAAAATACGTTTACCTTAGCAACCGATCGTTTTTTGGTTATTATCCGTTTCCCTTAGCAACTTTAGGCAAGTTGAAAAAATATTTTTCTTTAGCAAATGATTTTTTTGTGTATTTTAGTGCTACATTTTTAAGTCGGTGTTCCTCCCACAACCAGAAATTCTGTTTTTCGTTAGCCACTAGGTACTTTCCTTTTTTACCAAATCGGTGGTTCCCTTAGCAACAAGGTGTTTCTCCTAACAGCAAAATATATCCTCTGAAAAATAGGTCCGTTTACTTTGCTACTGATTTTTTTTTCAATGGTTTTTACCCCCTTGCAGGTAGGTTTCTCCCCTTAGCATCCTTATTTTTTATTATCACTCCCTATAGTTGGCCCTTAGTAATCTGGTGTTTTCATTTGTTATTGGGTGTAGCTTTTTTGTTACTAAAGTTTTTTTGCACTCATCAAGTGATTTTTTACCTTCATTTTTTTGTCTTAACGTTCAAATCTTTCACCAATAATTATCTGTGAACTTCATAGCGTTTGTATTCCCTTTTCACTCAATATCCAAGGAGAAGCAGTGTGTTGCTATGCGGATTCAACTATTATTAATGTTTATGCAACAATCGCTTACAATCAAAACAATTAGTGTCTCTGAAATTTTTGCACTTTTTTCTCATTCCTGTATTCTCGTCTTAATCGGGCCACTACCGAAAAAAATGAAACCTTCAAACTTGTGTTTTTGCTTTTTCTTTCTTAAACTTTGTTATCACTCAACTGTGTGTCTCCCATGCAAGCAAGTATGCTTATATATTACTGACTTTCAAGTAGTTTCAGTAGTGTCATCGCGCATGGAAAACAAACGGTCAATTATTATTTGTTTATTTTCAATATTTCTCTTCTTGATTGAAAAATTAGCACCAACAGTAGTTTAGGTAGTAGTAAGTATCGTGTGCGTTTATCCAGATATCCGGTGGGTCTGAAAAAATACATGTTAAGTACATGGCCCAAATTATCTCTTATTCCGGTTTTATTAATCGACCTATTCGACATAAAAAATTCCATTTGTGCTAAATATAGGATAATCATAGACTCGCGTTGTTTAACGTGTGGAACTGGAAGTTTGCTTATTTTTCTGTAGACAAGAAATACACTCGCTAAAAAGCTGACTCCCCTTTCCCCCCTGACCTTTGACGTGTGTTCGTTTTTTTTTCAATAGCCAATCCGATGTCTTGTTTGTTGACTTATTTCTGTTGATTATCTACACTATAAAGAATTACCTAGTAGATATGGGCCTGTGGTGTAAACTTAGACTAGTTGAATTTTTGCGGTTCTGCGTGTATATGCATAGAACTCTCTAATTACTGTTATCTATTTATCGATTGATAATTTATATAGGATGGCTTTCCTGGGGTTTGGATAGAAAAAAACCGTAGTGGCTGGTTAGAATGTTATAGCGTGCCAGTTAGATGCGCATATGTGTTAGCTATATTTATATATTTGAATATTCGAGTTTTTTTCACCACTAGTACGAGGGGTGATCAAAAAGTTCTGCAAGTGAGTTAATAATGTGACTCGAAGAAATTTTGTGCACACAATCAGCATTACATTCCCTCAAGCTATCTCTTATCAGCTTCTATGCACCGCTTCCGTCGCTTTTGACACATTTGGAAGTAGCTAAGATAATTGATTGCAAGCAGTGTCTGCAACTCTGATTTGAGCACCTATCTCAGTTCTTGAGCGCTCTAAAAAAGGTCTTCCATGAGTAGCAGCTTTCAGTTTTGAGAATACAGTGGAGTCATATGGGTCAATGTAAGCCAGTAAGGTGGATGTAGAACCAGCTGAACCCTTTTTTCCTCCATAAGTAATCCGGTCTTCCTCGCTGTGTGAGGAGTAGCATTCGACGCATCTGTTGTCGCCGCGCCGGTTTTATCCCCTTTCATGCCTCCCCTACGAAAGCATTGGCAAGAAACTTCACTTAAGCATTTAGCAGTCCCCAGTAACTTGCTAAGGAAGATTTTCCACCGCCATATCTCCCTGCAAGTTGAAGTATGTGAGAATTATTGTGAATGGATGGCTCGGTCACGGATGTCAAGGTTTGGTCAGACATTCACTTGTCATTAAAACTCGACTGTGCATCAACCCAATGACACACGAGCCTGGCGATGGTGTTAAATAACGAGGCGGAATTTGTAGAAACAGTGGTAAAATTTATGTGCATGTCAGAAGATATTTTGCCATGCTGCACGGAAAAAAATACTATGAAGCAAAAGCTGACTTTCACAGTTTAACGCACAAGCTAAAAACTGCTTATGGTAAACTGTCAGCCAAGTTGGAACGGATTGATGAAATGACTTGAAAATCGAGAGTGATATAAAATTCAATTTTTTCTTACATTGCGTCAATTTTAAGTGTGATCGGTCCAGTAATCTTGACGCAAGGTCGAAAGGTTGCAGAACTTTTTGATCACCCCTCGTATTGTAATGGCAATTGCGGAAACTACGCACAAGGGAGGCTGCTACAGGGGCAAGGGGCTGAATAGAGTTTTCTGCCAAGTGCAAACCCGAACCCTTTTCTTCCCCTCATGTTGCAACTAGCGTCGTTAGTAATCAGCAATTGGGAAGGCCGTGCCTAGGCTCTAGTTTTATTTTATCTCCAACTTTCGGGAAAAGGGTTTCTAAGCCTAATTGCTTTCTTTCTTTTAATAAACTTATAAGTGTATTGTTCAACCTCTATTTATAATATCAAATAGCTAATAAGTATGCAGTTTTTTTCATAGTTCATTCTTTCAACTGTCAGCTTACAGCCAAGCCATTTTTATTTGGGATTTTTTAACCTCGTTCGCTGGATTTTCGGCTCCCATTTTTTTTCTGGCTCGCCAACTCCCTGCCTACCTCTCTCCCGCTGATCCCACTTGCAATCCCATTTCAGGAACTCTCTCTCGCCTCTTCTCGCCCTTCCCTTGCATACCAAAAAATCCGTTCATTCCCAATCCGTTGGTCCAATGCGCGTCTAAAGGCCTAGCCACTAAAACCCTGTGCAGCACCGACCCGCCGATAATAAAAAATAAAAGCAATAGTTTGAACTGACTGGCTGTTTTCTGTGTGCGCGCTGCTTCTTTGGAGGTTTTTTTCCATCTCCCGTGTCCCGCTGTATCATCCCAATTGCCGGATCCTCCTCGCAAACAAGCCTAGCGCCAGTTTAGACGAGTTTAAATCGGCTTGTTTTTTAGGAATTTTCCCAACGCTGCTAAAGTTATTTGAAGTAAGTTATCGTGATTTTATTTATGGTTTACTCAGTAGCCTCTGCGGACATAAAAGTGTAAATAATGATAATTCTGATAAAATTAAACGCATAATTTTAGTTGCAAAAATTAGTTCTTTAAGGCAGACATGGCGGGTATCTAGCAAAGGGGTAGGTAGATTCACTGACTGAGGTAGCAAAGGGGTGGGTAGATTCACTGACTGGGGTAGCAAAGGGGTAGGTAGCTGCTCTGACTGGGGTAGCAAAGGGGTTGGTAGATTCACTGACTGGGGTAGCAAAGGGGTAGGTAGATTCACTGACTGGGGTAGCAAAGGGGTTGGTAGATTCACTGACTGGGGTAGCAAAGGGGTTGGTAGGGTAGATTCACTGACTGGGGTAGCAAAGGGGTAGGTAGATTCACTGACTGGGGTAGCAAAGGGGTAGGTAGCTGCTCTGACTGGGGTAGCAAAGGGGTTGGTAGATTCACTGACTGGGGTAGCAAAGGGGTAGGTAGATTCACTGACTGGGGTAGCAAAGGGGTTGGTAGATTCACTGACTGGGGTAGCAAAGGGGTAGGTAGCTGCTTTGACCTAAGTGTCAAAGAGTTAGGCAGCTGCACAGACTGGGGTAGCAAAGGGGTAGGCAGCTGCAATTGCTGGAACTCCAAGAACATGGAGCAGCTAATCAGCATCTCAATTTGTAAAAACCAAATCCAACTTCAGCCGCTGAGCCAGTCTGTCTGGCCGTTTAATAGCTAACAGAAGCCGCATAATGATGGCGCCAGATGATGATACGCGCGGTAGCGCCGACGCCGAATGGCGAATGTGCGCCGATTGGCTGCTCCGCTGCCTGTCCTCCAGCCCAGACATTCTGGCCCAGGCCAAGTCTGTACTCGTGGACGAGCCCGGCGCCACTGTTGTGGACCTGCTGAACTGTCTCACGGATGGAGTGCTGCTGTGCCACATTCTGCCCGCTATTAGCTCTCAACAGGTGACTCCGGACCAGTTGCCAGGATTCAAGATGGCCACGCTTAACTCCCAGTTCGCTTTCCGACGCAATCTTGAATTGTTTCTATGGGCCTGTAGGAACGAGTTCGGCCTAGCGCCTACCGACCTGTTCGCTCCTGAAGACCTGCTCAACCAGGAGAATGTTGGCGCTGTAATACGGACCCTGTCTCTGCTGTCTAACTGTCCCCGGGCTAAAGCAGACTGGTATCCAAGGCTTCACTGTTGCTAGTAGCAACGGCAGAACTATCGGCGAAGAAGCCGCGTCGGACTATTGCAATCTGGTTGCCACGGCAACGGCTAAGAGAAGCCAGCAGCAGCAGAAACAACAACAACAGCAGCAGCAGCAGCCGCAGCGTCTCCTGTCGGTGCCCGGAGCTGATCAGTCAGTTGGCGGGCACTACGTTGATGCCGCGGCTGAACGGGTCTACGAGACCCTCATGAACAAGACTGTGGGTAAGACTGACGAGCCGTCCATCGGGGCGAAACGGTCCGCTAAGGAGATCTGCATGGAGGAGCTGGTTGCCACGGAGCGGACCTATGTTGAAACTCTGCGTCTGCTGGTTGACGATGTTATGAGGCCGATGAAGGTGAGCGGCTTTCGGTGGCTTGAAGCTTTGTAGAGGGGCGATTCTCAGTGCGGGATTCAGCGGCGATTCTCAGGGCGGGATTCAGCGGCGATTCTCAGGGCGGGATTCAGCGGCGATTCTCAGGGCAGGATTTCAAGCGGCGATTCTCAGGGTGGGATTCAGCGGCGATTCTCAGGGTGGGATTTCAGCTGACGATTCTCAGGGTGGGTTTCAGCGGCGATTCTCAGGGTGGGATTCAGTGACGATTCTCAGGGTGGGTTTCAGCGGCGATTCTCAGGGTGGGTTTCAGCGGCGATTCTCAGGGTGGGATTCAGTGACGATTCTCAGGGTGGGTTTCAGCGGCGATTCTCAGGGTGGGTTTTAGCGGCGATTCTCAGGGTGGGATTCAGTGACGATTCTCAGGGTGGGATTCAGTGACGATTCTCAGGGTGGGTTTCAGCGGCGATTCTCAGGGTGGGTTTCAGCGGCGATTCTCAGGGTGGGATTCAGTGACGATTCTCAGGGTGGGCTTCAGCGGCGATTCTCAGGGTGGGTTTCAGCGGCGATTCTCAGGGTGGGTTTCAGCGGCGATTCTCAGGGTGGGATTCAGTGACGATTCTCAGGGTGGGTTTCAGCGGCGATTCTCAGGGTGGGTTTCAGCGGCGATTCTCAGGGTGGGTTTCAGTGACGATTCTCAAGGCGGGATTCAGCGACGATTCTCAGGGTGGGTTTCAGCGGCGATTCTCAGGGTGGGATTCAGTGACGATTCTCAGGGTGGGTTTCAGCGGCGATTCTCATGGTGGGTTTTAGCGGCGATTCTCAGGTTGGGTTTCAGTGGCGATTCTCATAGCAGTTTTAGCGGCGATTTTCATAGCAGTTTTAGCGGCGATTTTCATAGCAGTTTTAGCGGCGATTCTCAGGGTGGGATTCAGCGGCGATTCTCATAGCAGTTTTAGCGGCGATTCTCATAGCAGTTTTAGCGGCGATTCTCATAGCAGTTTTAGCGGCGATTCTCATAGCAGTCTTAGCGGCGATTCTTAGGTTGGGTTTCAGCGGCGATTCTCATAGCAGTTTTAGCGGCGATTCTCATAGCAGTTTTAGCGGCGATTTTCATAGCAGTCTTAGCGGCGATTCTTAGGTTGGGTTTCAGCGGCGATTCTCATAGCAGTTTTAGCGGCGATTTTCATAGCAGTTTTAGCGGCGATTTTCATAGCAGTTTTAGCGGCGATTTTCATAGCAGTTTTAGCGGCGATTCTCAGGGTGGGATTCGGCGGCGATTCTCATAGCAGTTTTAGCGGCGATTCTCATAGCAGTTTTAGCGGCGATTCTCATAGCAGTTTTAGCGGCGATTCTCATAGCAGTTTTAGCGGCGATTCTCATAGCAGTCTTAGCGGCGATTCTTAGGTTGGGTTTCAGCGGCGATTCTCATAGCAGTTTTAGCGGCGATTCTCATAGCAGTTTTAGCGGCGATTTTCATAGCAGTCTTAGCGGCGATTCTTAGGTTGGGTTTCAGCGGCGATTCTCATAGCAGTTTTAGCGGCGATTTTCATAGCAGTTTTAGCGGCGATTTTCATAGCAGTTTTAGCGGCGATTTTCATAGCAGTTTTAGCGGCGATTCTCAGGGTGGGATTCGGCGGCGATTCTCATAGCAGTTTTAGCGGCGATTCTCATAGCAGTCTTAGCGGCGATCTTCATAGCAGTTTTAGCAGCGATTCTCATAGCAGTTTTAGCGGCGATTCTCATAGCAGTTTTAGCGGCGATTTTAGGGTAGTCAGATTGTCGGCTCATTTTCAAAACCAAAAAATGTTTAAAAAAAACGCTGGCCTTGCGTCCCCTCATGCTCTGACATTCGCCAAACGAAGCAAAAATGATTAATGATGATGCTGGATCCATCAGTTCAGTCTGATCGCTCACACGCTTTTTTTAGAGAAATTAATTATAAAAAATGCGAGAGCCTGTCGTACTGAGCCGCTCCCTTTCTCCCCCTCTTCTGGGTGTGTGTTAGCGTGTGTTTCTCCCCCTATGCAATCTACTCAATCTGCGCTGGCAGGGAAATATTGCCAGGCAGATTAGAAATCCTATAGTAATAATACAAATAATCCGCCATGTTGTAAAATACGATTTCTAGGTCGTCGCGTTATTGAGCTTTTATGAGTAGTTTACTTATTATATTTATTAATGCAATGCGAGTTGTGCACCAGCTGGCTCAGTTTCATATTTTTGCTAAAATTTGATATCGCTGCTTTCTAAATAACCAGATTGTCAAAATGGCTGGGGCAACCAGGGCAAAAAGCGGCTCGATAGCGGTTGTTTATGCTATATATTATACAGCTGACTGGCACTGCTGTAGGGGGAATGTGGCACAGCTGACTGGCAGTGCTGTAGGGGGAATGTGGCACAGCTGACTGGCAGTGCTGTAGGGGGAATGTGACACAGCTGACTGGCAGTGCTGTAGGGGGAATGTGGCACAGCTGACTGGCAGTGCTGTAGGGGGAATGTGACACAGCTGACTGGCAGTGCTGTAGGGGGAATATGGCACAGCTGACTGGCAGTGCTGTAGGGGGAATGTGGCACAGCTGACTGGCAGTGCTGTAGGGGGAATGTGGCACAGCTGACTGGCAGTGCTGTAGGGGGAATGTGGCACAGCTGACTGGCAGTGCTGTAGGGGGAATGTGGCACAGCTGACTGGCAGTGCTGTAGGGGGAATGTGGCACAGCTGACTGGCAGTGCTGTAGGGGGAATGTGGCACAGCTGACTGGCAGTGCTGTAGGGGGAATGTGGCACAGCTGACTGGCAGTGCTGTAGGGGGAATGTGGCACAGCTGACTGGCAGTGCTGTAGGGGGAATGTGGCACAGCTGACTGGCAGTGCTGTAGGGGGAATATGGCACAGCTGACTGGCAGTGCTGTAGGGGGAATGTGGCACAGCTGACTGGCAGTGCTGTAGGGGGAATATGGCACAGCTGACTGGCAGTGCTGTAGGGGGAATGTGGCATAGCTGACTGGCAGTGCTGTAGGGGGAATGTGGCACAGCTGACTGGCAGTGCTGTAGGGGGAATGTGGCACAGCTGACTGGCAGTGCTGTAGGGGGAATGTGGCACAGCTGACTGGCAGTGCTGTAGGGGGAATGTGGCATAGCTGACTGGCATGAAAATCAATGCATTTGGAACATGGCAAAAGCCAAAAGATTTACTTGAATAATCTGCAGCAGCAGAGTTTACACAGGCAGGTAGGATGCCAAACTTTTCGCAGAGATGGAGGCGCCACATCCCATTAGCTTGATTAAACGATGCGGGAGTAAGTCAGTAAACTGTGACAGGCACAAGGCTGGTTGGTTTTCTGGCTGTGCTGGGGCTGCAACTGAGGCTTGATCTTTAGCTGCTTCAGGCCTATCACTCTTTTGAGCGTTTTTCCATATGAATTCCTTTCCTAAATTCGAATCTTTTTTGGCACTTCACTTTTAAATTTGACTAACTTTTTGAATTTTGTTTATTAAGCTGCAGATGATACTGTGCGGATTTCATTTAGAACGGGTACTGGGATAAAACTTTACTGACATAATTTATCCTTCCCTTAAGTGCCATTAAGTCCACTTAAAAATGTAAGGGCGAGTCTTTTTTTAGCTAGGTAAATAAGCCGATAAAAGTTCTGTTTATAATTTAATAATATCCTCACAAAATATCCGCATTGTAAAGAAATTCTCACAAAATATCTGCGCTGGATAGAAATTCTCAAAAAAATATCCTCAATAAATGGAAATCCTCACAAAATATCCTCACTGGATAGAAATCCTCACAAAATATTCTCATTTTTATATAAATCCTCACAAAATATCCTCACTGGATAGAAATCCTCACAGGATATCCTCACTTACGCGCCATGTTCATTAACTAGACAACCAAAAACAAAGATCCCACATCCCCCAAACCAGGAGTCAGCAGTCGGCCTGGAACCCCGTAGAAGTAGACGCCATATTCGAGCACCTACCCGAACTGCTCAGCCTTCATCGGAAGCTACTGCGCGAACTAGAAGTTGCAACTCAGCTTCGCGGTGCTAAGCCGCTCCCAGCCGTACTGATTGGCTATCACGATCAGCTGCTAATCTACGGCACCTATTGCGCCCACATGACCGAGGCCATCTCCCTAATTGAAGACGCCTGCAGATCTGATCGAAGGCGTCAAGACGAAATACAACGTCATCTGAATGAGGCTAAGGCGCAGTTCAAATTGACCGAGTATCTGGCAGTGCCCATGCAGCGGGTGCTCAGGTGAGTGACGGCTCGTTGTATAGCTCAATGCGATATTAATAACCAAGCTAATTGGGATTATTCATCCCATTGTCAGATACCATCTGCTGGTGAAAAGTCTGATGGACTACGACAGAAAGGAGGGCGGCAAAGACAAAGACCTGTTGAAGGCGGCGCACGACGCCATGTGCGACGTGGCCACCTACGTGAACGAGACTAAACGGGACACCGAGATGCGAGCGCTTATTAATCAGATACAGACGCAGGTAAAGTGGTTCCTGATTGGACAGAGTGCCTAATTTTTGCTGATCAGTCTTTGTTCTTAGTCTTTGTTCCCGACCAGTTTGTGTCATGAATCAGTCTTTATACTTAGTCTTTGTTCTCGACCACTTTGTGTCATAAATCAGTCTTTATACTTAGTCAGTCTTTGTTCCCGACCAGTTTGTGTCATGAATCAGTCTTTATACTAAGTGAGTCTTTGTTCCCAACCAGTTTGTGTCGTCAATCAGTCTATTTTTAATTAGTCTATCCTTAATCAGTCTTTATCCTTATCCAGTCTTTGTTCCCAATTCGTTTGTGTCCTCAATAAGTTCTAGCCTCAAATTGATCAACTTTTTAATTTATATAGCTATGTGTTTTTGTGATCCTAATGATTTCAGCATTTATTTATTCAACATAAGAATGCATGCACCCCTTTTTAATAAAAAACTATTTACAGATTTCAGAATTGAAACGGCTTGTAAGATTTTTTCTCGCTTTTATAATATTCCTAACTTGGAGAAAGCGATCTCTGATGATGGAGTGCGTAGCTGCAAGTTTTTAACCTTTTCCTCAAAAAATTTACAGACTTTTTTGGCTGTCAAAAATCTGCACAAAAAAATTTGGTTGATGCCATTGCTGACAAACCCGTGGAAGGGCGTGGCTGTGTAATTCTATTAGCCTGCTGGGCATTTCACGCGCATCCATTGCCCATTGGGATTTAATCCCCACCCCTATTCTCCATCTGACATCTGATATGGGGGGCGTGTCCTGAACTGCCCTGCCCACATTCACATTCTTTTCTATGTGGGATATTTTCTAAATTTTTTTGCCCTTTCATTGTGTGCCAGTCATTCAGTCAGTCAGTCAGTCAGTCAGTCAGTCAGTCAGTCAGTCAGTCAGTCAGTCAGTCAGTCAGTCAGTCAGTCAGTCAGTCAGTCAGTCAGTCAGTCAGTCAGTCAGTCAGTCAGTCAGTCAGTCAGTCAGTCAGTAAGTCATTCAGTCAGTCAGTCATTCAGTCATTCAGTCAGTCAGTCAGTCAGTCAGTCAGTCAGTCAATCAGTCAGTCAGTCAGTCAGTCAGTCAGTCAGTCAGTCAGTCAGTCAGTCAGTCAGTCAGTCAGTCAGTCAGTCAGTCAGTCAGTCAGTCAGTCAGTCAATCAGTCAGTCAGTCAGTCAGTCAGTCAGTCAGTCAGTCAGTCAGTCAGTCAGTCAGTCAGTTCAGTCAACCCCCTCACTTCAGATTTTGCCAATCGCGGAGCTGTCACTCGGCAAAAAGCCCAAGTCCCCCAAGTCGCGGCAAAGTGTGGGTTGCTTTACCTGCGTCGCTTAAAAAGAGAGGTTTTTTTGTTATGGAAAGGCACTATTTTTAGTTGGTTCACTAGTTTTCATTTTACTACGAATTTTGTTTACAGTGCAACTTGTTTTTTAACCAGTAATTTTAAAGTTCCAAGTGGTGCACTTGTTCTTTCCTAAATATTAAAAAATCTACATAGTCTATCGTTTTTAATGTTGTCCGGTTTTTTCAACTTCTTCATATTGACGTATGGGCTAAAGCACTTTGTTTTAATCTTACTACACATTTCGCAATACGTTTTCATGTTAAATTTATGTAGTTACGAATTTTTATGTTAAAATTCTTAAATAAGTGCATTGAATGCCTAGTCAAAAAGCGACCTTTCAATAGGATTTGTCAATCAAAGGGTCAATCAATAAGTTCATTAATGTAAGTATATTTATAGCATGCGTCGGATGATTGTTCATCACTACAGCTGACTTAAAGGCTAGTCAGTCTGAGACTGTTAAGGCAGAAATATCGGTTCACAAGTGTTTGTGTAAAAAATAAAAAATAAATTTAAAAGCAAACACTAACATATAGAGCATATTACATCCTCTGTGACCTCCAAACAGGTTGATTTTGTCAGACACCTGTCCCCTTGTCACCTTTTAACAGGCATCTCTCCCCAGGTTGACTGTCAGACACCTGTCCCCTTGTCACCTTTTAACAGGCATCTCTCCCCAGGTTGACTTTGTCAGACACCTGTCCCCTTGTCACCTGTGAACAGGTATCTCTCCCCAGGTTGATTTTGTCAGACACCTGTCCCCTTGTCACCTGTGAACAGGTATCTCTTCCCAGGTTGATTTTGTCAGACACCTGTCCCCCTGTCACCTGTTAACAGGCATCTCTCCCCAGGTTGATTTTGTCAGACACCTGTCCCCTTGTCACCTGTGAACAGGTATCTCTCCCCAGGTTGATTTTGTCAGACACCTGTCCCCTTGTCACCTTTTAACAGGCATCTCTCCCCAGGTTGACTTTTGTCAGACACCTGTCCCCTTGTCACCTGGGACAGGCTTAACAGGCAGATTTTTATTCCGTGTCACCTGGCAACAGGGATTTGCTCCTACCGCTGATTAAAATTCAAATCCCAAACAAATCCCCGCAACAATCCCATCCCGCAGATCAGCAGCCTGGACATGCCCGGCAACCTGCGCCTCATTGACTACGGCCGTCTCGAACAGGACGGCGACCTTCGCGTTGCTAACGACGTCAACAAGCCGCACGGCGGCAGCAAGCTGCGCGTCTGCTTCCTGTGGACCCGGATGTTCCTGCTGGCCAAGCCGAAGCCCGGCCTGACCTTCAAAAGCGCCTTCGCCGTCAAGCCGAACCTGTCCATCAGGGAGGTGGACCTGGCGACGCCCGGTCAGCTGGCGAATTCGGCCGGGGTCGGTTCGACTCCGACTGGCGGCAGCAGCTCGTCCAGATCCTCCTTCGGCGGTGTCCATCGTGTCCAATTCATCCTCAGATCCCAAGTGGACCTGGGGATTTTTAGTGTCGGAGCAGGCGGCGTCGAATGCATCGTCGGGATCGTCGACTTCGCCGTCATCATCAGCCGCCGGCGTCAAGGACAAAGACCAGCGCGAGCCGGACCGCTACCTGTTCCTGGCCAAGACTCGCGAGGCGCGCACTCGCTGGCTAGAGGCCTTTCAACGCGCCAAGGACGACGTAGCCCCGCCCAACTACAACTCCAACGGCTATTATTTCGAGCGAAGAACTTTGGACGCGCCGGCGATGTGCACCGTGTGCTGCAAGCTCATCCACGGCTGCTTCTTTCAGGGCTACAAGTGTAGAAAGTCTGGCCACATTGTGCACAAACAGTGCATTCCCAGTGCGCCTATACCGCCTCCGAGTTTTAGCAAGCCGGGTGAGTGCCATTTAGTTAATTTTGGAGTGAAATAGTGACTTTTTGGAGTGAAATAGTGACTTTGTGGAGTGAAATAGTGACTTTTTGGAGTGAAATAGTGACTTTTTGGAGTGAAATAGTGACTTTGTTTAGTGAAATAGTGACTTTATGGAGTGAAACCGTGACTTCATGGAGTGAAAAAGTGTTTTTATGGAGTGAAATAGTGACTTTTTGGAGTGAAATAGTGACTTTTTGGAGTGAAATAGTGACTTTGTTTAGTGAAATAGTGACTTTATAGAGTGAAAAAGTGTTTTTATGGAGTGAAATAGTCACTTTATAGAGTGAAATAGTCACCTTGTAGAGTGAAATAGTCACCTTGTAGAGTGAAATAGTCACCTTGTAGAGTGAAATAGTCACCTTGTAGAGTGAAATAGTCACCTTATAGAGTGAAATAGTCACCTTGTAGAGTGAAATAGTCACCTTGTAGAGTGAAATAGTCACCTTGTAGAGTGAAATAGTCACCTTGTAGAGTGAAATAGTCACCTTGTAGAGTAAAATAGTCACCTTATAGAGTGAAATAGTCCACCTTGTAGAGTGAAATAGTCACCTTGTAGAGTGAAATAGTCACCTTGTAGAGTGAAATAGTCACCTTATAGAGTGAAATAGTCCACCTTGTAGAGTGAAATAGTCACCTTGTAGAGTGAAATAGTCACATTGTAGAGTGAAATAGTCACCTTGTAGAGTGAAATAGTCACCTTGTAGAGTGAAATAGTCACCTTGTAGAGTGAAATAGTCACCCTGTAGAGTGAAATAGTCACCTTGTAGAGTGAAATAGTCACCTTGTAGAGTGAAATAGTCACCTTGTAGAGTGAAATAGTCACCCTGTAGAGTGAAATAGTCACCCTGTAGAGTGAAATAGTCACCCTGTAGAGTGAAATAGTCACCTTGTAGAGTGAAATAGTCACCCTGTAGAGTGAAATAGTCACCTTGTAGAGTGAAATAGTCACCTTGTAGAGTGAAATAGTCACCTTGTAGAGTGAAATAGTCACATTGTAGAGTGAAATAGTCACCTTATTCAGATCATCAAGCGCCAAATCGACCATCTCTTTTATCCAGGAGCGGGCGGCGGCGGCAGTTCCAGCAGGCCGCAGTCGTTAGTATCGCCGACAACTCCGCGCAGTCCCGTGCCGGCCGCTGCCTCAGTCGGACGCCGCGACACCGTCAGCTACGTGGCGCCGATGCAGCCGCCAACAGCAGCAGACGCTGGCGGCGGCAGTCCCCGATCGCCAATGGTCAGAGCGGTCTCCATGGCTGCTTCTCAGCCGGCCTCGGCAGCTGGCGGCAGCCCGCCGGCCTGGACCGACTACTACGCTGGCATCATGGCTAGGAAAGAGGCTCAAGACGTTCTGCAGCCGTTGCCGCTTGGAACGTTTCTAGTCAGGGAGAGCCAGGGCAACGGCGAGTACGCGGTGTCCCTGCGTCACGGAGAGTCCGCCAAGCACATGCGGGTGCTGCGTTCCACTGAGGGCTACAGGCTGAGCGAGACCAGAACCTTTGCCACTGTGCCCGAGCTCATTGCCTACTATTCGTGAGTTGGTTCCTTGCCTCTTTTTGATCTGTGCATCTCATTTGGCTGAGGCGCCTGTCACCAGGCTGTTATCAGCTGGCCTGTCACCTGTCACCAGGCTGTTATCAGTTTGCCTGTTACCTGTCACCAGGCTGTTATCAGTATAACAGGCGTGTTCTTGGTCTTTTAACCTGTTATCTTCTGCCATCACACCAGCGAAAGAACGAACGAACGACAGAGAGACTTTCTGTTTAGGTCACATTATGGGCCCGAAAAGCAGTGAGTCTTTGACTCCTTTCTCGCGTGTATTTTATTACTTTGTGCAGGAGGGTTGCTGGCCAAGGGGGAGAGAGATAAAGTACTAGGCTTCAATGAGCGGGCATATCTGCACGCGTCTTTTGCGTGGCTACAGCAAGAATACTTTAGTTAGGTAAAATTCCAAGCGCTCGAGCATACGCTCCCTGCGTGACTGCTACAGTATGGAAAAAAGCTAAGTAATGACAAAACTATGTAGGAATTCTAACTCCTACATATATTCCCCCTTTCAAAGACTGACACTCCTGTCAGTTCCATTTTGGCGTCCTCCTGCTCCGGTATGCAGTTCTTCTTCTGTATTTCGTGATCCTGGGTTGTCTGATCTGTTGCTGTCGGGCATGCTGTTTTATCGATCTTGGTGTCTGGTCGTTTTGTAGGTTTGTAGGTTGACTCTAATTTGTCGGTCTCGATCGGCAATTGCTGTGGCTCAGGATTGGGTGTCCTCCCCCTTCTGTCGTTTTCTTGCAGTCCAGCTTCTCCAGGTGTTCCAAGTGTGCCGATTTTGGTTGTCGGCTTTTGAATTTTTATGAATTCAATTGTGTGCATGTCTTTTGCATGCTATGCTTCAGTGTGGCTCAGTGGCCTAATTGTCAGGAATTAGAGCGCTGGGACTGCCATTATTGAAGTCGGCTTTCTGATACGTTGAACCAAATGTGGGCTGAGGGTCCAATTGCCTGGGCCTTGGCGTTGCGAACGTTGAACTGACGATAACTTGTAGTTGAGTTTCTGAATTGCTTGAGTTGAATGCATGTGTGCACGAAACGTAGAATTTGGTAGATGTTTGAGTTGACTTTGATGAATCAATTGACCTGCATGTAGTTCTGGTCGAAAGTGCTGTAGCTTTTGTTCTTAACTGTCAAACCGGTTCAACTTGTCTGTATCTCTAATCAATCCGATGTTCTCCGCTTGGCGTGGCAGGGATTTCGTTGTCTAGCGGTTGAGATGTGTGCTTGCCTTCACCCGTCGTTGAGTTGGCCAGTCCGGTCGACTCCCGGTCAGGGAACCAATGTAATCCTTTGCTTTGTTGTAGCTTCTTCTTTATTCTTTGTGTTCGTGGGTCTAGCGGATTTATCTCTCTTCAAAGTATAAGCAAAGGATCACAGGGGTATGCACGGAGCAAAGAAGGGCGTCGAATAACTCCTTTGATTGATGATGGCTTTAATAAATTATTTAGCCACTTAAAAGGTTGGTATTTTGTGGGCTTTGGCGTAGCTTTATTTATAGTATAAATTATTTAGCTCCACCCCCTTGTCGGGGTGGTTGGTTAGTAACGCAGAGGCAGATGGTGTGATAATTTTGAGCGGGAGCGCAGTCCCAGAATAATAACTTTTACATTGCACCAGTAGGTTGTTAGGCTCCTCTCTATACCACGCAGGGTGAGAAGTTCGGAGCCTGATTTTTAACCCTGGTTGCGTTAGATGCAGACCTAGGGGTTAGAGTTAGCTTTTATTAACCGTTCAGTTGGTCAGTGGAGCTCGGATCAAAATCAGTCTTCCACTCGTCCCGTTGCCAAGCAGGGAGGGGCGCTCTGAGATTGTTGAGCCAGGGCAATTCTGTGGCCATTCCGAGGTTTTAGCCGAAAGCTCTCCCGGGGCCTCCGTCTGGCTCATTTGTCAACTGTCACCGTCGCCCTTTGCCTCGGCTGGTCTCATTGTCCGGCTCACCGCCTAGGTCTAGTATCTGCAATGCAAAGTCTCTCTGGGTGGGGCAGTATGAGATTAATTTATGATGCTGTCTGCGTCTGGGTGCTGCCGCGCTCCTGCCTTTGTCTGCGTGCCTTTCTATTCTTAGTCTACTTCAGTTCTTTTAGTCCGCTTGTACCTTAGTCAGTCAAGCTAGTTTATCTAAAGTCATTGAATTATCTATCAATATTCTATTCCTTATAATCAGTTTGCCTGTTACCTGTCACCAGGCTGTTATCAGTTTGCCTGTTACCTGTCACCAGGCTGTTATCAGTTTGCCTGTTACCTATCACCAGGCTGTTATCAGTTTGCCTGTTACCTGTCACCAGGCTGTTATCAGTTTGCCTGTTACCTGTCACCAGGCTGTTATCAGTTTGCCTGTCACCTGTCACCAGGCTGTTATCAGTTTGCCTGTCACCTGTCACCAGGCTGTTATCAGTTTGCCTGTCACCTGTCACCAGGCTGTTAACAGCTTGTCTGTCACCAGGGAGCAGGCTGTTATCAGTTTGCCTGTCACCTGTCACCAGGCTGTTATCAGTTTGCCTGTCACCTGTCACCAGGCTGTTAACAGCTTGTCTGTCACCAGGGAGCAGGTTGTTATCAGTTTTACTGTCACCGGGGAACAGGCACATGTCCCCAGGCTGTTATCAGTGTTATTTTACCTTAAGAAAGAATCAATCAACTTGCATGGTTTCTAATGCCGCCTGGCCCTTCTCTGCTTCCACCATCCAGAGCCAACAGTCTTCGCGAATGCTTTCGCGAGCTGGATTGCCGCCTAGAAGTGCCATTCAAGGCTTACCAGACTCCGCCAAGCCGTCAGTCTAGACGCAAATCTTCCGGCAGCGTCATCGGCTGGGCGACGGTTGTGCGCGAGTACAACGCCCCGCCTTCGTCCGGCCACATCAGCCTGAGCGTCGGCGAGATGGTAGCCGTGCTGTCCCAGGATCCGTCCGGCTTCTGGTCCGGCCGGAAGCTCAACAGCCAAGTGGGATTATTTCCCAAGGATTGCGTTGGTTCAATCAGCGATTCGCCCATTGAATGAGGACGAAAACTTTGACTTTGTTCGTGAAAGATTTTTTTAAACTTGCATCTCCGGTAATTTATTTATGCCGCTTCATTCAAATTGTGTGATTTTTTAGAGGCTGCCGCTATCCTCTTGCCGCATTTCCCGATTCTTCAAAAGATGCCGCTACCCGCTTAGCACCTTAGTTGATTCTTCAAACGATGCCGCTACCCATTTAACACCTTTGTTGATTCTTCAAACGATGCCGCTACCCATTTAACACCTTTGTTGATTCTTCAAACGATGCCGCTACCCATTTAACACCTTTGTTGATTCTTCAAACGATGCCGCTACCCATTTAACACCTTTGTTGATTCTTCAAACGATGCCGCTACCCATTTAACACCTTTGTTGATTCTTCAAACGATGCCGCTACCCATTTAACACCTTTGTTGATTCTTCAAACGATGCCGCTACCCATTTAACACCTTTGTTGATTCTTCAAACGATGCCGCTACCCATTTAACACCTTTGTTGATTCTTCAAACGATGCCGCTACCCATTTAACACCTTTGTTGATTCTTCAAACGATGCCGCTACCCATTTAACACCTTTGTTGATTCTTCAAACGATGCCGCTACCCATTTAACACCTTTGTTGATTCTTCAAACGATGCCGCTACCCATTTAACACCTTTGTTGATTCTTCAAACGATGCCGCTACCCATTTAACACCTTTGTTGATTCTTCAAACGATGCCGCTACCCATTTAACACCTTTGTTGATTCTTCAAACGATGCCGCTACCCATTTAACACCTTTGTTGATTCTTCAAACGATGCCGCTACCCATTTAACACCTTTGTTGATTCTTCAAACGATGCCGCTACCCATTTAACACCTTTGTTGATTCTTCAAACGATGCCGCTACCCATTTAACACCTTTGTTGATTCTTCAAACGATGCCGCTAAACATTTAACACCTTTGTTGATTCTTCAAACGATGCCGCTAAACATTTAACACCTTTGTTGATTCTTCAAACGATGCCGCCGCTTAGCACCTTTGTGTAATATTTAAACTCAAATGGGTTTGCCACCCTTCAGATTTTTTATGACTAAACACAAAAAAATCAAAATCAAAAACTCTTTATTTTATCAAAAAGTTATTTTTTTGATTTGTATTTCTGGTAAGTACTGTGTAGCGACCATACTTTGCAAATCTTCTATCTGAGATGCTTCTTTTGTCACGTTTTTTTGTTTTATTCAACATTTTGTTAAGTATAACAACTTTTGCAACTGTGTTTTTTATGTTAATTCAGATAGATTTTTTTACTTATTTGTCTAGCTGTGGTGTTTTCAGACCATTTATTTATTTATTATGAATTTGATTATCCTATTCGCCTTGATTTTCTGCTTTTAAACTAGAGTTCTGATTGATCGATTGAGGCCCATTCGGAATCATTTTGTCACTCTCACCATTGATCTGACCATAATTTGCTATTCATGACGATTTTCATTTGTAGTATAATTATTATATGCACTGTTGTTCAAAGCTTAGCTATCAATATTATTTATTATTGATTGATTGATTGATTGATTGATTGATTGATTAATGTCTTGAGCTCCGTTATAAACTGCTGCGTGTTGTCTGCCTCACCTTTGTCCGCGTCACAATTTGTAAATAATAATATTCTATAGTGACGCAATCAGTTTTGTTTAACTACGGATTGATAATTTCAATAGGTGAGCGCAATATTTTCTATTATAGCTAGTGTATTGTGCTGCTGGCTATTAACTAACAGCCCCTGATATCCATGTGTTTTTAATTGCGTAAGTTTTGTTTAATTATTTGTGGCTTCTACAACAAATTATATCGTTGGAGTGCTTCTGAGTATGTTAGAATTAAATTTATGATGTCGGACTCAATGTTTTACTTATTCTTTTTCTCCCTGCTGAGTGTCAGCCACTTGGCACTGCCCCCTTACACCCCTGCTGAGTGTCAGCCACTTGGCACTGCCCCCTTACACCCCTGCTGAGTGTCAGCCACTTGGCTCTGCCCCCTTACACCCCTGCTGAGTGTCAGCCACTTGGCACTGCCCCCTGACACCCCTGTGAATTTTGCATAGTTAGTATCATATACTATTAAAATGCCTCTATCTTACTTTCAGTAGGCTTAAATGAAATAAAATTATTTACATTTTTACTTTTCTGAATATATTCTATTTATTTCAGTCACGAGTCCCGAGTGTGCACTCTCTATTTCTATCTGACGAAGCACTTTATTAGCAATTATAGTTAATACGAAATTTTTCCCATCCTAAATTTGATTTTACACTCGAACTGAACTCAATCCCCATCGCTCAGTCGTTTTTATCCCCAGCAAGCTAGCGAGCTGGCCAGTGAGCCAGAAGTCGGCCTGAAATAGAGAAGCCAGGCATTAATTCCCTTAATCGAATCAGAGGCTGGAGCGCTTCATCTAGCCGGCCCATCCCAAGGCTTAATATATAAAACGGTGCCCGTTGCCGGGAAATTGCATTTCCATTCTAATCCCAGCGTCCCAGATTCCTCGGCATCCAAGTGGGAGGCTCTGAGGGGTAGAGTGGAACTCAGTTTCGCATAGCAACTCGCTCACTCACGAGCGTCAATGCAAGGACTACTTAATTAGCGTGTACTTAAGTAGTCCTTGCGTCAATGATGCTCTGACGACGGCGACTTTGAGTGTGCGGTAAAACTCGCACGCCTCGCGCAAGTTCTAAGGAAATTCCATCAAACTGGGAGAGTACTTTCAGGGTTTCGTTGGCCTTCATCCTTAGCGTCCAAAAATCTGGATTGAAATCCTGATTCTAAAATTGCTTGAGCCAATGCGTTTGTTCTTTACGAATGCGAACGTAAATGTGCTTGTTCAGAGCAATGAATGATGCGTGTTTGTATACTCCGAAAACAAAGACTTCTTTGTAACTCCGAGCAATTAGTGATACTTGTATACTCTGAACACAAGGACTTGCTCATTCCGAGCAATTAATCATACTTTTACACTCTTTACACTTTTACTTTTAAACAAAGACTTGCTCATTCCGAGACATGAATGATACTTGTACACTATGAACACAAAGACTTGCTCATTCCGAGACATGAATGATACTTGTACACTATGAACACAAAGACTTGCTCATTCCGAGCCATGAATGATACTTTACACTCTGAACACAAAGACTTGCTCATTCCGAGACATGAATGATACTTTACACTCTGAACACAAAGACTTGCTCATTCCGAGACATGAATGATACTTGTACACTATGAACACAAAGACTTGCTCATTCCGAGCCATGAATGATACTTTACACTCTGAACACAAAGACTTGCTCATTCCGAGACATGAATGATACTTGTACACTCTGAACACAAAGACTTGCTCATTCCGAGACATGAATGATACTTGTACACTATGAACACAAAGACTTGCTCATTCCGAGACATGAATGATACTTGTACACTCTGAACACAAAGACTAGCTTATTCCGAGACATGAATGATACTTTACACTCTGAACACAAAGACTTGCTCATTCCGAGACATGAATGATACTTGTACACTCTGAACACAAAGAATTTCTTATTTTGAGCAATGATATTTGTACAGTCTAAAAACAAAGACTTGTTGATTCGGGGCTATAAATGATGTTAGTAAAAAAATTTACGAAAAAAGCGAAAACAGAAATATTCGTCTGGTACTGATGTAACCACAAACTACAGAAAGTGCGAAGCCGGTGCAACTTCTCATCTTTATCTTAATATTCCTGTTGAACTCGTACAACCCTTGTTTAGTTTATTTGTGGAGAGCCACTCGTCTTGTCAAAAAAACAATTAAAAAATGAGGAATATTGCCATTCACGACGACCTGCGCTAAAAAAGCAGATTTTTGACTGCCAGTAAAACATGAGCGGGTCGTCGTCAATGGCTTTTGAAAAGGAGTGCGGGCACAATAAATGAATTAATTTATGAATACCAAATTAATAATAGATTAATAAAAAGTTGAGCGAAAGAGCTAGCGCTGTGGTTGTTTTTGCCTACCACAATTGCATTCTACAACCTTTCGAATAATAAGATTCATTAAGAGAAATACAATTTTATGTACTCTAGCTGCAGCTAGTGCACGCACACCAAAGTGCAGTTTTACCTAATTCAGTAATTGTCATTAGCTCCTGCAGTTGTAGCGATAACAGCAAATTATTAATACATGGGGAAATTAGACGGACTGACGTAATCATTTGGAGGCGAGTGGCTCGGCGGTCTAGCGCGTCTACCTTGTGTGCCACTGGTCCAGGTTCGACCCCGCGTTGTAGGTTGGCTATTTTGCCTAGCGCGGTTTCGTGTGCAGCGTCACATTAATTTGGGGCCTTGTGCACGAATTGGTTGGGCTATGGGCCAGTTGTGCAATTCGCCCATGAGGGCTACTCCCCAAGGCATAGAGAGTGTACATTCCTGGAAACGCCGCTTGTACACCCTATGTGAGTGCGTGACTGGGTGCCGGCCTGTGTGTGAGTCTATGCCTGCATACCGTATTTAGTGTGACTGAACGCGCTTCAGGAGTCAGCGCAATGGACAGACATGCCCTGTCGCTGGTTGTGGGACGATGTCGCTTTAAGCGTCAAAGTGCCTACAGCCCTCCTGCAGATTTAGCTTTTTTAGGTTCAAATCGAATACCATTTAGAGCTGCTGAAAGTGTCGGAGCCATCCTGTCAGTGAAAACACACAAAAAGTGCCGATGAAGGGACAGCAAAAAATACTCGTACTAAAGAAGAAAAAATCTAACAGGCAGATTTATGAGACGTGCGAATCGTTAGGTATGACACCCGGCACAATCTCGTTGCCCTCCTTCGGATAGTACACCACTATGGACATGACGATGGTGACAAAGTAGATGACAAAGAATAGCCGATCGAGCACCATGGCAACCGAGCGCCACTCCTGCACAGTTCGTCCAACCCGCTCTTTGCCTTCGTGCAGTCGTTGAATGTAGCGCAGCGCTTTTACAATGTCGCGCAGGTCCTTGGCCAGGGTGTTGAGCTTCCGCCTGGCCATTGGCTCCATGCCTAGCAAAGCCGGGGCCATCAGCAGCTGCTGCTGTTGCTGGGAGCAGTTCGAGTAGGCCGCCGGGGCCGACTGATTCAACGCGGTCTGCGAGTACAGCAGCGACGAGCCCGGCTGGACTGAGGCTCCGTTGATGGGCCCGTAGCTGTAGGGAGGAGCCGAGGTGATCAGCTGCTGCTGCGGCTGCTGCGTCTGAAGCTGCTGAAGCTGCAGCTGGGACTGCTGCTTTTGCTGACTTTGCTGCTGCTGCTGCTGCTGCGGTCGGGGCTTCGCCGACAGGGTCACGAATAGCAGGCGGGCGCCGTGCTCGATGGCCAACTGCGGGAGTGAGGGAGGCCGGGTAGAATTTCCCAAGGGGGATTGGGATCTTTCCCATTGAGGATTGGGATCTTTCACATGGGGAATTGGGATCTTTCCCATCTTTCCCATGGGATCTTTCACATGGGGATTGGGATCTTTCCCATGGGGGATTGGGATCTTTCCCATGGGCAATTGTGATCTTTCACATTGGGGATTGGGATCTTTCAAATGTGGGATTGGGATATTTCGCAAGTGGGATTGGGATCTTTCCCATGGGCAATTGTGATCTTTCACATTGGGGATTGGGATCTTTCAAATGGGGGATTGGGATATTTCGCAAGTGGGATTGGGATCTTTCCCATTGAGGATTGGGATCTTTCACATGGGGAATTGGGATCTTTCCCTTCTTTCCCATGGGATCTTTCACATGGAGATTGGGATCTTTCCCATGGGGGATTGGGATCTTTCCCATGGGCAATTGTGATCTTTCACATGGGGGATTGGGATCTTTCAAATGGGGGATTGGGATATTTCGCAAGGGGGATTGGGATCTTTCCCATTGAGGATTGGGATCTTTCACATGGGGAATTGGGATCTTTCCCTTCTTTCCCATGGGATCTTTCACATGGGGGATTGGGATCTTTCCCATGGGGGATTGGGATCTTTCCCATGGGCAATTGTGATCTTTCACATGGGGGATTGGGATCTTTCAAATGGGGGATTGGGATATTTCGCAAGGGGGATTGGGATCTTTCCCATTGAGGATTGGGATCTTTAACATGGGGAATCGGGATCTTTCCCTTCTTTCCCATGGGATCTTTCACATGGGGATTAGGATCTTTCCTATGGCGGATTGGGATCTTTCCCATGGGAAATTGTGATCTTTCACATTGGGGATTGGGATCTTTCACATTGAGGATTGGGATCTTTCCCATGGGGGATTGGGATATTTCGCAAGGGGGATTGGGATCTTTCCCATTGAGGATTGGGATCTTTCAAATGGGGGATTGGGATATTTCGCAAGGGGGATTGGGATCTTTCCCATTGAGGATTGGGATCTTTCACATGGGGAATTGGGATCTTTCCCTTCTTTCCCATGGGATCTTTCCCATGGGGATTGGGATCTTTCCTATGGCGGATTGGGATCTTTCCCATGGGAAATTGTGATCTTTCACATTGGGGATTGGGATCTTTCACATTGAGGATTGGGATCTTTCCCATGGGGGATTGCGATCTTTCCCATTGAGGATCCGGATCTTTCACATAGGGGATTGGGATTTTTCAACGGTGTATAGGGATATTTTAAATAGGGAATTGGAATCTAAAGGACAAAGACATCAGCCTAGAAACCCGCCTCCCGCTAGAAAAAGCTCTAGTCGCTCACCTTCTTGAGCCAGCCAGGCACCTCCTGCCTATTGTCGCCGCGAAAGTGAAAGTTTACGACGATGACGGACAGAAAGGTGGACAGGGTGATGATGCCCATGTTCAGACAGTAGTACTGACCTGGAAAATGCAAATACCAATGCAAATGTCTGTTTAATCATGCACTTTTATGACAGCACTTGTCAATCAATCAATATTGGAAGCCTCACCGATCAGCGGGAAAGAGTCCGAAGCGGACGGTGTCTGGCCTTCTAGCAGCAGCATCAATAGGAAAAATGCCACGAAGATGTTCATGCCTGCGGTTTAGATTTTTTCATAGATTGTGCTACTATTGAAAGAAGTATTATTAATAAAAGTCCCGTGATGGCAAATCCCATCCTGAGAAATCCCAAAATAAGAAATAGCACAATCAGAGATCCCATTACCAGAAATGGGATTTTCCGTAATCCCATTATCAGAACTCCCTTCATCAAAACTTTCATTATAAAAAATCCTATCATTAGAAATCCCATTTTTGACAATTCATATTATCAGACCTCCCATTATCAGAAATCCCATTATCAGAAATCCCATTATCAGAATCCTATTATCGGAAATCCTATTATCACAAATCCCATCATCAGAAATCCCATTTTTGGAAATCTTATCATCAGTAATCCTATTATCAGAAATCCCATTATCAGGAATCCCATCATCAGAAATCCCACTATCAGCGATCCCATCGGCTAGCTCACCGAGCACCATCTTGGCCGGGGTCTCCGGCGGCAGCCAGAACAGCACCAGCGTCAGCGAGGACAGCAGGCAGCACGGCAGGATGAGGATCAGAGTTGAGAATGCGGTGTTGCGCCTGATCCACAGCCAGAAGGTGATGTCGACGTAGGGCTCCGGGCAGCAGGGGTACACCTGCTCCTTGAACTGGGCGGAGTGGTTAAGGATCTCCCACTCCGGACTGTCAACCATGCCTTCAACGTCGAATGCCGTCATGTTCCGGTAGTAAGTGATGTTCACCCGCCATCTGCGTGCGCGGGTTGCCATGGAGATGCTTATTAGGTCTCTAGACAGTTTCTGTTGCGCGTTTATAATAAACGCGATGCGGTTGCTAACGACGCTTAACAGGTTGCTATGGACGCAAAATAAGTTTCTAGGGAAACAATGCAACGACGTATTTTGCTAGGTGGGTGTGACTTATAGGGGAAAAAGATTTAAAAGTTTTAAGATTTGGTTGCTATGGACGCTAAACCGGTTGCTATGAACGCTAAACCGGTTGCTATGGACGCTAAACCGGTTGCTATGGACGCTAAATCGGTTGCCACGGACACAGATTATAAGTTTTCAGGGAAAAAATGCAACGACAAAATAGGGGAAAATGCGTTGTTAAGACAGCTTGAATTTGGTTGCTATAGACGCTAAACTAGAGTTACTACTCTTAAATATCGGCGTAAGTTTTCGTTGCCATAGCAACAAGTAACTAAACTCACCCATCGTAAGTCCAGGGTCCGAATTTGAGCCAGCAGACCTGCTTATCAAATGGGAAATATTTGATTTTGATCTCGCAAGCGCTTTTGTAGATGGCCATGGGTTGCCACTCCACAGTGCCGTTGTGGTGCACCTTGGCGGCGGAGTCCCGCCGCTCTTCTAGCCGCTCATCGGCACTGTTCAAATTTCAATGGGAAGAATCGATTGCTAGGAAAATTATCCCATTGATTGCGGCTTTGATTGTTAAAATGCGCATCGCACGAATAGCTCACTAGTTATAGAGCGCAATGTCCGGCAGCCACAGCTTGCTGGTGGGGATGTGCAGCAGTTTGATGCCGGACTCCTCCTCGGGTTCCCAGCGCAAGTGGTAGTCAACCCATTGCTGACATTCAAGGGCATGGGTTGGTGGGAAGAGCGGCTTTAAGAAATGGCAAATATCATTTATTAAATCTAAATAAAAAAAGAGATTCAGAAATCAAAAAGGAGACTCAAAGAAATCCGAAAGAGAACACTTAGAATCGAAGACACAAGTAGTAACACAAAAGACACAACCAGTCGCACAAAAGACACAACCAGTCACACAGAAGACACAACCAGTCACACAAATGACACAACCAGTCACACAAATGACACAACAGTCACACAAAAGACAACAGTCACACAAAAGACACAACCAGTCACACAAAAGACACAACAGTCACACAAAAGACACAACCAGTCACACAAATGACACAACCAGTCGCACAGAAGACACAACAGTCACACAAAAGACACAACCAGTCACACAGAAGACACAACCAGTCGCACAAAAGACACAACCAGTCACACAGAAGACACAACCAGTCACAAAAATGACACAACCAGTCACACAAATGACACAACCAGTCACACAAAAGACACAACAGTCACACAAAAGACACAACCAGTCACACAAAAGACACAACCAGTCACACAAATGACACAACCAGTCGCACAGAAGACACAACTAGTCACACAAAAGACACAACCAGTCACACAAAAGACACAACAGTCACACAGAAGACACAACCAGTCACACAAAAGACACAACAGTCACACAGAAGACACAAACAGTCACACAAAAGACACAACCAGTCGCACAGAAGACACAACCAGTCACACAAATGACACATCCAGTCACACAGAAGACACAACAGTCACACAAAAGACACAACCAGTCACACAAAAGACACAACCAGTCACACAAATGACACAACCAGTCGCACAGAAGACACAACTAGTCACACAAAAGACACAACCAGTCACACAAAAGACACAACAGTCACACAGAAGACACAACCAGTCACACAAAAGACACAACAGTCACACAGAAGACACAAACAGTCACACAAAAGACACAATCAGTCGCACAGAAGACACAACCAGTCACACAAATGACACATCCAGTCACACAGAAGACACAACAGTCACACAAAAGACACAAAAGACTGGCTGGCAGCAGACACAACCAGTCACGCAGCAGACACAACCAGTCACGCAGCAGACACAACCAGTCACGCAGCATACACAAAAGACCAAAAGACACAAAAGGCTTGGATACACACCAAGCCGATCACTCACATATAGTGAAACCACGCTGACGGTGAGCACCTGCTCCATCTCGTTCAAGTCGAGAATCTGCACGAGGCGCAGGCCGAACTGCACGGTGATTTGCTGGATGGGAATTCGACTCGAATTGGCGCCCTTCTCCCGGGGCCGAAGAATTTTCGGCGTGCCCCCGTCCGGGTCGGTGTCAACCACCGGCCGGCTCTTCTTGTCGTAGTCGCTCAGCAGCTCCCGGATGAGGTTCTTCTCGGCCATCTTCACCCGACGATTGCCGTGGTGCGGCGAGCCACCAGCCTCCGGGATGGCCTCGACAACGGCGGCTGCCGGGCGGAGCAGCTGCTGGAGAAGCAGCAGAAGCAGCAGCACCAGCAGGAGCTGTCGATAATTTCGGCCTGGGAATTGACAAGGCGACGCTGGTATTGGTGAGGGCAAGTGGGTAACCTTGATGAGGTGAGGCTGGGTAAGATGAGACACAAACCAGCAGACAAATGAGACACAAATCAGCAGACAGATGAGACACAAATCAGCAGACAAATGAGACACAAATCAGCAGACAGATGAGACACAAATCAGCAGACAGATGAGACACAAATCAGCAGACAAATGAGACACAAATCAGCAGACAAATGAGACACAAATCAGCAGACAGATGAGACACAATTCAGCAGACAGATGAGACACAAATCAGCAGACAAATGAGACACAAATCAGCAGACAAATGAGACACAAATCAGCAGACAGATGAGACACAAATCAGCAGACAGATGAGACACAAATCAGCAGACAAATGAGACACAAATCAGCAGACAGATGAGACACAAATCAGCAGAGGAGACAAAAATATATTTAGGATTTTAAGGGAAAGAAGTGAGGCAGAAACCTACACCAGAAATGTGACAAGAGGACACAAGAAGTGACGCACAAGAAGGCTTAAGAAAGCAGCCAGAAGATGTGAAAGCAAATTTAGACAGAATACGTGACAGATCCGTCATAACAAGGCGAGAGAAATTAATTTTATATTTCTCATAAAACCGTCGGCTCCAGTCTGAGTCCAAGCCTAGGAATAAATATTAAATTCAAACGCTCCGTTTTAACAAATTCTGCATTAGCCAATTTAGCCGTCAAGTTTGCAAGCCAAATATGCGGCGTAACACACACACACACACACACACACACAAACACACACACACAAGCAGCACTTTGATTAATGAACAACCGGTTGCCGACGCAGACCTTGGGATAGTGAGGAAAAATCAACCGCACCGCGAAGTCGAGGCAGGGAGTTGGCAGCCTTGAGAGACTCGCCCGGGAGGTTTCGCGTCGGGAATTGGAAAATGTTGATGAAGAAGAGACTCCAGCAGAAGCGGCTGCTCGACCACTTTGCGGGAGTTTTCTTTGGCCCCCAGGCAGCAAGCACTCACTGGGCTTAATAATTCGGCGCCGGAAGCATTGCTGGCGGCTGGCCTACACGAGCAGACACTGCTTCCCAGACGGAAGCTAGGAACATTTAGAGGATGCGGGCTTGATCCCGGAGGCATGGACCGAAGTCTCAATCAATCCCCATCGGGGATAAGGGTAAAGGGGAGCATTGCTCCTATGCACTTTCTGAGCAAATAAAACTCGTTTCTGGCATCCTACAAGTTTTTGCATGGTGATAAAAATCAGTTTTTAATTAGCAATTTTGTTCCCTAATCGGATCGAACGATTTGTTTAATTATTAGGGCAAATGGTTCTTTGTAGCTTGTAAAAAGCACAAAAAGAGAACTTCGTGAAGCAATTTGGGTGGTTATAGCACTGTGTAAACGAGGTAATTCTGTTTTTCCGTTAAAGAGCTTAGGCAAAAATACTATTGCAAACTGCATGATTTTTTACTTTTGTTTGTAGCTGACAGCAGCCATTGTATGGTCACTCCGAAGCTTATACTGCCAATCACTCAATCCGTCACTCATGTCTCCCCCTCCCAGTCACTCTATCCGTCACTCATTTCTCAGCCTCCCAGTCACTCTATCCGTCACTCATTTCTCACCCTTCCAGTCACTCTATCCGTCACTCATTTCTCACCCTTCCAGTCACTCTATCCGTCACTCATTTCTCACCCTCCCAGTCACTCTATCCGTCACTCATTTCTCACCCTCCCAGTCACTCTATCCGTCACTCATTTCTCACCCTTCCAGTCACTCTATCCGTCACTCATTTCTCACCCTTCCAGTCACTCTATCCGTCACTCATTTCTCACCCTTCCAGTCACTCTATCCGTCACTCATTTCTCACCCTTCCAGTCACTCTATCCGTCACTCATTTCTCACCCTCCCAGTCACTCTATCCGTCACTCATTTCTCAGCCTCCCAGTCACTCTATCCGTCACTCATTTCTCACCCTTCCAGTCACTCTATCCGTCACTCATTTCTCACCCTCCCAGTCACTCTATCCGTCACTCATTTCTCACCCTCCCAGTCACTCTATCCGTCACTCATTTCTCAGCCCTCCCAGTCACTCTATCCGTCACTCATTTCTCACCCTTCCCAGTCACTCTATCCGTCACTCATTTCTCACCCTTCCAGTCACTCTATCCGTCACTCATTTCTCACCCTTCCAGTCACTCTATCCGTCACTCATTTCTCACCCTTCCAGTCACTCTATCCGTCACTCATTTCTCACCCTTCCAGTCACTCTATCCGTCACTCATTTCTCACCCTTCCAGTCACTCTATCCGTCACTCATTTCTCACCCTCCCAGTCACTCTATCCGTCACTCATTTCTCACCCTCCCAGTCACTCTATCCGTCACTCATTTCTCACCCTTCCAGTCACTCTATCCGTCACTCATTTCTCACCCTTCCAGTCACTCTATCCGTCACTCATTTCTCACCCTTCCAGTCACTCTATCCGTCACTCATTTCTTACCCTTCCAGTCACTCTATCCGTCACTCATTTCTCACCCTTCCAGTCACTCTATCCGTCACTCATTTCTCACCCTTCCAGTCACTCTATCCGTCACTCATTTCTCACCCTCCCAGTCACTCTATCCGTCACTCATTTCTCAGCCTCCCAGTCACTCTATCCGTCACTCATTTCTCACCCTTCCAGTCACTCTATCCGTCACTCATTTCTCACCCTTCCAGTCACTCTATCCGTCACTCATTTCTCACCCTCCCAGTCACTCTATCCGTCACTCATTTCTCACCCTCCCAGTCACTCTATCCGTCACTCATTTCTCACCCTCCCAGTCACTCTATCCGTCACTCATTTCTCAGCCTCCCAGTCACTCTATCCGTCACTCATTTCTCACCCTTCCAGTCACTCTATCCGCCACTCATTTCTCAGCCTCCCAGTCACTCTATCCGTCACTCATTTCTCACCCTCCCAGTCACTCTATCCGTCACTCATTTGTCACCCTTCCAGTCACTCTATCCGTCACTCATTTCTCACCCTTCCAGTCACTCTATCCGTCACTCATTTCTCACCCTTCCAGTCACTCTATCCGTCACTCATTTCTCACCCTTCCAGTCACTCTATCCGTCACTCATTTCTCACCCTTCCAGTCACTCTATCCGTCACTCATTTCTCAGCCTCCCAGTCACTCTATCCGTCACTCATTTCTCACCCTTCCAGTCACTCTATCCGTCACTCATTTCTCACCCTTCCAGTCACTCTATCCGTCACTCATTTCTCACCCTCCCAGTCACTCTATCCGTCACTCATTTCTCACCCTCCCAGTCACTCTATCCGTCACTCATTTCTCACCCTTCCAGTCACTCTATCCGTCACTCATTTCTCACCCTTCCAGTCACTCTATCCGTCACTCATTTCTCACCCTTCCAGTCACTCTATCCGTCACTCATTTCTCAGCCTCCCAGTCACTCTATCCGTCACTCATTTCTCACCCTTCCAGTCACTCTATCCGTCACTCATTTCTCACCCTTCCAGTCACTCTATCCGTCACTCATTTCTCACCCTCCCAGTCACTCTATCCGTCACTCATTTCTCACCCTCCCAGTCACTCTATCCGTCACTCATTTCTCACCCTCCCAGTCACTCTATCCGTCACTCATTTCTCACCCTTCCAGTCACTCTATCCGTCACTCATTTCTCACCCTTCCAGTCACTCTATCCGTCACTCATTTCTCACCCTTCCAGTCACTCTATCCGTCACTCATTTCTCAGCCTCCCAGTCACTCTATCCGTCACTCATTTCTCACCCTTCCAGTCACTCTATCCGTCACTCATTTCTCACCCTTCCAGTCACTCTATCCGTCACTCATTTCTCACCCTCCCAGTCACTCTATCCGTCACTCATTTCTCACCCTCCCAGTCACTCTATCCGTCACTCATTTCTCACCCTCCCAGTCACTCTATCCGTCACTCATTTCTCACCCTTCCAGTCACTCTATCCGTCCACTCATTTCTCAGCCTCCCAGTCACTCTATCCGTCACTCATTTCTCAGCCTCCCAGTCACTCTATCCGTCACTCATTTCTCACCCTTCCAGTCACTCTATCCGTCACTCATTTCTCACCCTTCCAGTCACTCTATCCGTCACTCATTTCTCACCCTTCCAGTCACTCTATCCGTCACTCATTTCTCAGCCTCCCAGTCACTCTATCCGTCACTCATTTCTCACCCTTCCAGTCACTCTATCCGTCACTCATTTCTCACCCTTCCAGTCACTCTATCCGTCACTCATTTCTCACCCTCCCAGTCACTCTATCCGTCACTCATTTCTCACCCTCCCAGTCACTCTATCCGTCACTCATTTCTCACCCTCCCAGTCACTCTATCCGTCACTCATTTCTCACCCTTCCAGTCACTCTATCCGTCACTCATTTCTCACCCTTCCAGTCACTCTATCCGTCACTCATTTCTCAGCCTCCCAGTCACTCTATCCGTCACTCATTTCTCACCCTTCCAGTCACTCTATCCGTCACTCATTTCTCACCCTTCCAGTCACTCTATCCGTCACTCATTTCTCACCCTCCCAGTCACTCTATCCGTCACTCATTTCTCACCCTCCCAGTCACTCTATCCGTCACTCATTTCTCACCCTCCCAGTCACTCTATCCGTCACTCATTTCTCACCCTTCCAGTCACTCTATCCGTCACTCATTTCTCACCCTTCCAGTCACTCTATCCGTCACTCATTTCTCACCCTTCCAGTCACTCTATCCGTCACTCATTTCTCACCCTTCCAGTCACTCTATCCGTCACTCATTTCTCACCCTTACAGTCACTCTATCCGTCACTCATTTCTCACCCTCCCAGTCACTCTATCCGTCACTCATTTCTCAGCCTCCCAGTCACTCTATCCGTCACTCATTTCTCACCCTTCCAGTCACTCTATCCGTCACTCATTTCTCAGCCTCCCAGTCACTCTATCCGTCACTCATTTCTCACCCTCCCAGTCACTCTATCCGTCACTCATGTCTCAGCCTCCCAGTCACTCTATCCGCCACTCATGTCTCAGCCTCCCAGTCACTCTATCCGTCACTCATTTCTCAGCCTCCCAGTCACTCTATCCGTCACTCATTTCTCAGCCTCCCAGTCACTCTATCCGTCACTCATTTCTCACCCTCCCAGTCACTCTATCCGTCACTCATGTCTCAGCCTCCCAGTCACTCTATCCGCCACTCATGTCTCAGCCTCCCAGTCACTCTATCCGTCACTCATTTCTCAGCCTCCCAGTCACTCTATCCGTCACTCATTTCTCAGCCTCCCAGTCACTCTATCCGTCACTCATTTCTCAGCCTCCCAGTCACTCTATCTGCCACTCATGTCTCAGCCTCCCAGTCACTCACCTGCCAGCAATGAAGTGCACCAAAGAGACGGCTGTGGCATAACTGCCAGGCAAGCAATGGCAGCCGATTTTTCCAGTTGCTTGCAAATTTACAAACCGAATGAAAAAGAAACAAACACAGAAATGTTCGATATTCCTCCAGAAAAAGAAACAGACGGAGGTGGCCAGCCTCAGCTGCAGCTGTCACTCCTGGCGGCTGTGTGGCGCGGGCAGTTGCCGGGGGGGCGCGTATTGTGTCAGATCGATCAGTGCTGCCAGTGCAACAATCGGCACTCGGTTACCGAACAGGCCAGCGCGGGCTTCTGCGCGGGTCTCGCGGCCTCCCATAAAAGATCCCCAAATCCCTAACCCTCCCCTCCACCAATTCTTCCCACCGCTTCGACCATCCTCCTCAAACTCAAAACCTCCCCCCTCAGCTCAGCCAAACTATTCCAATCCACCCAACTTTATTCCCCTATTTGAAAGTTCCCAATCGGGAAACCGCCGTGTCGCTGGGAAAGGGGAAGGGAGAAAAGGGGAAGAAGAAACTGGGGCTGGGCTGGGGCTTTGAGAGCAGAGTAAGACCAGGAGGCTGCCTCCTACTCTCTCCCGCCTGCACTACTTTCCCGTTCTGGGCCGCGTGGCCGAGCGCTGCTCAAACTTGCAAGGCCCGGCTGAGACTTAAGAAATACAGGCGGCGGGGGAGGGTGCTGAGGGGATAGGGATGGGAAACAGAAAGAGAGGAACGGAGAACGGGGACGGGCAGGCAGAGAGGTGGAGAAGAGAGCTAGGGATTGATGAGGCGCTGGCAGCTGGGCCCTGGTGTCAGGAGCCTACCCCCCCCTCCTGCAGCAATTTGTCGACCCAAACTGAGCACTGGCTCAGGCCTCACTCACGGAGACGGATTTGGGGGAAGGAAAAAAAGGGAAGAAGCAGCTGAACAGCCCCAATCATGAGAGGTGCGGCTCGGGGTACCTCAGGCCAGCGGGAAGAGTAGGAGAAAGACATTTTAGGGAAGCTTGGAAGGGGATATAGATTTTGAGGGAAAGTTCATTACCTACTGGGTAATCACAGCCGATGAGGGGACTAGCTAAGGTACTAACAAGCACGAGTGAATAATTTATGTCACATTTTGCACCGGTGACAAAAGCGTTTGACTCATCCGGGGAATTTTCCAAAATTTATTAGCAATTATTAACAGCAGAAAAATGCAGCCATTTTAAGAAAATGCCAAGCAAAAAATTACAAGTGACTATTTTAAGTCTGAAGTTAGCAAAAATTAAGCAGGTGATAAAATATAAAACAAATACAAATAAGTAGTACATTTGTGCTTAACTAAGTTCAAACTCGGTACTCACACAGGTACTCAATCCGTACTCACACAGGTACTCAATCCGTACTCACACAGGTACTCAATCCGTACTCACACAGGTACTTAATCCGTACTCACACAGGTACTCAATCCGTACTCACACAGGTACTCAATCCGTACTCACACAGGTACTCAATGTGTACTCACACAGGTACTTAATGTGTACTCACACAGGTACTCAATCCGTACTCACACAGGTACTCAATCCGTACTCACACAGGTACTCAATCCGTACACACACAGGTACTCAATCCGTACTCACACAGGTACTCAATCCGTACTCACACAGGTACTCAATCCGTACTCACACAGGTACTCAATCCGTACACACACAGGTACTCAATCCGTACTCACACAGTTACTCAATCCGTACTCACACAGGTACTCAATCCGTACTCACACAGGTACTCAATCCGTACTCACACAGGTACTCAATCCGTACTCACACAGGTACTCAATCCGTACTCACACAGGTACTCAATGTGTACTCACACAGGTACTTAATGTGTACTCACACAGGTACTTAATGTGTACTCACACAGGTACTCAATCCGTACTCACACAGGTACTCAATCCGTACTCACACAGGTACTCAATCCGTACTCACAGGTACTCAATCCGTACACACACAGGTACTCAATCCGTACTCACACAGGTACTCAATCCGTACTCACACAGGTACTCAATGTGTACTCACACAGGTACTTAATGTGTACTCACACAGGTACTCAATCCGTACACACACAGGTACTCAATCCGTACTCACACAGTTACTCAATCCGTACTCACACAGGTACTCAATGTGTACTCACACAGGTACTTAATGTGTACTCACACAGGTACTCAATCCGTACTCACACAGGTACTCAATCCGTACTCACACAGGTACTCAATCCGTACACACACAGGTACTCAATCCGTACTCACAGGTACTCAATCCGTACACACACAGGTACTCAATCCGTACTCACACAGGTACTCAATCCGTACTCACACAGGTACTCAATGTGTACTCACACAGGTACTCAATCCGTACTCACACAGGTACTCAATCCGTACTCACACAGGTACTCAATCCGTACTCACACAGGTACTTAATGTGTACTCACACAGGTACTTAATGTGTACTCACACAGGTACTCAATCCGTACTCACACAGGTACTCAATCCGTACTCACACAGGTACTCAATCCGTACTCACACAGGTACTCAATCCGTACTCACACAGGTACTCAATCGTACTCACACAGGTACTCAATCCGTACTCACACAGGTACTCAATCCGTACTCACACAGGTACTCAATCCGTACTCACACAGGTACTCAATCCGTACTCACACAGGTACTCAATCCGTACTCACACAGGTACTCAATCCGTACTCACACAGGTACTCAATCCGTACTCACACAGGTACTCAATCCGTACTCACACAGGTACTCAATCCGTACTCACACAGGTACTCAATCCGTACTCACACAGGTACTCAATCCGTACTCACACAGGTACTCAATCCGTACTCACACAGGTACTCAATCCGTACTCACACAGGTACTCAATCCGTACTCACACAGGTACTCAATCCGTACTCACACGGTCCCTCACCCAGCCCAATCACACCCGAACTGCCCAGTCCCAGAAGTCCCAGAAGCTACGAAGCCCCGCCAGCCTCGCAGAACTCCAACGCCTGGTCCAGCAGCGGCCTGTCCGACCGGACGCCGCCGACGCCGGCGACGCACCTGGCGAAGGCGGCCGCCAACAGCCGGTCGTAGCAGCCAGACGAAGCTGACGCCGCCAGCTTGCGCCACTTCATCAGTTGAAGCAGCTGGGCCCGGCTGACGTTAGGCGGCGACCGCTCGTCGGCCAGAGCGTCGGCCATCGCCGCCAGGCTGCGCTCAATCAGCCAGCGATGATCGTCGTCAACTAAGCAGCCGCGGTTCTCCGTGCCGCGCAGGCAGGCGTGCAGCGGCAGCAGGCGGTCCCAGTCGGCCGATTCGATGGCCAGTTCGAGGGCCCGGCGCATGTGGGCAGCGAAGCAGCCGGACCTGTCGATTTCGTCGCTAGGCAAACGCCAGACGCCGTTGAATAAATTGGCTGGTCGGCGATCCTGCCGGGGTGTCAAGGAGGCTGTGTAGGCTTATTGCGTATAACATAATTTAGGGATATTTGGCCGAAAGCATAACTAATTCCCAATCTCCTGTCTCCCGAATCAAAGTACATTTTATTGTCCCAAACCCAACCTCGGAATCCCAAATCCCACTTCATTATCTCCAAACCTAAACTCAGAATCCCAAACTCACTTAATTATCCCCAACCCAAACTCAGAATCCCAAATCCCACTTCATTATCCCAAAACCAAACTCAGAATCCCAAATCCCACTTCATTATCCCAAAACCAAACTCAGAATCCCAAATCTCACTTTATTAGCTACCCAAAATCCGACCTCAGAATCCCAAATCCCACTTCATTATCTCCAAACCCAAACTCAGAATCCCAAACTCACTTAATTATCCCCAACCCAAACTCAGAATCCCAAATCCCACTTCATTATCCCAAAACCAAACTCAGAATCCCAAATCTCACTTTATTAGCTACCCCAAATCCGACCTCAGAATCCCAAATCCCACTTCATTATCTCCAAACCCAAACTCAGAATCCCAAACTCACTTAATTATCCCCAACCCAAACTCAGAATCCCAAATCCCACTTCATTATCCCAAAACCAAACTCAGAATCCCAAATCTCACTTTATTAGCTACCCCAAATCCGACCTCAGAATCCCAAATCCCACTTCATTATCTCCAAACCCAAACTCAGAATCCCAAACTCACTTAATTATCCCCAACCCAAACTCAGAATCCCAAATCCCACTTCATTATCCCAAAACCAAACTCAGAATCCCAAATCTCACTTTATTAGCTACCCCAAATCCGACCTCAGAATCCCAAATCCCACTTCATTATCTCCAAACCCAAACTCAGAATCCCAAACTCACTTAATTATCCCCAACCCAAACTCAGAATCCCAAATCCCACTTCATTATCCCAAAACCAAACTCAGAATCCCAAATCTCACTTTATTAGCTACCCCAAATCCGACCTCAGAATCCCAAATCCCACTTTATAACCTACCCCAAATCCGACCTCAGAATCCCAAATCCCACTTAATTAGCTACCCCAAACCCGACCTCAGAATCCCAAATCCCACTTCATTATCCCCAACCCAACCTCGGAATCCCAAATCCCACTTCATTATCTCCAACTCAAACTCAGAATCCCAAATCTCAGTTTATTATCCCCAAATCCGACCTCAGAATCCCAAATCCTAAATCCCGCTGCACCGTCCAATTAGTCATTAAAAAGCCGCCCACCTGGAACAGACCCGGACAGGGCATATGCGCCAAACGTTGCCAGCCGACTCCGTGATCCCCGGGTCCCAGCAGGAGGTCGCGAGCCTCGCGTCGTTTTCCAACGCGCAAACGAAGCTTGGCCAATAGGCAGGCTGCCTTGTAGTGATGCGGCAGTCTGGCTAGCAGTTCGGCCAGCTGTTCTGTTGCCATGGCAACGCAGCGAGCCAATCGGCGGGCCAGAAGTTCGTCGGGACGGGGCGCGATTTCGCCGCAGAGGCGGGCAGCGTCAGACACCAGGGAGTCAACAGCCGACACGACGTCTAACTGCGAGTCCAGCCATTGGTAGACCTCAGCGGCCTCGGATTGTGGGTTGCTAGGGACGCTATTGACTAGGGCGATATTGTTGCCGGAGTCTTCGCCGGCGCTGCAGCTGTCTAGCCTGGCTCGTTTTCCGCCCCTGCGAAAAGCCGCATGAAGTGGCAGGCTTGCAAATTGGGCAGCTTATCTTAACTGTAGATTTCGTTAAGCATACTTATCACTATATTATTAGCAAAAGATAAAAACTCTTGTAAAAATTAATGACTCATCAGTCTCGTTTTAATAGAATGAATGACTATGCATTCTATTATTAGAATCAGGGAGCCATCAATCTATTATTAGAATCAAGGAGTCATCCATCTATTATTAGAATCAAGGACTCATCAATCTATTATTAGAATCAAGGAGTCATCAATCTATTATTAGAATCAAGGAGTCATCCATCTATTATTAGAATCAAGGACTCATCAATCTATTATTAGAATCAAGGAGTCATCAATCTATCATTAGAATCAAGGAGTCATCAATCTATCATTAGAATCAAGGAGTCATCCATCTATTATTAGAATCAAGGAGTCATCAATCTATTATTAGAATCAAGGAGTCATCAATCTATCATTAGAATCAAGGAGTCATCAATCTATTATTAGAATCAGGGAGTCATCAATCTATCATTAGAATCAAGGACTCATCAATCTATTATTAGAATCAAGGAGTCATCAATCTATCATTAGAATCAAGGAGTCATCAATCTATTATTAGAATCAAGGAGTCATCAATCTATTATTAGAATCAAGGAGTCATCAATCTATTATTAGAATCAGGGAGTCATCATCAATCTATTATTAGAATCAAGGAGTCATCAATCTATTATTAGAATCAAGGAGTCATCCATCTATTATTAGAATCAATGAGTCATCAATCTATTATTAGAATCAAGGAGTCATCAATCTATTATTAGAATCAGGGAGTCATCAATCTATTATTAGAATCAAGGAGTCATCAATCTATTATTAGAATCAAGGAGTCATCAATCTATCATTAGAATCAGGGAGTCATCAATCTATTATTAGAATCAAGGAGTCATCCATCTATTATTGGAATCAATGAGTCATCAATCCATTATTGGAATCAAGGAGTCATCAATCTATTATTAGAATCAAGGAGTCATCAATTTATTATTAGAATCAAGGAGTCATCAATCTATTATTAGAATCAAGGAGTCATTAATCTATTATTAGAATCAAGGAGTCATCAATCTATTATTAGAATCAGGGAGTCATCAATCTATTATTAGAATCCAGGAGTCATCAATCTATTATTAGAATCAAGGAGTCATCAGTCTATTATTAGAATCAATGAGTCATCCATCTATCATTAGAATCAATGAGTCATCCATCTATCATTAGAATCAATGAGTCATCAATCTATTATTAGAATCAATGAGTCATCCATCTATCATTAGAATCAAGGAGTCATCAATCTATTATTAGAATCAGGGAGTCATCAATCTATTATTAGAATCAGGGAGTCATCAATCTATTATTAGAATCAAGGAGTCATCCATCTATTATTGGAATCAATGAGTCATCAATCTATTATTGGAATCAAGGAGTCATCAATCTATTATTAGAATCAAGGAGTCATCAATCTATTATTAGAATCAAGGAGTCATCAATCTATTATTAGAATCAGGGAGTCATCATCAATCTATTATTAGAATCAAGGAGTCATCAATCTATTATTAGAATCAAGGAGTCATCCATCTATTATTGGAATCAAGGAGTCATCAATCTATTATTAGAATCAAGGACTCATCAATCTATTATTAGAATCAAGGAGTCATCAAGGGCTCTTGATTCCTTCATTAGAATTAAGGAGTCTTCAATCTATTTTTAGAATAAACGAGTCATCAGCTTTACCTGGCCCTACCGCCGCCGGGATTGCGTCGCTTTCCTTCGCCGCCTCCGCCCCCGAGAGCATCGCGTCGTTGAAAAGCTGACTTAGAAAGCTCAATGAGCCGGGCCTCAATCCAATCGAGACTAACAACGGCTGTAAAACTACTATTAGTAGAATTGATGAAATTTGTTGATAAATTTTGCGCCGAAGATTTCGGCCTCGGCAGAAACAGCATCAACTGTTTGCAGACAACGGCCAGCTGTCTGTACTGCATCTCCAGGGCTTCCACAGCCAGTCTAGGTGTGCTGCCGTACGACGTGCTAATCCGTTTAGGATAGCGAGCTCCGCTCTGTCGCAAATCCTGTGCTGCGGCAGCGCAGTAACCTAGACAACGATCTGGATGGTCACCGGCCTTCTCGCAGCACTTGCCAATCATGTAGTTGTATAGCCAGTTTTCGCATTCCTCGCCGGCAGCTCGCAGCTCGGGGTCGTTGGCTACTGAGGCCGCCTAAATTTGGCAACGAGTGTTGAGAGAGGCTCAAGGGCGATTCTGAGAGAGGCTCAAGGACGATTCTGAGAGAGGTTCAAGGGCGATTCTAAGAGAGGTTCAAGGGCGATTCTGAGAGAGGCTCAAGGGCGATTCTGGGAGAGGTTCAAGGGCGATTCTAAGAGAGGTTCAAGGGCGATTCTAAGAGAGGTTCAAGGGCGATTCTCGGAGAGGTTCAAGGGCGATTCTGGGAGAGGTTCAAGGGCGATTCTAAGAGAGGTTCAAGGGCGGTTCTAAGAGAGGTTCAAGGGCGATTCTGGGAGAGGTTCAAGGGCGATTCTAAGAGAGGCTCAAGGGCGATTCTAAGAGAGGTTCAAAGGCGATTCTGGGAGAGGTTTAAGGGCGATTCTGAGAGAGGTTCAAGGGCGATTCTAGGAGAGGTTCAAGGGCGATTCTGAGAGAGGTTCAAGGGCGATTCTGAGAGAGCTTCAAGGGCGATTCTGGGAGAGGTTCAAGGGCGATTCTGGGAGAGACTCAAGGGCGATTCTAAGAGAGGCTCAAGGGCGATTCTAGGAGAGGTTCAAGGGCGATTCTGAGAGAGGTTCAAGGGCGATTCTGAGAGAGGTTCAAGGGCGATTCTGAGAGAGGGTCAAGGGCGATTCTAAGAGAGGTTCAAGGGCGATTCTAAGAGAGGCTCAAGGGCGACTCTAAGAGAGGCTCAAAGGCGATTCTGAGAGAGACTCAAGGGCGATTCTAAGAGAGGCTCAAGGGCGATTCTAAGAGAGGTTCAAGGGCGATTCTGGGAGAGGTTCAAGGGCGATTCTGAGAGAGGTTCAAGGGCGATTCTGAGAGAGGTTCAAGGGCGATTCTGAGAGAGGTTCAAGGGCGATTCTGAGAGAGGTTCAAGGGCGATTCTGAGAGAGGTTCAAGGGCGATTCTGAGAGAGGTTTAAGGGCGATTCTAAGAGAGGCTCAAGGGCGATTCTGGGAGAGGTTCAAGGGCGATTCTAGAGAGGTTCAAGGGCGATTCTGGGAGAGGTTCAAGGGCGATTCTGGGAGAGGTTCAAGGGCGATTCTAAGAGAGGCTCAAGGGCGATTCTGGGAGAGGTTCAAGGGCGATTCTAGAGAGGTTCAAGGGCGATTCTGGGAGAGGTTCAAGGGCGATTCTGGGAGAGGTTCAAGGGCGATTCTAAGAGAGGCTCAAGGGCGATTCTAAGAGAGGCTCAAGGGCGATTCTAAGAGAGGTTCAAGGGCGATTCTGAGAGAGGGTCAAGGGCGATTCTAAGAGAGGTTCAAGGGCGATTCTGAGAGAGGTTCAAGGGCGATTCTGAGAGAGGTTTAAGGGCGATTCTGAGAGAGGTTCAAGGGCGATTCTGAGAGAGGTTCAAGGGCGATTCTGAGAGAGGCTCAAGGGCGATTCTGAGAGAGGTTCAAGGGCGATTCTGAGAGAGGTTCAAGGGCGATTCTGAGAGAGGTTTAAGGGCGATTCTGAGAGAGGTTCAAGGGCGATTCTGAGAGAGGTTCAAGGGCGATTTTGAGAGAGGTTCAAGGGCGATTCTAAGAGAGGTTCAAGGGCGATTCTGAGAGAGGTTCAAGGGCGATTTTGAGGGAAGTTAAAGGGCACGTAAAAGAGCGGTTTAAATTCAAAGGCGATTTTAATAGACTTTAATGGCGATTCTAGGGAAGTTTTAGGGCGATTTTAAAAGAGATTTAGGGGCGAGTCTAAGAGAGGTTTTAGAGCGGTTTTAGGTGGGGTAAAAGGGCGATTTCAAGTAAGTTGAAACGCGATTCTATAAAATATTTAAAGAGATTAAAAGATTGATTAAGGGGCGATTTCATGGGCGGCTTAGAGACACCAATGCTTAGTAAAGACGATAATCGGGCCCTGATACTAAAATACACTTAAATTGACACATTCTAAACAGGCAGCCCAAGCACGCACCCGCTCAAAAGAATCCTTAGCCAGCGACAACATCGGCAGGCGCCATTCTGCGGCCAAGTCCAAGTGCTGCTGCTGCTGCTGGTTGCGACGCCTGCCCAGCTGGCTAGCGTGCGAGTGCAGCTCGTAGGCGAACAGGCCGCGCTCCGTCAGCAGCTTCGGGCAGCGCGGATTCAATCGGAGTGCTTGGTCGAACGAGCGCAGACAGGCTAGGGAGTATTTGCGACTAACGCTGCTGCTGTTGCTGCCGTCCTGCAGGTTGAGCTTCTGCTGCAGCCGGCTGCAACGGGCCAGGGCCATGCCTGCGGGTTTCAGGTGGCGGGTTTATGGTGGTTTAGGGGCGGGTTTGGGGTGGTTGAGGACGGGTTAATGGAGGTTTAGGGGCGGGTTTGGGGTGGTTGAGGGCGGGTTTACGGAGGTTTAGGGGCGGGTTTGGGGTGGTTAAGGGCGGGTTTATGGAGGTTTAGGGGCGGGTTTGGGTCGGTTGAGGGGGCGGGTTTACGGAGGTTTAGGGGTGCTTGAGGGGCGGGTTCATGGAGGTTTAGGGGCGGGTTCGGGGTGGTTGAGGGGCGGATTTTGGGGTGGTTGAGGGGCGGGTTTTGGTTTGGTTGAGGAGCGGGTTTTAGGGTGGTTGAGGGGGCGGGTTTACGGAGGTTTAGGGGTGCTTGAGGGGCGGGTTCATGGAGGTTTAGGGGCGGGTTTGGGGTGGTTGAGGGGCGGGTTTTGGGGTGGTTGAGGGGCGGGTTTTGGTTTGGTTGAGGAGCGGGTTTTAGGGTGGTTGAGGGGGCGGGTTTTGGTTTGGTTGAGGAGCGGGTTTTAGGGTGGTTGAGGGGGCGGGTTTTGGTTTGGTTGAGGAGCGGGTTTTAGGGTGGTTGAGGGGGCGGGTTTTGGTTTGGTTGAGGAGCGGGTTTTAGGGTGGTTGAGGGGCGGGTTTTGGGGTGGTTGAGGGGCGAGTTTTATTAGTTTATATAGCGACGAGTTTTACTGGTGTTTTTTGGTAGCTAAGAAACGAGTTTTGTTTTTTTCAAGACGAGTTGTAAAATTATTTTTTTGACAAATTTTAGCTTTAGGAAGATTTTTAGGATGGATTAAGGACGAGTTTAAGAGTGGTTTTCCGATGATTTTAGCAGGAATATTATAATTTATAATGAGAAAAAGTCTTAGAGCCAAAATCAAGGATAGTGTAAGCTCAGTCGCTCACCAGCCCACGAGTCGAACCGGTCCCTGCAGAGCGCCAAACCCCTGAGATAATGCTTAATAGCCGGCAGGAAGCGGTTGGACTTCAGGCAGCAGTCGGCCAGCAGGTAGTGCACATCGGCAGTCAATCGTTCGTCATCAGTCAACGGCCTGGCGGACTGAGGCAAAGCGTCCACTCCGCCGAATAGGAAATCGTTGACGGAGTTGGCGTCAACGCGAAGTTGGTCGGGCAGGCCGGCGGCGGCCAGGTCGAAGCAGCGCTCCAGATCGGCCGGCAGCGAGGCCAGCCGGGTGGAATCGAACTCGGGAAACCGGTCGGGCAGGAAGTAGCGCATCAGATGCCGCCCGGTGGACCAGTCGATGCTGGTCGGCAGTCCGACGCAGCCGCCGCGGCCGTGGTCCTGGATGCGGGCTCGCCTGCTGTAGCGGCCACGTCTGCCAAGCCCGTACAGGCAGTGGAAGGCCTGATCGATGGCCAGGTAAATCGGATGATCGAATGGCGGCTGATGCTGCAGGGCCAGCGGAACCAGGCTAGCCACGGTGTAGCGCAACAGTCGGCCGTCGCCGCTTTGACAGCCGCCAGATTCTTCGGCGTTACCGGTGGCTACAGCCGCCTCGTGCATCAGCTGGTGAGCCAGGGTCAGCATTCGGCCTGCCGACTCTAACAGGGCGGCACGGCGACGGATGAGCTCGGCTTGAGCTTCCGCTATGCGATTAGCTTCCGGTTTTTTCTTGCCATTCGAAGCTTCCGGTTGTTTTCCAGTTTCAACTTCCGGTTGTTTGCCAGCTTCAACTTCCGGTTGTTTGCCAGCTTCAACTTCCGGTAGTTTGCCAGCTTCAACTTCCGGTTGCTTGCCAGCTTCAACTTCCGATAGTTTGCCAGCCTCAACTTCCGGTTGTTTGCCAGCTTCAACTTCCGGTAGTTTGCCAGCTTCAACTTCCGGTTGGATGCCAGCTTCAACTTCCGGTTGGATGCCAGCTTCAACTTCCGGTTGGATGCTAGCTCTAACTTCCGGTTTTTTGCCAGCTTCAACTTCCGGTTGGATGCTAGCTCTAACTTCCGGTTTTTTGCCAGTTTCAACTTCCGGTTTTTTGCCAGCTTCAACTTCCGGTTGTTTGCCAGCTTCAACTTCCGGTTGCTTGCCAGCTTCAACTTCCGGTTGTTTGCCAGCTTCAACTTCCGATTGTTTGCCAGCTTCAAATTCCGGTTGTTTAACAGCTTCAACTTCCGGTTGCTTGCCAGCTTCAACTTCCGATTGTTTGCCAGCTTCAACTTCCGATTGTTTGCCAGCTTCAACTTCCGATTGTTTGCCAGCTCCGACACCCGGTTCTTTATCAGATTCGACTTCTGGTACTTGATCAGCTCCAACTTCCGGTTCTGCCCGACAATTCGCAACTTCCGTTACTAAGTCAACTTCCATAGCCTCGGCTACAGCTTCCACAACGCAGGCACCCACCGACACTGTAGAAACGTCTTCACGCGCAACAGCTGTCGCATCAGCCAGCTTGTCGGCCTCCTCAATCAGGAACACAAAATGCCGATGCAGATAAATCCAAGCTTCCGGTTCAATAAGAGACACGCCGTCGCGAAGGCAGCGAACAATGAAGTCGATTGAAGCGCACAGATGCGCCGCGGCTTCCGGCAAGTCGGCCGGTCTGGCGCCCAGGTACTCCTGACAGGCGAGCAGATTGCGAAAGGCGAATGCCGCCGTGGAGGGGCGGACAGGCCGAGCGGCATCGGCCTGGGCCAGCAGGCGGACGAGGCGAGCCGCTTGCGAGTAGCAGTCGGTCAGGTCGCCAAGGCGGTAGCAGGCGGTGACGTACAGCTCGAGGATTCGTCTGCAACAGTTCCACGCGGTGGTGCTTCAAAACGTTTCAGGGCGGTTTTTTAGCTGGTGGTCCTTGAGGGAGATTTTTAAGCTCATGGTCCTTGAGGGAGATTTTTTGCTGCTGGTCCTTGAGGGAGATTTTTTAGATGGTGTCCTTGAGGGCGATTTTTTAGCTGCTGGTCCTTGAGGGCGATTTTTTAGCTGCTGGTCCTTGAGGGCGATTTTTTAGCTGGTGGTCCTTGGGGGCGATTTTTTAGCTGGTGGTCCTTGGGGGCGATTTTTTAGCTGGTGGTCCTTGAGGGCGATTTTTTAGATGGTGTCCTTGAGGGCGATTTTTTAGCTGCTGGTCCTTGAGGGCGATTTTTTAGATGGTGTCCTTGAGGGCGATTTTTTAGCTGGTGGTCCTTGAGGGAGATTTTTTAGCTGCTGGTCCTTGAGGGAGATTTTTAGATGGTGGTCCTTGAGGGAGATTTTCTAACTGGTGGTGCCTAAGAGCGATTTTCTATGCGACGTTTTGGTGCCTTCATACAGGCGTATTTGGCGTATCTCCCCTCTCACCTGGCCCGTTCACCATCGAGTTCACTGCGAGTGTCGACCCCACCACCGCCGGCTGCTCCAGGATGCCGATCGGCATTATTGTACAACGCCGGTCGCAGGGCGGCCAACACGGCGGCGAAATTGCCGGAGCGGGCGGCAGCGTCGGCCCGGGCAAATTCGCGGCCAGACCAAGCCGCTCGCCGCAGTCGACGCAGCGTTGTCGAATCGACAACCGGCCAATGCGGCGAATTGGGCAGCAACAGGCGCTCCGGCGAGGCGGAAGACAGTCCGGCCGACAAGTAGCCGAAAGCGGCCTCCTGATCGTCCAGTCCCGATGGAGACGCCGCGGACATCCTCAGACGGGCCCAGGCCAGGCGGAGATGCAGGAGGCGGGCGGCGGCTGGCTCAGGCGACATTCGCAGCAGCAGGCAGGCGACAGAGTGGGCCAATTCGGGCAAAGCTGGCCAGCCGCTATCACCAGCAGCAAAGTCGTCTTTAACAGTGCAGAAATCCAATCGAAATTCCAGATGAGCCAGCGCCAACAGACATAGCGAATCAACCGACAACCGATGCAACTCGTCGACGTTAGGATTGGCAACTAGCAGACACAGAGTCGGCCTGCTAAGGCGAAGAAACGCGCCGGACAAGTCCTCGACATTCGGCCAACGGAATTCGACGCGTTCAGCCAGCTGGCAGCAGAATACAGCGGCGGCGTCGGCAGGTGTGGTGTACTGAAGCGACGCTGATGATGACAATAGCGCTAGAAACTCGTCCAGACGAAACTGGCCAAGGGGTTGAATAGCATCGCTAGCCGAGTTGCTGGCTGCTTCATCAGCCCTGCTGTCGTCGTCATCGGAGCCTTCGTTGTCGGAGGAGGAGGCGGCGACTGACGAGGAGCTTCGACGCCTGTCGAAATAATCACTTGACAATTGGCGAACGCAGTCGGGCAGGCAGCGGCCGGAGTTGAGCAGGCGTTGAAGCCGTTCGGGCAAGCTGTTCTCAGTGTCTTCCTCGTCACCTGGGCTGTCGGAATCTGCCTCGCCGCCGCTATTAGAAGCCGAAGCGGAAGCGGAAGCGGAAGCGGATGCCGATGTCGGATTAGCCGACGCCGAAGCGGCAGCCAAACGATTTGAACGGCGATGACAATCGGGATAGGCCTGCATGAGACTGCGCACAGTTAGCGTCGATTTGCAAGCATCTGCATTCGGCGAAGGAGCTTCAGGCTGAGTCGGTTCCGAAGGCGGCGGCGCTGGCGGCTGCTGCTTAAATTCGCTAGCGGAAAACTCCGCAGGCTCTGGCGCAGGTATCAGCTTGACCAGTCGATAGGCGCTTAGGCTGCCCACGTGATTTCCGCCTGTTGAGGGCGCTAAGCCGCAGAGTTGCTCAAGGAAAGCGGCCATGCGTGACCAGTCTGAGGCTTCGCTTGCACCGATTGGCACGGTTTCGGGTTCTGGCGGCTTGGCGGCGGCCTCGCAAGGCTTGGGGTTGGTTCGGGCCTGCGGTAGTGATCATTAGTTTAATGCCATTTATATTAATATTTATATTTATATTCTGTGCATGATGTAACAACACATCATAGCAAGCATGTAGCGGGATATCTTAGAGTCTCTAGCGGGATATCTTAGAGAGTCTCTAGCGGGATATCTAAGAGACCTCTAGCGGGATATCTAAGAGACCTCTAGCGGGATATCTTAGAGACCTCTAGCGGGATATCTAAGAGACCTCTAGCGGGATATCTAAGAGACCTCTAGCGGGATATCTTAGAGACCTCTAGCGGGATATCTAAGAGTCTCTAGCAGGATATTTTTAAGTGCCCACCTGATGCTCGGCCCGCACAGCCGCCAGCTCTCTCCGATCGGCCGCCCAATCATCATCGTCCGCCTGCTTGCCGTCGATCAATTTCAACTGCATCGACTTGACCAGCTCGGCCAGAGTCGATCCCGCCGTCGACGAGGTCGCTAGAGATTCAGCCGACACTGGAGCGCAGCGCATGTACTCGGCCACACAGAAAGCCGCCCGACGATGATTGGGCAGCCTGTCAAGCAGCTGACGACAGGCGTCTAGCCAGGCCTCGGCGTTGCCAAGGCAGTAGGCGACAGACAAGCTGAGGTCAAGCGAGGGCAGGTGATCCGGATTCAAGGCCAGGCAGGTGCGCAGCGACGAGTCGGCCAGCGGCAAGTCGCAGCTGAGATAGGCTGACCAGGCCAGCTGAAAGACGGCGGTGAGATCTTTGGGATCAGCCTCGGCGGCGGCTGACAGGTGCTGGATGGCCAGGTCGAATCGTTTAGCGGCGCAGTGACGCTGGCCGAGCTGGCGGTGGCAGCTAGCCAGGATCTGGCGCAGACGCTCGGACAGGTGCCCGGCTGACGGGCCGTCGCGAAAGATGCCGCTAGACACGATGGATTCAAACGAGCGCATCGCTTCGTCGACGATTGGACCAGAGTCGGCGGCGGCGGTGGCGGCAGCGGCGGCGGCAGTTGTGGTATCGCCGCACTGGGCTAGCCGAGCCAAAGCGCGTTGAAAGCTGCGCGTCACCTGGGCCTCCTCGGCCTCGAGAGTACCGGAGGCGAGGACCGACTCGTCCATTGTTGTTGTTGTTGTTGAATTGGCTGATGGCGAGGCGTTGTGATTGGCGGTGTTGGATGAGGCTGCCTGCTGTTTGCGCTGGTGTTTGTGCTGCTGCTGATGCCGATGGTGGTGGTTGTGGTGGTGATGGTGCCCGGGTGCCGATGCCGGCGGCGCCGATGGGGGAGGCGGCGGAGAAGGCGCCGCATTCAGAGCGGTGATTCGGAGCTGGAATAACATTTTGAGAGTGCTTCATCAGGGTTCGGCGAGGGCGGAGGCTGGGGCTTTATCAGGGTTCGGCGAGGGCGGAGGCTGAGGCTTCATCAGAGTGGGGCTTCATCAGGGTTTAGCGAGAGTAGAGGCATCAGGCTTCGGCGAGGGTTTAGGCCGTATGCCTTATCTGGGTTCAGATGTGTCAAACACTCAAATGCTCATATGTTAATAATGACCAACAAAACAAATTTAATTATATTGCCAATTGACAACAAATACGCTCGAAACTCTTCATATGACACCAACGATTGATTAGTGATTTATTGAAAGCTGTGTCTAGTACAGACGCACATCACATATAGACTTGGGATAAAGACAATGACGTTTAGCGCCCAAAATATATAAAAATAGGTAAATATATAATATTACTTTGAAAATCAAGCATTTCTTTAAATAAGTAGAAGGAATGAAGCCATGATGACAAAAATATTACCGAAACAAATGTTTAAGCACAACAGAAAAACAGAAAATTCACCTTCTCAACATCAAATCATTAAAATTAAAAATCCATTAACTGAACCCACTGAAATTACCCACTCAGTCAGGGCTTGGCAGTGTGCTCACACAGGGCTCTGATTACCCACTCAGTCAGGGCTTGGCAGTGTGCTCACACAGGGCTCTGATTACCCACTCAGTCAGGGCTTGGCAGTGTGCTCACACAGGGCTCTGATTACCCACTCAGTCAGGGCTTGGCAGTGTGCTCACACAGGGCTCTGATTACCCACTCAGTCAGGGCTTGGCAGTGTGCTCACACAGGGCTCTGATTACCCACTCAGTCAGGGCTTGGCAGTGTGCTCACACAGTGCTCTGATTACCCACTAACCAACACAACAAATACTTAATAGTGACTAATACTCAACGCACAAACGCAGAAAACAGATCATCAAAACAAAAAAAACACATCTGCAAGGAAGCATCAACATGGCCCTTTGATGTTCGCATCAATATTAATAAAATAGCAATATATTTTTAAAAGGAAAAATAGATAAATAGTTATACTCCAGATAAATAATAATTAAGTAGCTTGATAAGTTAACGGAACGCAATGCATATGCTAACAATAATCTATATATTTTGGCCGCATCAAAACTACACAACAAAAATAATAATAAGACGCATACAGTAGCTTAGTGGACGAGTTCTGCTGATAATAGTAATGTAGATTAGAATCAGATCAACATCAATCGCAGGTAAATGTTTCCCATACACCCTAATCGCTGTTGTATCCATCGAATGGTAATATAAGAAAATAATCCTTTGGATACTACTGATTCAATATATATACCGTATAAGTAGTGCGCATATGAACAAAGCAAAAAAACGAAAGTTAACTAGAGAAACGGCTCAATTAACTGAACATCAAATTATGCGGATCGATATTCTGCAGGTACTCAATATGCCGGAGCACGTCTTTCCTGGTGATGATGCCAAGTAGGCGGCCATTGTGCGTCACCAGCGTCTGCCGGAGTCCCAATTTGCGGAACATTTCCAGCACCACTTCCATGGGCGTCTGGTCTGTTACGGTGATTGGCGACTGGAAAATAAAAAAGCAGTTCGGTTACTTTTAACAGTCAATGGGCTTGCTTGCGGCGGACGCTTTTCATAGAGTTTTTCGGACGCGTCAAATAGCAGTCTGCGACAAAGACCGAATCGGTGAGTGACAAAGACCAGATTGGTGAGCGACAAAGACACAATTAGCGAGTGACAAAGACCGGATCGGTGAGCGACAAAGACCAGATTGGTGAGCGAAAAATACACTATTATCTGTTAGCGAGTGACAAATACCAGACTTTTGAGCGAAAAAGACTATTAGCGAGTTACCAAGACCAAATTGGTGAGTGACAAAGACCTTATTTGTGAGACAAAAATTAAAGACAATACTGCAAATCGAGGAGGACTACTCGAGGTTTTTGAGGGTATAGATTTATCGGATCTTATCTCATTTATTTATGCTACCCTCATACTCACGGCAAATAGCTATTTATTATAAAAGCGACAAAGACACAGTTATGCCTTACCAAATCGACAACGCGTCTCAATTTGAGCTCGGGCGGTTGATCCGATCGCCTCGCGTCGCCGCCGTGCGCCAGCCGCTCAGTAAAATAGACTAAAGATTCGCTCACTATGCCCTCCTCGTGCTTGCGCGAGTATTCTGAAACGGTGAGTCAGCCAAATACTACTGCTAGTAGCATTGAAAATTTTTTTGTCATTATTAATGCATCGGATCGACATAAAAGCCAATCCGACAGCAAATCTGACAGCCACCCCAACACAGCTGATCCGACAGCCAAACTGACAGACAACCTGACAGCCAAACTTGACAGCCAATCCGACAGCCAAACTGACAGCCAATCCGACAGCCAAACTGACAGCCAAACTGACAGCCAATCCGACAGCCACCCCAACACAGCTGATCCGACAGCCAATCCGACAGCCAAACTAACAGCCAAACTGACAGCCAAACTAACAGCCAAACTGACAGCCAACCCGACAGCCAATCCGACAGCCAACCCGACAGCCAACCTGACAGCCAATCTGACAGCCAACCCGACAGCCAACCCGACAGCCAATCTGACAGCCAACCCGACAGCCAATCCGACAGCTAACTCGACAGCCAATCTGACAGCCAACCCGACAGCCAATCTGACAGCCAACCCGACAGCAACCCGACAGCCAACTCGACAGCAACCCGACAGCCAACCCGACAGCAACCCGACAGCCAACCCGACAGCCAATCCGACAGCTAACTCGACAGCCACTCCAACACAGCCAATCCGCCTAGCTCAGTCTTACCAATAGCCAAAGCCAGCTCCTGCTTAGTAACAAAGCCAACCAGATAGTGCGACTGTTCCGACACAACAATAGGAAATCCGTTCACATCCGAGCTAACAAGCAGCTGTTCGACAGTTTCCACAGACATTGAATCCTGGTACAGCAGGCGAAGCGGCGGCTCGCCAGGCCGCGGTCGCATCACATCGGCGGCGATAGTTGTGTGCGTGAATTCCTCTTTGTTGTCAAGGAACGGGTAGCCGTTGAGTTTGACGTGCTCCTCGTAGATGCCGTGCTTAGTGAGCGCTTCGCCGACGCATTTCGACGTGACGGCGGCAATCATTAGCGGTACAATGTACTGCAGGCCGCCAGTGAGTTCCAGCATGATGGCCACTAGGGACAGCGTCATTCGGGTGACTCCGCCTAGGGCGGCCGCGGCGCCGATCATGGCATACAGGCCGCTGTTGATGCAGGGCTGGCCAGCGCGGCAGAACAGGCGGAACGGGAAGGCCTCCATGTTGGCTACGGCCACCTGTTCCAGTAGGTTGCCAAGGACGCGACCGGCGATGGCGCCGACGGCTAGCGAGGGAATAAACAAGCCGGACGGGACCTGGGAATGGCGGGGCGGTCAGAGTTTCAATACCAGATGCCTCTAATGCATCTTATCCTATTTATGTCTTCTCGTGAATGTTTATCATTGCTTGCTTTTACAACAATGTCAATGCTTTAAGCAGAAACTTAATTGCTTTCAGTTTCGTAGCACAGTACAGCCACTTCATGCTTAAACTGCTGCAGACACTAAACAGTCAAAAGCTAGGCGGTTTATCAAAAACTCTTATCAAACTGGCGACCATTTCAATTTTGAAGACTAATATACTTAGAGGGTCCAAACTGAACGAATAGTGTGTTAACCAGAGATCAGAAAGAAGCTCATGCTTAAACCTCAGTGCGCAAGCAACCAATGAGTCGGGCAGGGACTTTCACTAGACTGGAGAATTATAAGAACATATTTACTAATTGGAAAAATGCTAGCGCTTGAAAAGCTTAAACCAACTAATATGCTAAGAGCTCGCGGACAAGAAAAACGACGCAGACCCACGAAAAAGATAAGAGAACACGGGTCCAAAGACAAAAATACATAAAATGACATGGAACATCAGAAAAATATTAATAAATCCAAATAAACCTTTCGTGGAAGGCCACCGTAAGATAGAAATAATAAATAAAAGGACACGGGCCCACAGACAAGAACACATAGAAGTACACAGACCCGCAGACAAGAGCACATAAAAGTACACAGACCCACAGACTAGAACACACAAAAGTACACAGACCCACAGACAAGAACACATACAAGTATACAGACCCGCAGACAAGAGCACATAAAAGGATACGGACCCACAGACAAGAGCACATAAAAGGATACGGACCCACAGACAAGAGCACATAAAAGGACACAGACCCGCAGACAAGAGCACATAAAGGGACACAGACCCCATACAAGAACACATAAAAGGACACGGACCCACAGACAAGAACACATAAAAGTACACTGATCCACAGACAAGAACACATAAAACGACACGGACCCACAGACAAGAACATATAAAATGAAACGGACCCACAGACAAGAACATATAAAAGGACACGGACCCACAGACAAGAACATATAAAATGAAACGGACCCACAGACAAGAACATATAAAAGGACACTGATCCACAGACAAGAACACATAAAAGGACATGGACCCACAGACAAGAACACATAAAAGGGCACGGACCCACAGACAAGAACACATAAAAGTACACGGACACACAGACAAGAGCACATAAAGGGACACGGACCCCATACAAGAACACATAAAAGTACACGGACACAGACAAGAGCACATAAAAGGACACAGGCTCACTGACGCAGATCTAAATCAAATACCTGATAAAGACAAACTGCAATACAAAACCGCACTGGGAGCAACCAACCTTAATGCCGAAGGTGAAAATGGTGATGACAATCTTGAACCCGAAGGCTAGCAGCAGTTTCCACATGGCGCTGTAGATGCCGGGACCAGCGGGAGCCGAGCCGGAGAAATCGTTAGTAGAATTGCGCTGATAGTCGCATAGCTCGTTAACGTCCTCGGGGCCGCACTTGCTGAACAGCACTTTAATGAGCTGGCTGGTGTTCATCCTAGTGTAGGGATTGGGGAATGCGACCAGGGCGGTCAGGCCGGCAACGCCCAGCACCTCGGCAACGGGGAACCGGCCGAGGCGGCCGAATTTGCGCTGCCGACAGACCCAAACGTTGGCTCGAATGAAAACGGCGCCAAACACGCCGCCAACAATGCCCAGTAGGATAAATGGTCCAATCTCCATGACGGACCAGGTTGAGTTGTACTCAACGTAGAACAATACAAGATGCTCGTTGCCGAATGGATTCACTAATTTTAACACGGAGGCGGCCACCATACTGCAGAAGAAGCTGCGCCACAGAGTCTTCAATGGGAAATAATAGCTGGCCTCCTCGAGGCTGAACAGCACGCCGCCTAGGGGAGCGCCGAATGCGATGCTGACGCCGGCGGCTGCTGCTGCCGACAGCACCTCCCGCTTCTTGGCCTCGTTTCTGCCGTACTTAGGAAACAGATGGGCAATGATGTTGCCGCAGCAGGAGGCGATGTGCACCATGGGGCCCTCTTTGCCGAGGCTCAAACCGGACGATACGGACAGCATAATGCCCACGGATTTGATTAGCAGAGTCCATTTGCCCAGGTAGCCGCGGATAACAAAGCCAGACAGAATGGTTTTGATCTCCGGAATGCCGGAGCCGCAGGCGTATGGCGCGAACACCCTCACTAGCATAGCGGCTAGCAGGGCGAACAGCAGCGACCAGAACACGTACAGGATGTAGCGTAGTACGTAAGCACCGGCGTCTTTGTTCTTGTTGCCGACTAGCTCTGCCCAGGTGTACCACTGCGCGCACGCCTGCTCCTCATCGAAACCCGTGTCATTGGCGGACCAGCAGCACTGCTCCCTGTTGAACCAGAACGCCTCGACGCAAACTCCGCTGCGCAGGTCGGACATCCAATTGGTGCCGATGTCGACAACGCCTGCGACTAGGCCTTGAATAAGCCGATTGATTGGGTCATGCTATTGTAAATATACATGATTATAAATTGCGCAAATTCATGAGCACTCGAAGACCAGTTGATAAGCACATAAGTGACTACTTAATGAGCACCTAATGACTTCCCTATGAGCATCTAATGACAACTCAATGATCAACTAAATGACAACTCAATGATCAACTAAATGACAACTTAATGATCAACTAAATGACAATTCAATGATCTAGTAAATGACAACTCAATGATCAACCAAATGACATCTCAATGAGCACCAAATGACATTTCAATGAGCACCAAATGAAAATTCAATGATCAAACAAATGACAACTCAATGATGAACTATGATTGACTGACAGCTCGTACTGACAATAACTATTCTTAAAAAAACGCAGCGACCAGTCGAAGTGACTCACCAGCCACAACGGCAATCAATCCAACGCACAGCCAACCCGACACGTTGTCAAAAGCAACAGCCAGACGGCCCCGACATCCGTTGCGCCGGCGCCTTTGAACTTCGCGGTTCCGACGCCGGTGCCGGCCAATGTCGCGCAGCCAGTCGATGGTGTCAAAGTCGTTGTACTGATGCCCCGAGCCGTCTTGACCGCCAGACAGATCTGCGTCAGCGTTGCTGACAGCCACTGTGGAATCTGTTTTGGAAATCAGAAGGAGATCACTTTTTATTTAAACAAAATTCTAATCTAAGATGCAAAGGAGCACTAAAAAGACACTATCTGGGGATGAAATTGTGGCTCTCGCATAAAAAATATATAGTTAATATTGCAGATTCCAGCTATGCAGCACTGACTGCAGGCAGCATCAGCAACCAGCCACAGACACAGCACACTGGCTGCAGGCAGCATCAGCAACCAGCCACAGACACAGCACACTGGCTGCAGGCAGCATCAGCAACCAGCCACAGACACAGCACACTGGCTGCAGGCAGCATCAGCAACCAGCCACAGACACAGCACACTGGCTGCAGGCAGCATCAGCAACCAGCCACAGACACAGCACACTGGCTGCAGGCAGCATCAGCAACCAGCCACAGACACAGCACACTGGCTGCAGGCAGCATCAGCAACCAGCCACAGACACAGCACACTGGCTGCAGGCAGCATCAGCAACCAGCCACAGACACAGCACACTGGCTGCAGGCAGCATCAGCAACCAGCCACAGACACAGCACACTGGCTGCAGGCAGCATCAGCAACCAGCCACAGACACAGCACACTGGCTGCAGGCAGCATCAGCAACCAGCCACAGACACAGCACACTGACTGCAGGCAGCATCAGCAACCAGCCACAGACACAGCACACTGGCTGCAGGCAGCATCAGCAACCAGCCACAGACACAGCACACTGGCTGCAGGCAGCATCAGCAACCAGCCACAGACACAGCACACTGGCTGCAGGCAGCATCAGCAACCAGCCACAGACACAGCACACTGGCTGCAGGCAGCATCAGCAACCAGCCACAGACACAGCACACTGGCTGCAGGCAGCATCAGCAACCAGCCACAGACACAGCACACTGGCTGCAGGCAGCATCAGCAACCAGCCACAGACACAGCACACTGGCTGCAGGCAGCATCAGCAACCAGCCACAGACACAGCACACTGGCTGCAGGCAGCATCAGCAACCAGCCACAGACACAGCACACTGGCTGCAGGCAGCATCAGCAACCAGCCACAGACACAGCACACTGGCTGCAGGCAGCATCAGCAACCAGCCACAGACACAGCACACTGACTGCAGGCAGCATCAGCAACCAGCCACAGACACAGCACACTGGCTGCAGGCAGCATCAGCAACCAGCCACAGACACAGCACACTGGCTGCAGGCAGCATCAGCAACCAGCCACAGACACAGCACACTGGCTGCAGGCAGCATCAGCAACCAGCCACAGACACAGCACACTGGCTGCAGGCAGCATCAGCAACCAGCCAAAATGAACGGCAAGCAGCAAACCCCTACCTCTCGAGTCCAACCGACCAAGCGCTTTAAAGTTAAAAGAGAACAGATCATCTGGACCGTCTTGTGTTATTTCGGGAATATCTTTGAAAGGATTCGCCAGCTGTTCATCAGCGTCTTGGGCAACTTCCATTTCGAGTGGTCGTGGTCTTGAGATATCAATCGTTCGTTTCGTGTTCAGTATTCAAAACAAAACAAGCTCCACTTCTAGCTACACATGTAGGCGTCTGTTAATAGCACTTGAATAATTTATGCGGTTGGAACAAGAGGGAGCATTGGCAAGTTCACCGATACCCCTTTCCCCCGCGCACACAGCACATATTATATACAGACGGTTAGTTGCACAAGCTGGTATTCGCCGCGCAAGCATACATTATCAGCTTGCTCACTCACTTTTTATATAAATCTAATGAGTAACCCTGGTTGGGTTAATAGACGCGTGCTTGGGTAATCAATTTTCGTTTGGCGCATATCAATTTCAACAACCCCCCTCCGCTCCCCTCCGACTCTCACTAACTGACATTGCCTGCCACTTTGTGCAAGTGTACATTTGTGCGTACACTGACGCTATAAGTTGCAAATAAGCTTTGTCTACTAATAATAGTAGAAATTAACGATTCAATGAAAACCAAAGGAATGAAAATTTGTGCAGAAGCGGAATGCAAAAAAATGCACTACAACTCACGTTTGCTCTGATTCCTCTGCCGCATTAGAAAAGAGGAATCGCCACCCCAAAACTGACCAACTTCGCTGTTGCCATTGTTCACAAGCGAGTCAGTTTCAATAGCTTCCAATTCATCGTCATCCGATTCATCGATACCAGTGGCACCCGCCACAGCCCAGCTGACTGTGCCGCGGCGGCCGATTCCACCGCTGCCGGCGTCGGGGTCATCGATAAACGAAGTACTGGCAACAGCCGATGACATTCAGCTGGTGCTGCGGTTGTAGGCGGTGGCGTGGCTGCTGCCGGCACCGATTCGGGCTCTGCAACATTCAGGATGCGCTGCATACAGTCATGCTTGCTTAGCAAATTATTGTAGAGATGCCTTCCTCATCTGCTCCTGTACTTTAGTGAGATGCCTTTCTCATCTGTCCCTGTACTTTAGTAAGATGCCATCCTATCTGTAGCTGTACTTTAGTGAGATGCCTACCACATCTGTCTGTGTACTTTAGTAAGATGCCTACCTTATCTGTCCCTGTACTTTAGTGAGATGCATTCCTCATCGGTCTGTGTACTTTAGTGAGTACAGCTCAGTGAGATACTTTAGTGAGACGCCTACCTATGGCTATCTGATATGGAAATGCCAGAGGCGTTATAATCGTATTTATTTGTATAATATATAGATATGGATTTATGTATTTATCAATGCAGCAAATCTCATAATGCCATGCGCGCAATATCGAATTAATATTTAATTAACAATCACGCAAAAAGCAATTCATTTTTCCCAAAGTAAACAAGACTTTAATAATAATAAATAGCTAATAAACTGTCTGTTAAGTCAGACTTGATTAAAGGATTGAAATAACCATGGGGGAGTTCTAACAGATAACAAAGCACTTTAGTTGGAAATAATTACAGTTGATCGTATTAATTTTATGCATTAAAACTATCGTCAAAAGCTAGAAGCCAGAAAAAGTATAGTTAGGCAGGCTTACTCAAACAGAAAATAAAACAACAATTCAGTTCATCTTTTCTGCGAAGCTGGACAAATATCATAAATAATTTTATGATATTTGAGACATGCATTTATTAAATTTATAATTAAAACAAAGACAATAACAATAAAATTGTTAAGCAATATTTCTTAAATACGAATGTAATTTTACTCCGATATCCTTTAAAGCGTGTGAAAAGATTCGTCAATTTTATCATTCAAGGCAGCAAAAAAACAAAATGCGTCCCCAATAGCAACCATTTGCTGCCCTGAAAATTCAACTAAACAACTTTTCTTGCTGGCATCAATTGGTATTAACACTGTACATCAACGAAATAGATTGGATTTTCGAACGAATCCACAACAGCTAAATATTGGTGAAAAAATGGGTCTTGGGGCAATAAAATGAGTCTTAGGGGTTTGAAATTGGGTTTGGGCAAAATATAGGTTTTGGGGTGTGAAAGGGGGTGTTGAGGCAATTAAATAGGCCTTAGGGGTGTGAAATGGGGTGTTGAGGCAATTAAAAAAGCCTTAGAGGTGTGAAATAGGGTTTTAACGCAATTAAATAGGACTTAGAGGTGTGAAATGGCGTGTTGAGGCCATTAAATAGTCCTTAGGGTGTGAAATGGGGTGTGAAATGAGGCAATTAAATAGGCCTTAGGGTGTCAAATGGGGTGTGAAATGAGGCAATTAAATAGGCCTTAGGGTGTGAAATGGGGTGTTGGGGCAATTAAATAGGCCTTAGGGTGTGAAATGGGGTGTTGAGGCAATTAAATAGGCCTTAGGGTGTGAAATGGGGTGTTGGGGCAATTAAATAGGCCTTAGGGTGTGAAATGGGGTGTTGGGGCAATTAAATAGGTCTTAGTGGTGTGAATTTAGTGCTAAACGGGTAAAAACAGTGTGAAATAATTCGAAATGTGTCCTTGCTTAAGCTACAAAGCAAAGATAAAAAACTAAGAAAGACTATTTTTTGCAAAAACTGAAACAAAGCGAGCAGGCGGTTACAGAACAGAGAGGGAAAATAAGATGATAGCAAGCAAAAATTGACAGCAATATTAAAGCAGCAAACAAAAAGCAAGTGAAATGTCAAATACTTGTAATTATTAAATTATAAGACGCTATATTTTAAGTAAAGAGATCAAATTATAATCAACAATAAGGCGAGAATAAATTGCAACAAAACAATTCAATACTATGCTTTGAAGCAACAAAAAGCAAACAGAACGATGCCGCAAATAAATAACATTTACTAAAGCTAGGAATTAGCGCATGCATTTTTGGCACTTGACGCTGGATTAACAAATTACAGGGTGAACTAATGGGCATCCTGAAATCAGAACTGCAACTTCATGCAATAATGCAACGTCAAAGGCTGCGGCCTGGAAGCTCTGGTCACTACAATAAATTTCAACGAGTGATCCTTTCCCAACAGCTGATTGTCGCAGGTGATGTCAATCTCTTTGAATCGGCTGGCATCTTCGAACACCTGCATTGCAATGAACTTTTTCACGTGGGTGACCGTTGCTAATGTTGATAGGCGAATGTACATGCGATCGATTTGTTTTAACTCAGGCTCGGCTGTCACTAGGCGTAGGCTCACCTGCGATTGGTTTATTAACTGTTTATGAAGCTCAGATGCAAAATATGGTTCCGCATCCTACATGGGATTCGAGCTGTCCGAAACTTGAAGGGATCACATACTTAGATGGCGATTTTTCAGAGGATTAAATAGCTTTTTAATAAGATTTGATGGCAATTTTTATAAGATTAGGTAGCGACTCTCGATGAGATTAGATGGCGATTATTAATAAGATTAGATAGCGATTCTTAGTGAGATTAGATTGCGATTTTTCGTGAGATTAGATGGCGATTCTTAATGAGATTATATTGCGATTCTTCATATAATTAGATGGCGATTCTTAATGACATTAGATAGTGATTCTCGATGAGATTGTTTCTCAATCAGATTAGATGGCGATTCTTAAAAAGATTATATGGCGATTTCAATGAGATTAGATAGCGATTTTGATGAGATTAGATCACGATTTTGATGAGATAAAATTGCGATTTTTATCAAATTCCTGGCTGATTCTCATTGGGACTGAATGTCAATTGACTACTCCAAGTGCTCTCACCTGCTCGCCGCCTCGATAAAAATCATGAGCGGCATCTCCCAGGTTGCTTGAACGTCGCTGCGACTCGGCGTCGTTGGCGGGACCGTCTCCGTTGCTATGGCTACCAAGTGCGAAGGCGGCTGTCGTCGACGAAGTGGCAGCGCCCCCGGAGCTCGCCGAATGCAGCGCGGCAGCTGTTGAAAATTCCTCCCGCGCCGGCGGTTCCAGCCCGCGACGCCGGTAGAATTTGATTTCTCGTTCGCGCTCCCGCTGAAGCAGGTTCGGCACCAGCTTGTACACCACGTCTTGCAGGGTGCGGTCCAAGCTGCGGTGGCGCGGGGAGCTTGCGAGATTGCATCTGGAGACCAGCCTTCAACATTCATTTAACCTTCAGTATGCTACTCCTACCTGCTAGATCAAACTTCAGTATGCTACTCCTACCTGCTAGATCAAACTTCAGTATGCTACTCCTACCTGCTAGATCAAACTTCAGGACGCTACTCCTACCTGCTAGATATAACTTCAGTATGCTACTCCTACCTGCTAGATCAAACTTCAGTATGCTACTCCTACCTGCTAGATCAAACTTCAGTATGCTACTCCTACCTGCTAGATCAAACTTCAGTATGCTACTCCTACCTGCTAGATAAAACTTCAGGACGCTACTCCTACCTGCTAGATCAAAATTCAGGACGCTACTTTACCTACTAGATCAAAACTCAGGATGCTAATCCTACCTGCTAGATCAAACTTTAGGATGCTACTTTACCTATTAGATCAAAATTTAGGACGCTGCCCCTCCTTACCGCATTAAACTTCCAGCTACCCTAAAATTGAATAAACACAAAGCCTCGAGCAAATGCAAAGCAGCCTGACCTGATATAATGCAACGGATGGCTGTGATGAATAAGTATGCCGCATTCTGGACAGGTGTTGCGTGTCTCTAAATACTTCACAATGCAAGACTTGCAAACTGCAATGTAATTATAAAAGCCAATTAGATAATTATTAATAATATACTAGGAAAGGTAGACATTTGGAACTTACATGCGTGCAGACATTCAGTGACTGTAGCCGCTTCAATTAAATAACCCTTGCACAGTTTGCAAGTGATCAGATGGTTTAAACTTTTTAGTCTGACCCGTTTATTATTATTATTGTTTCTTGCAGCTTGGTCCCAGTTTTGAACCTTGCGCTTCATTGCGATGAGAGCATGATATAGTTATCGGTGAAAGTTGCTGTGAATTGAATATGTGACAGATAAATGTGACAACATTTAGTCACAAAGTCTTTACATTAGCTATTAGAAAACTAATACAAATTTTTTAAACTGGCCTACAAATGCTATATATTATAGAATATCATATTTACTATTCATTATATCCATTAACATAGAACAGGGTAGCAAGCAGCCACTTTCATATATGGGGTCATTTGATTATATTGCTACTTTGTCATTCTTGTTTTTTTCCAATAGCTATTTTGCAATGAAAATTCTGCTACATGCTAAATGCATAGTTGTATAGATAGTCCAAGTCTATTAAGCATAGTTAAATTTGTCACTAGTGATAGTGATACTATAATTTTTAGATAATAAAATCAAATATTATTCTATAGTTAACATTAAGAAGTCAATAAGATTTAATCAACCCAATATATAGGCATTTTTAATTCATATGCTTGTATTAGCCTTTTATTCAAGTTTAAACATATTCAATTGCCTATACTTAATAGATTGCACAATTGGCAATGCAAGTCACAAAATCAGTGATATAAGTTGCAAAATTGGTCAAAATTAGGGGGGCAAGTTGCAAAATAAGGGGGGCAAGTTGTATAATTGGCAGTATAGCTTAAAAAATTGGGGAAGAATGCAAATAATATATACCAAAAACTAAGGTATAGATGAGAAGTGGTTTGTAGGACATTTTTGCTCCTTCAAAATTTTTCTAATGGTAAGTCACAAATTTTGTTTTAACTAAATCCCACTAGCTAACCAAATTATATGAATTGCCCATGAATAGCACTAATATCCCCCTAGCTACATTACCAGACACTAATAATGACAAATTTGTATCCAAATTCTAAGAACTCAAACAATTTTAAGTTGAAAAGTAAAAATACAGGTGCTGGTCATTTTGTCAAATACTGTTTTATCAAATTTGATAACAAACTGACCAAGATAAAGTGTTGGAGTGGACTGGCAAATAACAATGCAACTAAAGTAAGATAGTCTTTCTACCTGCAAATGATGAAGTGACACTAATCATATAGTAATATTTGATTGGCAATTATGTATAAAATAGTTTAATGTGATATAATTTATTGCTTACTTATTTATATTCTAAAAGATTCAGGAATAACCCTGTAGCTTGGGTCTATTAAACTGCTCTTGGCTACAATAATCCCCCTAGGAAATCACCAATCCTACTAGACAAGTTTCCTAATAGAATATTTGTTATGATCAGAAGCTAAGGAAAATAATACTAGAGATTTGGCCTTGGTAATAGTTGGCAGCTACTTAGATTTATGGACTTCTCATAAAATCTTCAAATTCCCAAGTGGATTTTCAAATCTATATACTATACGATGTAAGAATTAAAAAACTATAGGACTTCTAAAAAAAGATACAAACTGCTCTTGGCTACAATAATCCCCCTAGGAAATCACCAATCCTACTAGACAAGTTTCCTAATAGAATATTTGTTATGATCAGAAGCTAAGGAAAATAATACTAGAGATTTGGCCTTGGTAATAGTTGGCAGCTACTTAGATTTATGGACTTCTCATAAAATCTTCAAATTCCCAAGTGGATTTTCAAATCTATATACTATACGATGTAAGAATTTAAAAACTATAGGACTTCTAAAAAAAGATACAAGTATATATAGTCAAGGACCACTTGAACTTATATACCGGATTTGTTGGTAATTACTTAATTTTAAGTTTTCTTTATATATAGATAGTAAGACAAAGTGACCAAAGATAAAGTGCTTGGATTTGCATATGATGAAGTGACTAGTATATAGTAATACCCTTCATAGGTATGTGATAAAATGACCAAGACTAAAAATTCTTCTCACAAAATGACATTTGACAAGATCGGATGTGACAAGATGACTAGGATCCAAAATATAATAGTCAAGAGTCAAGACTCAAATAAATTCTTTAACAGACAGGTTCAGGCACTATAAAATGCTATTTAGTATATATATCTACTTGCTGTAAAATATATATTTAGGGTAAAGCATCATTAGCCAGAAAAGGAATCTAAAAACAAAATAGGGATGTACGAGTACCATTTTTGTTTTATTTATGTTTAAAGTAAAGGATATATCTACATATGGCATAAGTATGCTTCCATTCATTAAACTCAAATTAATGCAAAAAATGATATCTAAGACCATAACGAGACACATATCAGTGTCTATGGCCAAAATATACCCCATGATAGGTGGCGCTGACATGGCAGTTGTGCTGGTGAGGAGCATGATTTCAAATTTCAGATTTTTAAGCACTAGTTAAATTGACATTTCTTAAATTGACCAACTAGAATCTCTCTTGTTACTTATTGATATGGCTGGCAGATTCCCATTAGCACTGATTGTCCTCATCCCCACCAACAAGGTGGAGAACCCGGCCATGCTGGAGCACCTCCTATGCAACCTACAATCCATGCATGCTATCACAGTGGCTGGTGATGAAGGTGCAATGGCCACAATGCGCTTCCTTGTGAAGTACCACCTAATTGCAAATAGTAATAGCACATTCTCCCCGGCACACACATTCTCACAGACAGCTGGCAGGCCTACAGCGCCCTACCCAACCACGCAGTAGTCAATCACTGCCTGGCCTTTGTGGACCTGCAGGATCCTAATATCAACACTGCATTGTATCACGGAGCAGTACCCACTGTAGCTTCTGCAAAGCTTCTGCTGTAGCTTCTACCCAAAGGACATTATTCTGATGTTTCTCAATGTTACCTGTTATCCTTGTTATGCCAGTTATTGTTTTTTGCACTAATTTGAGTTTAATAAATGGAACCATACTTATGCCCTACATACAACTATGGAATTTGGCATTCTTTCAGTTTAGGGGACCTGTGGATACTCCTAGTTTCAGTTTAGGGGACCACAAATTTTTTATATGACCAATTTTTGTAGTTTCGGTTTAGGGGACCAACATTTGAAAGGTGCCAAGAAGGCAATTGTCAAATCCTAAGTATGCATGAAAGTAATTATAACAACAACTATTTATTGCAGAGCAGCATCAGTGACAATGAGAACTCAAAAAATCACAAGGATGGTCATTATAATATTGTTTCAGTTTAGGGGACCTGCAATTGAAAATTTGCACTAAAGGTCCCCTAAACCAAAATGTGGCAAGTTGAAGTAGAATGAGAGGTCCCCTAACCACATTTTGGTTTAGGGGACCTTTAGTATAACTTCTCCATTGCTGGTCCCCTAAACTGAAACAATATTATAACATCTGTCTTCCTTTTTAGTTCTCGTTTTCATTGATGCTGTTCTGAAATAAATAGTGGCTTTTACATTTACTTGCATGCTTAGGAGTGAAAAATTGCATAGCTACTGGTGTCACAAGGTTTTTCGTTGGTCTCCTAAACCAAAACTACAAAATTTCAAAGGTCCCCCAAAGATTTTTAATTTTAGTATTGCTCTGGTCCGCTAAACCAAAAGAATGCCTAGAATTCTATAATCTATATATTGAAAGTATATATAAAATATTTGACAAAAAAATAGCAATTTTGTTACTTAATATCTTTTCACTTTATAAAAATAAGATGTACAATTAACAAATAACAATCAATATTTTGCCTAATTTTGCTACACTAAAAATTTTATAAAAAATTAACTGAAGGCTATATATATTAAGTGTCACATAATCTGCTCAGTGTATGAAAAAAGTGGAAGAAAGAATCACAGCAAAAACTAGCTTTATATAGCCAGAATCTGCTTTGTTTAGTATTTTTGATGCTGAAAAAATCAAACTAAAAAATGACACTTTTAATTTAACACATTGAGTATTTAAGGAAGCTGTTACAAGTGGGGTACCATATTAAAGATCAATATATTTGAGCAAGACAACAACTTTAAATAAATAGTTCTACTTATGACAAATTGTGATAAGCAGAAATTAGTACAGTACACACTTACGAAAAATATTTTAATCATTGGCAGTGCTGAAAAATAATTACTCTTGCGAGAGAATTAGCCGCAAATAAAATACCAAAATAAAACAGCAAAAGCATGTAGCTGTTTAGGATAATGCTCCTTGGTAGACTATAATTTCAAAATTTGCATATTTTAGATGGACTTCTATCAATGAAAAATTTATGCGCCCCATGCACCCCATGCACGGGTGTGTATAAAATCAGGGCTCGGCGAAAGGTCAGCGGCATATTAACAAATAGAATATCTGGCTTGTACGCAAATGGCGCTTTAAGTCACTTCTAATGCAAAGTGTTTTTTTAATTCTGATTGTCAATTGTATCTTATTGAAAATTTATTTATTTCCTACTTACTCGTTTAATTTAACACCGAAAAGTGTCTTTCCAAAAAATTTATTATTAACTTTAGTAATTTTTGTCAAAAAAGCAAAAAGTAATGCGATCCATTGTTAGAAAAATATGCTTTGATTTTTTTCGTTCGAAAAATGTTTTAATTCGGTTGCTTACATTGTATTTGCATTCGGGTAGAGGAAACAATTGGGTAATACATGCATAATACACAACCATTATGATTAAAATAGCATGAAAACCTCCCCTTCTACGATACCGTCCGACCTCGAGAGGTCAAGCGCAAGACCAAGTCTTGGGGAACGGATCTTTTTTGGTGGGTTCGAGTCCGACAACGGTCAACATTTTTTCATGCTTTGATGTAAGATTTCAATTTAGATACTTACAGGTAGCATTAGTAAGTAAGTTAGTATTTAAGATGCTGTCATTTACTTTTGTGATATAGAACACTGAAATATGTTTAAGCTTGGCTACCTTTGGCTTTGCGATTAAAATAACCCGATATGTTTTGAAATAAATAAAATAGAGCAAGGCATAGACTGCACAGAAAAATAAAGCTTTATTGCCTGTTTTTGCATGTTTTTTTCTTGTGCCATGGTTTTTTGTTCATACAAAATATTTTTTCAGACTTATTTATCTTTCCATCATAAGAATTAAAGTTTTATAATTTTTTAAAGAAAAACGTGACCTTTTAATGCATTTCTAATGGCAAGGTCAGCGGCATTAAACATCACACACCCCCCCATGCACCAGTCTTAAATTAACGGCAGATTTACAATTCAAACATGATTGGGTTTCTTGGAATTACATGTCAAACAAAGTTAACTTTGTGGCAAATGTACTTTGGTTTTTATTTCATTAAAAAAATCTGGACACAGTAAAATGGCTTTAGGTGTCAAATTTCAGCCATTTTCGATGTTAGAGAGCAATTAAATCCCTACGGCATAAAAAACATATAGCTTCACGAATTTGCGTGTCATCCTTGCGCAGGGGCCATGCTAATCTTCTCTGTATCGTTCCAATTTTAGTATATGTACTGCCGAAGCAAGTACGTAAAGACGGTCTCTTTGTCTGTCGATAGCCCGCCTGAAGGTCTGCGGTGTGAGTTTTTACGAGTTCGGCGCAGCACCAAAGACCTGTAACAGGAAAGGGGCGGCTTGCAATTGAGTACCGACCTTTACTTACGTAAGTCGAGCTGACGTTGTTTCTGATGAGGGGCTGAAGCGGCACCTGGCGACGATGGCCTTTGTAGCCTTCTAGCCGTGCCCCAGGCGGCCCCGCCCGAACTTATTATAAGGGCGGTGAGACCTGGATGAGTCGTGCAGGTATACCCTCCCACTGATGAGCAGCGTGGCTCGCAGGATCCATTTTTTGGTGACGCGGTGCTCGAGCTGTGCAATGGTTAATGTTCTTCGCCTCCCCCTATACTGGACCCATCTAGTGCCGCTCTGCGGACCGCTTAGCAGCCCCCTGAATCCTGCAGCCCACCCCGTAGGCCGAATTCCCCAGTTAGAGCTCCAGAGTGCTCCTGGCTCCGTGCCGCGGGGGGAGGGGTAGGCAGTGGGTTGTCCATCTATCTAGTAGCTGAACCCCTCTAGTAAGCTCCCTTGTAAACCCTAACCCAGTCCAGTAATATTCCGCTGGTCATCCCGAGATTTATCTCCTGGTGGCTCTGGCCCGGGGTAGAGTACCTCGGCACTGATCCCCTATCCCTGCGTTTTACCAAAAAACATATAGCTCGCAACGGTAATTTTCCCGCAATTTTTTTTCGTAAACTAAAATAACGTTTTGCGTTCAATGCTTATAAAAATACATTATGACTGCTGGGTTTATATAGTCGCAGCAGGGGAGTTACAGTGAAGCCTAAGATGTGTTTGAATTCGGAGTTAAAAGTGCTTCAGGAATTTAGACTTCGAAGGTAGTACTTTACTATTGGTCTGAATACTAAGGCATTTATTTTAAAAATTTATAAACATGCAAGTAGTACAGCTGATTACAAATTTGTTATTTAAGTTTTATCGACCGATGCTACAGAGTAAAACTGGGCATTACAACTCAATCGTAACAAAAATCCTGTATCGCATCGTTAAAAAATAAGCAAAAAAGTTACGCAATCTAATGCCCCTGCCCTTTCAAGGTGAATTGAATGCTAGCAAGTTGAGTTTTCAGTGCATTTCTTGCAAATGGGTCAACCGCAGTTTGTTTGGTAATACGTCGGATTAGGGAATCAGTGCCAAGGCACTCTACCCCGGGTCAGAGCCACCAGGAGATATATCTCGGGATGACAAGCGACAAATTACTGGACTGAAATTAGGGTTTACTGGGAGCCTACTAAAGGGTTTCAGCTATAGAAAATGGGCAACCCACTGCCTACCCCTCCCCCTGCAGCACGGAGCCAGGAGCACTCTGGAGCTTTTACTGGGGAATTCGGCCTACGGGTGGGCTGCAGGATTCAGGGGGCTGCTAAGCGGACCGCAAAGCGGCACTAGATAGGTCCAGTATAGGGGGAGGCGAAGAACATTAACCATTGCACAGCTCGAGCACTGCGTCACTAAAAAGTGGATCCTGCGAGCCGACGCTGCTCATCATAGGGAGGGTTATGCCTGCACGACTCATCCAGGTCTCACCGCCCTTAAAATAAGTTCGGGCGGGGCCGCCTGGGGCACGGCTAGAAGGCTCAAAGGCCGGTTCGTCGTCAGGTTCCGCTTACAGCCCCTCATCAGAAACAACGTAAGCTCGACTTACCAATGTAAAAAACGGTACTCAAATGCCTGCCGCCCGTTTCCTGTTAGAGACATGCGGTGAGTTTCAGCCTGGACTTATTGGTAGCAAAGGCGCTACCCAGACTGGGTCCCGAAACAAACAGGCAAGCTATGGCGACAGACACAGAGACCGTCATTACGCCAACCCAGGTGCCTTCCTAAAGTTTTGGTCAATGCATGCAAGAAACTCTTATATGTAGTCTACTCAAGAAATCCTTGGTTCAACTTTTTAAACATGCTTCGGGAAGGCTCAGGTGTGTAACCTGCGTTAATGGACTGATGTCAGAAGGGAGAGTTTTCTCAACCAAACTTAAGAATAGACAATGCATCTGCTTCACCATTTAAGCGCTGCGGGAACTAAAATATTTATAACCAACTCCTTCTGCCAACAATTTTGAGCTGCCCGAGAAATTCCATCGCAAACTTCGTTTCAGGCGTAGGCCGTATTAGGCATTGCATGCTAATTTTATGTAGGCTTTAAAAAACTTTTGAACTCGCGGTATAAATTCAGGACTGAATTCGTCTTGCACAAGGCCTTGCTTGGACGGCCAAAACGTTTTAAGTCTTGTAGTTGAATCTTGAATATCTTTATAGTTCATTTCGCTTTTACTCGTAAATATACATCTTTTCTTTAAGTTGTATAAATTTGTGTTTGTACATGCATTTGTACTAACGGTAGGCGATAGTTTTAAAGAACAGCAAAGTAGCAGAGCCAGCATAAATCCTAGAATTTCGGCGAAATATGAGCATAGTACTTGGAATTTTCCTGCTCTGTTTTGCCACAGCAAGCGAAGTTGCAGAATCCGCTCTGGCCATTGTCAGCGGAGTGCATCTGGAGTGTCTGAGCGAATCTGGCAGGTCCTCAGATCCCTACGTAAATGTGACTAAGGATGGCCGCGTTCTGTGCTCCACGACTAAATTAAAAGGTGACTCGAGAAAAATTGAAATTCTTGAGAAGCCTGATAACGATAATGCGTTTTTTTCTATTAAAACCCAGGTAAATGTGACATGCTGGCCGCTATTTGGAACTACAATTGCCCAATAAGTCCCGACTTGGCATCTGGAAGCTTCAGCTTAAACGTGTACGACTCAGCTAGCTCCGACACGCTGATTGGTGACTGCACAATTGGCAGTGGTGCAACAGGCTTCAGCCAGTGCCAGCTAACAAGGTTCGGGAGTTCCGGTGTTAAAGGCTACGTTACCTACTACCGACAAAGTAAGTAAACCCTGTTTAAATTCTGTTTTCTGAATTCAATGTTTCTTAATTAATCAACCAAAAAGTATCTGTCCCATTCAGACAGCTTTTTAAGCTATTACACGATAGAAATTTTGTCAGCAACTGGCTTACCAAATCTGGACTCCGGTAGCACCACAGATCCGTACGTGCGTGCCGTCCCTGTGCCGGGCTGTGATGCGCCGCTAACCCAAGAAACGCCAACTATCAGTGGTAAGTAAGTTTTCATTTTCGATCAATCAAGCCTTCAATATGCTCACTATGAAGCAAATTGCCAGTTTAAGGTACTACGCATTATAATAGGGTAGCAACAATAATGGCCCTAAGATCTATGAGTTTGGGCTCACTATATGTTTAAACTTTCAACCGCAACCAACCTTCTTCAAGACCGCATTACTTTGCCATAAAATTATTGCTCTTGCAGCCTCGAATCATCCAAACTGGAGCCATAGCCTGCCTGTGAGCTATCCTAGCGGAAGCATAAGATTTGAAGTTTATCATAACCGCGGAAGCGTCTATAAGAGAATCAGTCTGGGTCACTGCATCAGAACCTTGGCAGTTGGCAGCGGCCAGCAGTGCGCCGTCAGCATTTGGGGAGTTCTACATTACTCTGTTGTAGCGAATTCTGGGGGTGAGTTACATTGGTTTGAAACATTCAATGCTCAATCTTCATCTAATGTAGGCAATCAAACCGCATAAAAAGAGAAGAAGGCTTTGACCTACTAATTTCGAATAAGGTAGTTCAAAAATTCCCCAGAAAGTCAACTAAGAGATTAAACCTCACATCGTTCTATGGCTAATCTGAGTCGTCATGACAAATGATCGGGACGCAATGACGATCATTGCGTCAGGCTTGTATTTCAGCTATGCTCAAGGGACTCTGGTTGGGTCATAAAACAATGGGAGATTATTTATATGGTTCTAGAGTTAAGCAATAAGCAAATTCACGAGTGGCGTAGCCACGAGTGATCTTTGCTTATTGCTTAACGATGGAACCATATGAATAAGCTTATTGTCACTATCGTTTAGCATACTCGACTAGAACGTTTCTGATTCGCTGAGGCATCGTTAAACAATCGGCGTTAAACAATGAATCTTTGACTGAAGCGTTGTTAGTATGGTAAACCATAGTAACAATGCGCTTTTTTAGTATGTCTTAGCCTTGAATAATGATCGCACCCACGAGTGGCGACAATCTACGACTGTCTGGGGACAATACTACACAATCTACCAATGATTGTGAAACCATATAGATCAAGCCGCTTATTTCGTTTATTACCTAGAGGATCAAAAATGGAATAAGTGGCTCGCCTCTATCATTAATCTAATGACTCGCAGGTCAGTTCAATGTGACTGTCAATTCGGCCACAAATCTCCCGAGCTTTGGAACCAGCAGGCCAAATCCTCTAGTTGTGGCATCGGTCTACGATCCAAATTGTGGAGCTATTTCTGGCATTGTTGCCAGTAAGTTTAAAAAATATATATTAAGCATTTTTAATTTGGAAGCAAATTTCTTACATCAGACATACTTTCAGTACTCGTATAATTGAAGTTTCTAGTTTACACTGGCATATTTTCCAGACAATCGGAATCCAATATGGAACGACATTCTGGAGAGTCGATTTTTTCCAGATCAAACGGTTAATCTATCGGTGTACGATTATAATAATGCCGCGAACAGGCTTGATCAACTTGCCGGCTTCTGCATGATTGCTCAACTGCAACTGGGCACCTTCACCTGCAGCCTGGTGGGACAGGGCAGCCTCACCTATAGTGTGGGTGAGTTTTCTAAATGATTTTGTAGCTAGTCAGAAGGCAACGGTGACGTACACGACTGTTTGTCGGCTTTTTTGTCCCAATGATTAATTCTAAGCCTCATATAGATTGACTTGTTAAGGTAAGTCTGTTCGTAAGTTGTTTACTGTAGCTATCTGGAGCTAAATGAGCAGTAAATTATTTTCAATATTTTCAAATGTACACTTATGCCTATTACGACCATAATTCGGATTGTCGTTCTTGTTGATGAAATTGCAATATTTTAAGCTTCTATGCCACAAAATACGCCCGTAGAAATGTCAATCAAATAAACAGTTATTTACAAGACGGAAATCAATTAGATTAGGCGCATAATTTTTTTCAAAACTTATGAATTAAAAAAAATTGATGACTTGTCAATAATTGCCACACGCTTTCTTAAAGCTTTTAAAAGTACCCAAGCCCAAGCATCTTGTAGGCATGTAGGCCCAAGGCATACATGTAGCTGCTCGTATTATTTAAAATTGTTTTCGAAATTCTTGTAGAAATTGTTGTACGCTCGTAGAAATACATGATCGAGTGAATAAATTCATTGATGCCTTAATACATCGCACAACATAATACTTCTCGACTGGGATGCTTTGGCAATGACATGTAGTGTAGTGTAGTTGTATAGGAACTGTGTAGTTTAACATGCAGTAGCTCACTGCCAACGGCATACAAAGAGTAAAGTAAAAGCATAAGGATACTTACTAAAAATTGAATAGTCGATGAGCCCTAAAAATGTAAAAGTACAATCTTTTGCGAGTTCTATCTGTCGAACTAAGCAAATAACTAAACTTCACCACCCTTTTGTGCTGTATATGACGAGTACATGTATCGCGTATCACTAACTGAAGTTTGATGTAGGGGTTTCAACAAGCCCTGTTGAATAATTTTAAATTTCAGAGCAAATAGGAAGGTTCCCTTGTCTCAGGGACCTTTTCAACTGGTAGAAACCGCCATGAAAGTGCACTTTAATAAGGTAATAAATTGCGCACGTACGCATTGAATCGGTTCAAGATCCGCTAATTAGCTACATGCATTTACCAGTTCAAATAAACATGTGAATAATGCCTTTCGAAATTTTCTACTATACTAAATGTCTAATGTATGTATGCATGTATCGTGCTCTCGGTAACGATGTAGAGCTCGAACGGCTCAACCGATTTGGATCAAATTTGCACAAAAAGATTGCGAATTCTTCAAGGATGAGACGGTGAAAGTTTGCAAGCTCTGCTCCAAATGGAAGAGGATTAAATATTCGAAAAACGAGTTTTCACCACTAATTTTTCACAACTAATAAGAACACATGAAAGAAAGATTAATTAAAGTAAGAAAGTTTATCAATTGTTTTTAGCCCCAGTGAAATCCAGCCAAAAAAACAATTTTCCTTCAGTCTCGTAAATTTACTGTAATTAGCAGTAAATATAAAAATAATATTCAATAAAGAAATTGTGATGTGCATTGTGATTGTGTGTGTACTGTAAATGATGTTTATTTCACAAAAATTTTGGCCGATGTCTAACAGCCCACTGGAATTTAAGTAGTCTTTAACAATGGTGCAAGCATTATGCTGCGAGTTTCTTGGTTCGATTTAGGATACTTTTTATTTAGTAGATAAAGTGCATTAACTTTTAGTAAGAATGCTATTTAAAAATTTATTTGTAGCTGAAACATTAAGCAAGGGAAGTGAGCGAAAAAAATGAGCAAAGATCTATGATAATGGTCCTTAAATCAGAGTCTTCCAAGCAGCAAGTCCATTAAATTTTCCATTATTATCCCATTAATTTAAATCCCATTAAAGATTTAGGAAAATGACAGCTGCAATTAGCGAATCATTTGGCTATGCACTTTGCATTCAATTAATCCCAGTGAAACAGCGAAGAAATTAAGAACGAGAGTTAAACGATGATTTGCCACGTTGCTGATAAAGATTTTAATAAAAACTATTTTAAACAATAAATTCCAGCCGTGACTACACCGCAGGAATGGACTTAAGTCCGATATTTTCTGTACAAAATGTATTTATCGCTAAGATTTGGGCTCAAACCTACCATATTTACAATAGAGGACTGTTCTGAACTGTTGTTTTAATAGAGGGAGGGAGGGATGGTAGAGTGTCATTGACGATGAAATGGACTACCTTAGTAGCTGCCAGTTAAAGAAATACAGGTAGTGTAATATAAGTGGCGTGACTCTTCCTTCTGAAATAAATCAATATGATCGATAGTGTCAAGTTGTAGAATAGGCACTTTCCTGCGTCTTGTCAAGTAGGTTTAGTATTATTTTTGTTCTCTCTTCGGCAACTTCTGTCTTTTACTCTGTAGACTCAAGATAAGACTTTAAAATTCTAACACAAATTATCAATCTATAGCTTTGAATGAGTTTAACCGATTTCAGGTAAGTTTTCCGGTGAGTACGAGCGAATTTACTGGAGCACATTAATGCTAACAACTGCTTTATTGGTTAAAGAAATTAATGCACCCTAATGCATTCTGACGAGATTTTTAATAGGTACAGTCGCCATAAAAAATAAACAACCATCGCTACATTGAGATGCCTATGTTCACGAATTTCAGTTCAATTTACAAGCCTTTTAAAATTTACGCTCGTATTAAAATTACATAATCTTTGCAATAAATGTTCATACCAGCTAGCTTGCTATTAATATCATTCATTCTATTTTAATTAGTATAAAATAAGTTTGAGAATACCTCTCTGTAAAATATAATATTTTACTTTTAAGCTTGCTGAACGCATAGTGCTAAAATTTGCATAGAGAAACCTAGGCTCGTGAAAGCACACCCAAGGCTGAAGAAGCTTCCGTTCAGGATTGTCTTCTCTTGCTAGGTGGGGTCAACTCTCTGTACCCTGCAGTGCCGCTGCCTTTTACTATCATCCGTCATTAGCTCGCGGGGCTCCATGAAGCGAGGGCCTTTTCAAAGCTGATAGGTTCTAAGCTTCCAAATATTTTTCAGCAACAAACATTTTTGACCATGTTAATGTATTAACACTAGACGTTGCATAGATTGAATATAGCATGGAAGAACTGTGCACTATTGCTTAGTGGAACATCGAAGCTGGAAAATGATGTTTGCCAAATCAGAAAATCAGAGTGGTTTACTTAAGAAACGTGCTCCTGTCAGGTGAGGCAGAAGATTGAAGCACAGAAAAGCAAGGCCTGAAAGACAGGCACTTTAAAATTCGCTTGAAATCAGCAGATGACAGCCAGCTTGCAGAAATTTAAATTCTCAATCCGCTACCGCTCAATCTCACTGATGTAAGCACGGGATGGAACAGGGGGAAGGTCGGAAATAAAGATTGTCAGGTTCAAGAGCAGAAGCTCTTGGCTTGCAGTAGCTGCAGCAGGAACTCGAAAGCTTTATTTGGATTGATTCTGTCCGACAGGCAAGGTACATGAAGTCTTCTTCTTCTAGAATATGTACAACAGACTCCCAATATTGAGGTTGGTACTCGTGGAATCCGAGTGAGGGATTTTGGGCTGAGGCAAGCAAATAAACGTGACATCATTTGCGCATCTTTTGGTTGAGATTGATTGTTTTTATCGAAAGCAACCAGATGATTGTCTTCAAGCGAGACGGAGATTGTGGCTTGGCACCTTTCACTTTAAGAGCCCACAGGCCCTAAGTCACGAAATTGGCGCTGACCTAGCTATCCGCGGGCTGACGGCTAACTTCTTGGTAGATTAAATCCAGGTTAGGGGTTTTCATCGTGAAAATAAATTTTAGTCTGGGGGTGTCCCCCATGCCTTATTGACGTATGACACGGCGCAGAAGTAGAAGTGCGTCAACAAAGCTGCACTAGTCCGACCTTGAAGCAGAAATCGAGGAAGCACTCACCGATATAGGCAAAAGACGCTTCAGGTGGCTGGGTGCTTTTCGCGAAAAGACAGGTGTCAAGGAAGGATATGGGATGCCATTTGGGACTCGTAATATGACAGCTATGCTGGATGTCGCAGAAATGGTATGGGAGATTTACAGCGAGCCATAAAGCTGGCTGCAAAATTTTACTGATTCATGCTCAGAGCCGAGCATCCCGGATGCCGGGTCGGGAAGGGGAAGCACCTCTTTGCCGAATACCACTAGCGACTCTAGCGGCTACTGGCCTCAGTTCGACAGCGACTTCGTCAAGAGACTGCCAAGAACTTTAATGACATAGCTGGCACACATCCATCGCTGCCTCAGCCAATTGAGTATCCGGGCGCACCTTGGCTGATAATCGTCGGCGAGCTTCAAGACGCACCTCCGTACAGTCGTGCTACGAGGTGCTACGTGCTTGCTGGTGATCACGGATCTGTAAAGCACATTGCTAGAGGTAAAAACGTTGGCCAACATTGCCAAGGTGGCAGTTACGAAGGTTAACCACTCTCTTTTCGCCCGCTGGGGTCTCTGCAAGATGGACATCGGTGACAATTGTCACACTTCTACCATGTGCATTATTCAAGGTGGCAGTTACGTTGTCAGTTGCTTCGCCACTCGTGACAAATTAATCATTGTGAAACTCCAAAACCATATAGACAACTATACATTGTTGTCAGTTCAGAGAAGGCTTCTCGTAGTTACTTTGATTAAATGCATCAAGCACGACAAGATCAGCCTCCACCAGCCCAGCGTCTAGGGCCAGAAGCAGCGGCTAAATCAGACGCTTCTCCCAATCATCTGAGGGCCTACGCGGGTAACACACAGTCGACCCATTCAATTACTCAGTTTCTGGTGTTCTTCCGCAGCGCACCTGTCAGTCTGGCCGTTAAACTAATGCTGCTACACTCGATTCAAACACGACCGAGGACGATAGGGCATCTGTGATAGATTATCAGCAGCAAATAGCAACATCCCAACCCCAAGAGCTACACGGATTCCCGCCAGCAAGCGGAAGCTAGCAACCTTCAGCCAGGCGATTAGGCCCGAGTCAGGCGGTCTCAGTCAAAACAATCTAGCATCGAACTTAACCAGCCGTTGTATGGTGAACTCGCCGACAACCCCGGCGCTGTGACAGCGGAGATTGCAGCGGAGCTTCTCGACATACTCCATAGCTGCATCAAGCCGGAAAATAAGTTGCGTTGGAAAAGAGATATAAGAGAAGTTACTCTTCCCTTAATATATTAATGCTTTTAAAACAAAAGAAATAAAAGAATCTAGAAAAGCAATCAAATTAAACAATCATATTAATATTTAAGGTTTAAATTCACGCGCTGGCTACGCAGCTCCCTTGAACTTATCAACGCTCGTACTGTGTGGTTTTTATAGAGCTTACCTGAATCTAAACATCAAGGCACTGCTAAAGAATTGAGTTTAGTAAATATAACTACAGACGACTGGCCTGGAATCAAACTTGTTGTCCTACAAGTTTTCGTATCTCTCAAATTGACTTGGCTCAGTCAGGTCGAACTCTCGTGCCTAGGGCAGGCAACTACATGGTGGGTCGCCATCTAAAACTAGTCAGGTGTTGGTTCTCAGGTTATCTCAAGTTATTGGGATTCTCGATGGGGTGTCTAACAAGGCGTATTTCAGCTGGTATTCGAAGAGGTTTTAGCGAGGCATGACAAGGTTGCTTTATTTCCCGGCACAGAGTTCCAAAACTTGAAGCGTGGCATTGAACCGTACAGAAAGAAGCAGGTGGTCTTAGGGTCTTCTCAGGGATGAACTCAATTGACGAAAATCGATTGAAACTCTTGTCTTAAGAAGACTCTCATTTTAGTCGAAGAAAACTGGCAAGGTGACGGAAGAGTTGTTTGGATCTTTTGTCTCAGCATCACATTGGCTTGTTTTAGAAGCCAATTTTTTACCTCTGTTGTGTGGAAACAATACCTCAGAGCTCGTATAGGTATTAGACTTGGCTTGTCCCGAAAAATTTTCAACTAGAAGGCATTCGTGCACTTGAAAGTCGAGAGAACAAGGAAGATAAAGTAGAAATATGAGTATCGTAATTTTTGTGTCCTTAGATGCACTAATATTATAGATCTTTACTATTCCGTTTAATTTGAACTACCGAATTGAATAAAAATAAAATAGCTACTAAGTGCAATTACTGTATTTAATGGCTTCTCAGAAGCCTTTCATTCTTACACGTTACAAGCTCGTAGACCAACATGCATTACTAACTTAGAAAGTCAATAAATTTTTATTCTATAAGTGAATAATTTTATTGAAAACGTAAGGCTTTAGTTGTCATTATTGGATTAATTCAAGCGGGAATTAGCTCGAAAACTCAAATTTATCGTTAAATCTCGGAAGATTTATAAGAAAAGCCTTTTACATACATACTCGTACTGACTATGTAGTGACGTCTTCAAGTTTAAATGGCCATGTATAATCCTACAGTGAATTGTGCATTCAAATATGTTTGTATGTATGCCAGAGAAGAATCGCTGGCGGCTTCGAACAGAAATTACTTATAGAAACATTTTCATTGGACGACGCATTGAGCTTAGTTCATACACCAACGTGGCTGACAACCTCAACAGCAGTCGTTCCTAGGCGACAAATTTATTTCAGCATTCCTATTTCCTCAAGAATTTGCTACGGAGAAAATTGTCACTCAAATACGACCGTAGCTTGATCGGCAACCATATTGAAAGAAATTTAGCACTGAATCGGCAAGAAGAAATCACGCTTATCTTTAACTACAAAATGCATTACCTGTGGGTAGTCATCTTACTGTTGCAACAATCACCCAATAATTTTATGGTTGAGTCAGCTCTGGTAATTTTTAGCGGAATGCAGTTGGACTGTATTGATGGAGGCCACTCAGCCTCTGATCCATACGCGATAGTGACCAAGGCTGGACAGCAGCTGTGCAGGACACAAACAATAGTTAAGTAATTTTTTGCTCAATTTTAGTGTGATTTGATGTATCATAGAAAATGTGCAAATGACTAATTTCGACTTTCAGACAAGTGCAGCATTTTTGCAGCGACATGGAATTATAACTGTCCGACAAGCCCGGACTGGAAATCCGGAAGTTTCACCATCTCGGTTTATGATCAAGACCAGGGAAGCAATTATCAGCTCATCGGCGAGTGCAACGTGAGCAACTATACGAACGGATTCAGTCAGTGCACTCTGGAACGGTCTGACAGCAGCGGAGCTAAGGACTATGTTACCTTTTACCAACAGGGTGAGGAGAAATTAAAATTTACATACTTGAATGAATGCACCGACCTTACCAAATTCTACCTAGATTGATTAGTCTAAAACGAAATTGAAGCATGAAGTAAGATCGACTTTTATTTCATAATCATAGCCATGATTTCATGATTTAGATGACCTTTTTAGACGAAAGATCAAATCGTTTATATAATTTTCGTTCATCGGCAAACCAGATAAAATAAGCTTTTAGCTCTCAAAGTGCGCTTTATCATCAAAATCCAATAACCTTAATTAAATGTCTGCTTGTTTTCTTATTTTTATTGTTATTAATCTTGTTATATTAATATACTAATAATAGTTATTAATATTATTACGATAATTTTACTTCAAGTCTTTGGAATCTACATCTTTCTAAAATTATTATGAATAAAGATAAATGAGTGATTTTCAAATGCACTGCGAAGGTAATTAGAATTTTATACAAGTCTTTACGGTAACTTTCTAAATAAATTTTGTTCTGCGAAGAGCCCATTATTAATAGCTAGATGGAGTAACCAGATTAAAATAGCCACTTCTGCATAAAAGGGGTACACATTGTACACCAAACTACGTGTATTTGAATAGAAATCAAATTAAATCACTCTGACCAGCAGACAGTTTTCTCAGCTACTACACTATAAAAGTGGTGTCAGCTACTGGCTTACCAGACTTGGATTCAGCATTCGAAAGGGACAACACTGATCCATACGTTCGGGCCTCTCCAATACCAGCCTGTCCTGCACCGCTAACCCAAGAAACGCCCTCTGTGACTGGCAAGTCAATTTCTTGGTACAATAATTTATTGTTATCCAGTAACATAAGTTAATAAGAATACAGGAGTTTGATTTATTCCGCGCGATTAGCTTACTTGATTGTTGCTTTGTTCGTGTGATTGTTTAAGCTGCGCATATTATAGCCTAAGAAAACTGTTCAGGATCGAGAAACTACGTGTATTTACCGTAAAAAAGATTATACCTGATGTAATTTACACAATTTAGCTACACAAGCCCTCAAACCATCTAATTTCCAGAAACCAGGAATCCAATTTACAACCACCAGCTTCCTGTAAACTACCCTAGTGGCTATATCCGCTTCGAATTTTTTCACAACGGTGGCGGCAACTATAATAGGATTAGGTTCGGATACTGTATCAGGAATCTCTCTGCTGGTAGCAATCAGCAGTGCGCCGTCAGCATTTATGGAACATTGACGTACTCGGTTGCAGCTGCCACAGCAGGTACAGTAACCTAACTTTTACGAGTAGCTATTCCCTCTGATTTTTTGTTATTTACCTTTCTTTTTGTTACAGTAGCAAAAGTAGCCATCTCCAATACTGTTTCCAACATGAAATCATTTTGTTAGTCCTTGGTATTGCATTATTTTACTAAGAATTCTTGACGTTTCGATTTGATTTGAGACAAAAAACCAGTGATTGGATCCCCCCTAAATCCAAACTTAGATTCCTTCAGCGTCACTGTAGTGTCGGGAACCAATTTAGCGATTTTCACTAACGGCCTCAATCCCAGCCCACTTGTGGTGGCATCTGCATATGATCTCAAATGCGGTGGAGTTTCTAGCATCATACCAGGTGAGTTCACGAGTGTTTCTATTATGAAAAATTGCTTCAGCTTACGCTATTTTCTTAAGCTTTGCTGTTTTGTAGTTAGCCTACGCGTGTTGAAACGAGGTTGAAACTAACGGCAGCCCGCCCGCCGCTGTTGTCTATGGTCGAATTCCACTCAGATATACACTCATGCGCTAACAATGGGAGATTATTTATATGGTTCTAGAGTTAAGCAATAAGCAAATTCACGAGTGGCGTAGCCACGAGTGATCTTTGCTTATTGCTTAACGATGGAACCATATGAATAAGCTTATTGTTACTGTGATTTAACCATAGACTAACTAACATTGCTTAATGCTAAGGGGTGCATTGCTTAACGCTCGTTGCTTAACGCTGCCTGAGCGAATTAAAAATGTTTTTGACTGCATTGGTTTTGGCCATAAACTACGAAATGAACAGAGTACACTTGAGAGAGGCTTTGAGAGGGGGAGAGAGTATGAGACTTGCTTGCAATAAATTACTTTTTTCCGAAAATGCATCTCATTAATTGGAAGCACTTGCCAACTGATTCTCTGAATGGAGTAACAAGCAACGAAATGGAATTTATTTCTGCACTGAGTTCAACCGATCACGCTGATGACGTCAATCTTGACGACTTTATACGCTTCTTAGAAGATCCTTCTTACGATGACCAGTCGGTGTCTGATGTACAGCTACCGGATCGACCTGATGAAGCACCTCTCTCGGTTGCAGAGCTCGATCGCGTCGAAATTGATTCTCTTCCCACGAGTACTAGAGAACAGATGCAGCGACATGGTAAGGCATTCGAGGAGTTTCTAAGAAGACAAACTGAGATGTCCCCTGTGACAATGCCGGAGACCATGTTGAATGAGTTTTTACGTTTCTATTACTTTTCGTTAAAGAAAGCTGATGGTGGTGTTTACTCACCTGCTTCGCTGGTTTGCATCCGTGCCGGCATTCAACGTTATTTCTGTTTAGTTCTCAAGCGCTCTGTGAACATAATATCTGGGGACGAGTTCGCTGCTTCAAACCGAATGCTGCGCGTCAAAGTACGTGAATTCAATCAATCAGGTTCTGTCCGAAAACAGTTTCCACCAATCGAGGAAGGTGACCTTGAGCGGCTGCGGCGATACTTTGACCGCAGTACAGCGGAGCGTGTTCAGGATGAAGTGATTTTTACGTTGCTCTATACGCTCGGTGAGCGTGGTCAGGAACACCTAAAGTATCTAAAGAAGAAGGGCACGTTAAAAGAAGGAGTTGACGCTGACGGCCAAGCATACTTTGCCCTGCCGGATCTACCAACAAAGAATCAATCGACTGAACCTACACGTGCTAAGAACAACTTTGCAAAACAAGCTCGTCTCTACGGACAGCAGCGAGAGCTTGTAATTTACTACAGCAACCTGCTACCGGACAAGACTAAAGATGGATCCTTTTTTCCACGCCCACTGGCTAACGATGGAAGTGGCAAGCTTCGGTTTTCAGTCAACCAAGTTCGAGGCGTTAATTGGCTAGCCAATTTCATGTCTCACCTCAGTGAAGTCTGTGAATTGTCAAAGCGTTACACTAATCATTGCATTAGGGTAACTCGCATTTCGGATCTGCACGAATGTGGGCACAGCTTGGACAACATTATGACAATTACTGGGCAGAAGGCCAAATCGACCGTCAGGCGTTACTTGTCCAGAAGGCGCGACAGGTCTATAAAGCAGGTCTCGACTGCGATAAGTAAGGCACTGGAGCGACCACTAGTAGCTGCACCTAAGTTAAATGCCGAAGTCGAATCTTCTAGCAACGTACCTGCCGTAGCTGCCGACGAGGTTGTTAGCGTGACTGTATCGCCGACTGAATCGGCTGGAGCTTCCAACGGAGTTGCTAGTACCTACACTATTACTACTGATACCGAGCCAGTTACATCAAATGACAGCGATAAGAAGCCTACAGTCGTCCTGAATTTCAACGGCAAATTCGAAAACTGCACATTTCAAATCAAGGGGACGTAATTCGGCATGGTTGAATTGTGGTTTACTTTAATAATCCATTAACAATTGAATTAAAATGGTTGTCTATTTGTTACGTACATACAAGTTACAATTTCGTCATGTAATCGTTTCTCCTATTGTACTAGCTGTTCTGGTAGTTCTGTAGTGCCAACTGCTTTTCATTTTCAAATTCTCTAAATTAAACAGGTTACTACCTTTGTCTATGGTAAATTAAAAAACTGCGTTAAGCAATGCACATTTCACTCAAGCGTTGTTATAACGCTAAATCATAGTAACAATTAGTTTATATTTATTACTTAATTATTAGGAAATTAATTAAAGATCGCTTAGAACGTTAACATGACAAATGTATAAAAAATTGAAGCTCGATACGAGCCAAGAAACAATTTTAGACGCAATAATAGAATTAATACAAAAACAATAAAAACTATCTGCTTAGTCACAGTTGAGTAAAAAGCACAATGGTCAGTTGCTGACGCGCCCTTGGTTTATGCTTGGTTTTTTAACTTACAATTGCTGAAAATCTTAGCTACTGCAGCGGAAGGAAATCCAATTGCAACACTGCAGTTTGCGATCGCAGGCGACGCAGTTGTTGACGGGCCAACCACAGGATAGCTTTCCACCACAGGAGAAGACTGCGCTATAGCCATAGGTAGAACAGAGTTGTCTGACGTCTTCCACACGCCGCAGATCGCTCTCCTCAGTCTCACTGAGCTCTCGCAGAAGTGATGCATCATCTATCTCCGACGGATTTTCCAGCTCGGCATCTATCAGTCTCTGATGTGCAGCTGTCAAGCCCGACCATTGACTAATCGCTTGACCTGGTTCGCGACGTCCAAGGCGCGTCAAAAAAATCTAGCTCATCATTGCTTAGACGGCTATTATTGCGTCTAAAATTGTTTCTTAGCTCGTATCGAGCTTCGATTTTTTATACATTTGTCATGTTAACGTTCTAAGCGATCTTTAATTAATTTCCTTATAATTAAGTAATAAATATAAACTAATTGTTAGCGCATGAGTGTATATCTGAGTGGAATTCGACCATAGACAACAGCGGCGGGCGGGCTGCCGTTAGTTTCAACCTCGTTTCAACACGCGTAGGCTAACTACAATAGCCGTCATGCTTCACTGTTGGGAAATGCCAGTAGTGTAAAAAGTTTTTCTGATTAGTTATAGTCAGCGTAATAGAAATAGTTTTTGTGTGGATTGCATAGCGATAAAGCCTCAAGGCACTTGCAATCTTACCTTTAGTGGATTTTAGAAAGCCGTGCGAGGTTTTGTGTCAATTATATTCGCCTGAAACGTTATAATAAATTTAGGGTTTATCTTCGTAACGATATCCATGATAAACAAAACTGGCAAATTTTTTATTAATCCCTCAATTAAACAAATACACAGGTTCTAGTCATACGAAGCATTTAAGATGGGTGAAATTCATTTTTCAAAACTCAAGGGATCAAGTGATCCCAGTATACAATTGCACTACTGAGAATAATAACTGATTTGATGTTAGTCAACGACTTGCATAATTTGCGTTCACCAGACAAAACTAAATGACCTACTTTTATTATTATTATTATTACGTTGCGCACGCAAAAATGGTGCTGAATTTTTATGTATTTTTATATTTAAATTGTCGAAAATACTTGGACTTGATGCATTTAGGCAACCTCTAGGTGTTCTTGTCAATGAATACCCCCCGAATTGAATTCATCCAGACAGCCAAAGTCCACGCTGGAACGAAAAACTCGATTCTTTTTTCTATCCCGGGCAGCAAGTGGCTTTGCAAGTCTACGATGATGACGCTGCGTACAATTCGATGGACAGACTGGTTAGCGGATGTGCCGTGGCTGAGCTGAAGCTGGGCAACTTCACGTGCCACTTGGGGGGCCATAGCAGCTTGGTGTACTCTGTGGGTAAGTTTTTTGATACAATATCTGTACAATATTGCAACAGTATTTTCTCTTCGATATTGATTTTCTCATTTGATACCGGGACTTGAACGAGTAAAAGCAATCTGGTAAGCTGTGTGGTGAGTTACTAGCAGAAATACCAAGGAGAGATTTCTTACAGATAATTTGTGCGTTGCCTACCACATCGATACATCGGACACATCGATAAAAGAATATGCAGACTAAGTTTAATTTATTATATTATTATTATTATTAAAGCAACGCACGCCGAAAGGGTGCTGTATTTTATTTTTTTGAGGTAACGAAAAAAGCCATAGCGAAATAATGAAAATTATGAAAATTAAACGAAAGTTCGAGCGCACGGTAATAAAATATTTGAGCAACATAACAAACACTATATAAATTATTTTTCGGTGGTTACAAACATCAAAAAATTATTTTTAAAAACGATAAGTACTGGTACACGTTGAAATTTTGCATATAAAAACTCCGAATTTATCGATTGTGGGGGCATCAGAGCAGCTGCTTTCTAATTTCGCTCATTCTTATGATATACTGAGCCAGCAGTTCCGTTACGGAGATGTCTTCCTGTGTCATTAAGTAGAATGACTTGTCTTCATTTTTAAAAAAACAGAAAATTTGCTACTTTACTGGACACGATTGTGACAAAATCTTCTCGGGCAACACGATACTGAATTATACTCATTGTACTCAGCATGAAAAATCATGTGCCCCACCATCAGGAACGTCCAGATAATTGTATTCAACGAGTTGGAGAGGTAACTCACCTGTCCAGATCGCAGCATTCTGTGTATTTCGCCTGTTGATTATAAGAAAATCAGCCTGATTTCACTTGCCTTTATGTTGTGCGTTTAAATCTAGATTTGCGAAGCTCCGTACAATAATATCGGCAGCTGATAATAATTTTGTTCAGCTTTTACTTATGCACAAGTTTTTTTCTCTTGGTTAAAAATGCAACTTATTAGAAGCTAGTAAGATTCAATTAACAATTATATACAAAGTATATTTACTTTGTCTAATTTTACTTTGTCTAAGCTTTTTGGAGTTGCTCAAAATTTCTTTGATGTTTTGCATTTTGGATGTCTCTCCCAAGCCAGATTTCTTAACCAAGAATTATTCCCTTAGCTAAAGCTCGGAATAATTTTTTAACCCGATCGATAGCACAAAGGAAAAAAATCTGCTACGGAGTTGTTAGGGTTGAACAAATGAAAGAGGCGTGGCCTGTTTACCTGGGATAATGTTGAATTTGTGCGCACTGCTACCGTCCCTCATAGCTCTCGTAATTGCTACAGAGATTATTTTCAGAGAGTTTGACAGAGCTAGGTGCCATATACGATATTTTACTCATGAAAATGCTCTGAAAAACGAGGAATTAGTTAGACGCTAGCTGTATGACCTGCACTGAAGATTATGAGGTAAATAGGAACAAAATCCGCCTACAACGATGAGGGCCTTGTACGATTCTTCTCCTTGTAGGCTAGAGGATAACATCTAAAGCATTTAGGTGCTCATGAGGACCATGACTGCATGAGTCATGGTGTTAATAAGTGCACTAGTACAGGCCTTTCTTCAGTATCTCAAGAAAATCTTACAGCATCGAAATGTTTTGACTGCGTCTCTGAATTTGGCTGCCTTCGATCTGACAGCTGGTTGCTTGACTCCGAAAAATTTTGAATACCACAGACATTCTATACTTTTTATCAAAGAATTTTTTGGCTGTCTAGGAAAAAAGATCAATTTGAAAGTCAATGAAACACTTGGTTACATACGCGTACATCAAACGGCTTTTAAGAGTTCCACTCTAATTAGGCGCATGCATTATACGAGACTAGCCTTTTGCATCACAATAAGGTGGTAGCACCGAATGGGCTCTTAAAGCGTTCAAGCAAATGTACTTCGTTAGCTGGGTGTCTAAATATAAAAAGAAAGAAGGATTTGGGTCTTGCAGCATTTTTTTAGACTAACTAGCTATTCGAGCTGTGGTATATACGATCTTCGTAGAAAATTCTACAATTTCTCTTTTGGGTTCTTTGTTGACCAGCTTACTCCCGTGACTAAATAAAGTTAAAGGTTTCAGTTTTCAGTGAGCAGTGAATTTTCTACTATTTTTTCATTCCATGCCTCATTCATTCCCATTCATCGTCTGCTCATGCGAGGCACCCGTGAGTGTGAAAGTGAAAGAGTAGCTGAGCTACATGTACAGATTTGACTGTCTATTATGCCGTTTTTTCAAAATGGCAATGAAGCAAATAACAAAAATGCAAAATATCTTTTTGCAATGACGCCTACGAATGGCAGATCTGCTCTCCAATCATTAGCATTAAAGTTTTGAGCAAAATCATTTGCTGCAATTTTTCCATTTTGTCAGTCTTTCGTTCATTTTGCTGGTTTCTGAAACCCCCGCAGCCATAGGCTGGTTATGCTAGTGCTACAGATAGTATCAATTACTTTTATCACTTTGCTGATCATCCCTAAATATTCGAAAATCTTCAGACTAGGATAATTTCCGCTCAGCCAACAGTATGACTAATAGACTCAGCGAAGTCTGTTTGCTAAAACAAGCTCTGCATACGAGCGTATAGTCATCCAGTGGGAAGTTTTTTGTAGCTAAGCTTTTTAGAGTTGCCTATAAAACTCTCTTAGTGTAGTCCTTAATTAGCTTACCAAAACGCAAAGAATATATTGTTTGTTTCTTAGGATTCCGATTGGAAAAATAAAATTTTAAAGACAAGTACCCCAAAAAACTCAGCTTCCTAAGCATTGCCAGGCATCCCTCTTGGACTCTTCAAAAGCTTTTGAATGCAGCAGCACCGGTAGAGAGAAGCAAGAATTAAACATAAGAAAAAAACTCACTGCAAGCCGCAGCGGAACATGTTCAATAATTCATCATTCAGAAGAAACCACTTAACTACCAGGCCAACTACAAGTAATTGGCTTTAGCTAAAGGAGAAAAGGCATGTAGTAAGCCGTAGCTTCAATTATTTAACATTCTTTTTTCCCACTTCTATCATGTCTTAAAACAATAGGTTTTTGTCAGAATGAGGGGAACCTATACGTAAGCTTTGTCACAGTTGGATGCGAGAAATTCAAAGCCAATAGGATGCGATCTATCACTAGATTTTATAAAATTGATGGCTCAAGGAAATATAATAAAGAAGCCCACCGATGCAGTTGAAATCGTCAACTTACCCAGCTCGACGGCAACGCACAATCATTAGACAGGTTTCATTAAAATTAAAATACAAACGTAGTGATCTAGCACAGCTATGCTTTTCATAGTGGCGGTCATCGCCCTGTTGCAACTGTCGCCAGCCACTGTAGAGGTTGCTGAGTCCGCTCTGACTATCGTCAATGGATTCCAGTTGAGATGCACCGATGGTGATAGCGACCGGTCTGATCCTTACGTGACTGTTCGCAAGGATAGTCATGTTCTGTGCCAGACACCGTATATAATAGGTAATGATAAAATTTTAATGCACAAATCTATTTACCAAATTTTGGCAAATTGCATGCTTGAAATTCTAAAAATTGATTTTCTTGCTTTTCTAGACAAATGCGGCACGGTTGCTGCAATTTGGAACTACAACTGTCCGACAAGTCCTGATTGGGACTCGGGCAGCTTCACGCTGTCTGTCTTTGATTATGACTGGAGCAGCGGTTCCAGTCACATTGGCGACTGCACAGTGAGCAGCTATGAGCACGGCTACCGCCAGTGTACTCTGAGCGCTTCCGGCAGCACTAGAGGCCTTGTCACCTTCTACCAACAGAGTGAGCTTCCAGTCGTTTTTTTACATTTTTCTTTAATTTTCAAGCTGATACCAAAAGTGTTTCGCTGTTCACAGCGAGTCAGTCGCTTCTCAAACTTATTACTACTGTAATTGTTGCAGACAGCTGGCTGAGCTTCTACACCATCAAGGCTGCATCAGCGGCAAGCCTGCCGAATCTCGACTCGGGACACAACCAGGCAACGGATCCCTTCATGAGGGCCGCTCCCGTGCCAGCTTGCGTGGAGCTGCCCATCCAGGAGACTTCAAGAATCGATAGTAAGAAAATCTCAGTGTTTACGAGCAAAGTCTATTGAATGCGTAGACAATCAATGAAAATTGATCATATTTTCCCTCTTCAGATACACAAAATCCAGTATGGAACTACCAAATTCCGGTAAATTACCCGAGCGGTCACCTGCGATTCGAAGTGTTTGACTACGACGGCAGCTACTACCTGAGGGAGAGGCTCGGCTACTGCGTGGTGACTTTGAGAGCTGGGACTAACCAGCAGTGCGCTCTGAGCATTAGAGGGACCTTGTATTACGCAATTTCGACGGCTTCTAGAGGTGAATATTGAATGCCTATGTTATATCGTTTTTTACATCAAACCACAATGATTCTACTAAATGCGAATATATTTAGCCAATGCTGAATTGTTTTAGTAAAAATCTGAGTATTAGTTTTAGCCAAGAAAGGCTATTTATTTTTTCTCGAGGTTAATACTCATGATTCATCAACAGACGAGTGCAATGTGTCCTCAAAGACCCAGGATCTTGAGTTTGGTGCAACAGCTTTATGTTTTAAAAACCTCCCAGGTACATTCTGGGTAACAGTGAGCTCTGCAAGCGACCTGCTCGTTGCCAGCAGTGACGACTGGCCAGATCCATTTGTGGTGGCAGCTGCCTACGATCCCAACTGCGGCGGGAACTCTACGACCATTTGGAGTAAGCAAAACTGCAAATGAAGTGGTGGGGATTACGATAGAAAGAACCAAGATTTAATGAAGAATATTAAGCTTCATTTACGAGTAACTGAGCAAGTTCGGGAAAATGGTGCAACTACTTTAAAGAGTTATTAGTAAAAAATGTGTAAAAACGATACGTTATGTTACATGCCGTCATGGAAAAAAATTTCATCTTCCAGACAACATGGCTCCTCAATGGAACGAAGTCCTGGAGTCTTTCTACTATCCAGGTCAGAAGGTCAACCTTTCCGTCTATGATGATGACGCATTCTTCAATAGGCCCGACACTTTGATTGGCTACTGCGTGGTGACTCAGCTGCAGCTGGGCACCTTCACCTGCAACTTGGTGGGCCAGGGCAGCCTGACCTACACTGTGGGTGAGCTCTATTTGACTGAATAGCGTACAGAGAATTTCACTTTAAGCTTTGCCTGGATTGTCTGGCCCTAAAGGTGAGTTTTGAGGTGAGCGTACTTGTACACACAATTATTATTAAATTTTAGCACTTTAAAATTTGTCCAAGCGTTAATAGAAAAAGACAGCTCTGACTTTCACAACAAAATAAAGCAGTTAATTTATGAAATCTGGGTTTAAAACACAACTTTGATTAATAGGATTATTGTCTGAGCGATCTTCTTAATAATTCATTTTGGATTCTACAAGTTTCTAGGAAAAATGGTTGTACTTTAGCCATTTTGCCCCAATTCCATTAAAGCTTACTTGCGCAACAAAAAAGCAGGTAGCCAAATTTCTGTGTATCGGCAAGTTCCACACGACTGAGGAAAATGTACTGCTACTTTGCCAGATCGATTTTAGGATCAAAATTACCTGCATTACCCGTCCTTACTTTTTTGACAGAAAAAATGTGAATAGGCATCTTACTAGAAAACTGAAAGTCAGAGTCCTGCCCCAATGGATGCGTGCGCTCCTGATGAGGATGGGAAAAATTGCCGCAGAGAGAGATTTCTCTAAATGCGCCTGTCTGCAAATTAACGACTAATGCAAGAGGTGTTTGCTGATTATTATTTACTGAAGCAGAAGTTAGTACCATCCACGGCTCTAAAACTCACTTCATAGTGTATTGGAGACATTGGAGAAAATTATCCGTGTCAATAGAATGACTTGATGTGTGTAAAACACTTTTTCGCTAAATCAACTTATCAATGGGTACCCTTTTGGAAAAAAGTAAGTACGAGCGAACGTGCAAATGAAAGTAAAAATCAACCTACTGTCTGTCTGGCCTGCTATCTACGATGTGTCTCGTAGGTGGTAACGTATGTCAACCGCCAACAATCATCATCGTAAATAATCAAGGGTTTTTTTTTCGAAGAATGCTGATATAACGGTGAATCCACATGACTATTATGAGTACTATATAATTAATAAAGCTACCTCTTGTACCTGAGCTGCATGTCCCACTCAGTAGATATAAGTGCTGGCTTCCTATATTTGCGACTTAATATAATAATTGCTTTTTAATTTCAAGAGCTATAACCAAACATCCGGGATTGACTGGTGCAATGTACAGAGACTGACTAATTAGACACTCCCTAGTGCATGCATTGCCGTCATAACTGGTTAAAACTAGCCGTCGCGGGCATCAGTCATCAGAGGTATTAAAAAGCCCCATAGTACTGCGACGAGAACGCATACGCACAGGAGAGACTAAAAACATGGCAACCGGTTTAATCCAGCCAGTTCAGACCAGAAAGACTGAAACTAATGAGAAATGAGAAATTTGAAATGGAAGGAATGAAAAAAGCCTGACAGAATCCATCGACAGGGCCTCCGTGAGCAGACAATTATTTCTGTCCTTCCAACTCCATGCGTACTAATGTGAATTAGCAACCCTCTATCAATCCCAGGACAGGATCTCATCCCAGATTAGAACCCATCAATAGTAAGCCTCTATATATATATTTAAGATATCTGCGCATTTCAGTTGGACAAAAATTACGATTAATTTTAACGTAGCTCAAACGATTAGCTGAATCGTTAATTTTGTTGTACTTGCCGCAACTCAACTATCAATGGCACAATCTGCAGTGTCCACAGAATGGCGAAAGTTCATAGAGGGCTCATCGGTTCGTGGTCTGAAGCGGACCATCTCGTCGCCGACTATGCTTCAGCAGATCTTCTGGATTTTTTTCCTAATAGGTTGCTCAGTGGCTATGATCGTGTCTGGAATTTTAGTCATAGAAAACTACATCTCGCTGAAGGACATATCCATGATACGATCGCGAAGCAAGTTCGGAAAGGTGGGCAGCTTTCCGTCCGTGACATTGTGCAACCGAAGCATGCTGAAGCCGCAACCGAACAATGGCCATATGACCATAGCTAACTACAGCGCTAGAATAAGAGATTTGGCTAGACAAACTGATAACATGCAGGAAAAGCTGGTACTACTAAATATGGACAGGCTTCACAGCTACTATTCCCAGTTGCCCCACGAAAATATCACTGACTATAGTATTGATCTGGAGGATGTCGCCATACTGATTGAGTTGCTGTATGACAACGGAAGCACGCAGACAGTGCATAAAAACTTCCACATACTGGATGTGTTCAAGAAGATTCGCGGTATACACGTTGGTGAGATGAATTTTAGTTTGTGTTAGCCTGAGAGACACATACAAACTAGCAATAGCTATCACAGCTATACTAAATAAAAATAATAAGTGTAGACACCCCACCTTTCGACCAGATGTACAGCCCACGGCGCAGCTGCAGCTAGTTGCGCGGAGCATCCGAGTGCTGTGTACAGCTTTCAGCCTGAAGGGCTGGAGGGGCCGCAACACCCACACTAAATTTACCCAGCTCAAACTGGTACCCGATCTCAGCTGGGTGGACTGAAGCAATGCGGGATTAAGTGCCTTGCTCAAGGGAACAAATTGTCTTCTAGGGCCGGGACTCGAACCCACGACCTTCCGGTCATGAGGCAGGCGCCCTAGCCACTAGGCTAAAACTCCTCTACTTATACTAAGTATGCTCCAAAAAATATTTTCTTCCACGAGAAAATAGATTTATCGAAAAAAAATTTCATCAGAAAAAACGTATATCTATGTCTTAAAAATTATATTGTAGGACCTGAAAAGCCTGCCGTTACCGATAGCTCGATTGTCATCACAACTTTCTACAACCCAGAGTTCTCTCTGTGTTATTCTTTGCGCTTAAACATATCCGAAAATGCGCTCAGCAGTCTCAGTGCCCTTCGCATCGATTTGGCAATGGCTGGTCACGCATTCAACACGTCTGCCAATAATTATGTGCGCGAAACTCGCGGCTTTCTAGCTGAGAGTATGTCAACTGTGAGCGACTTTGTAATAGTTCTTCACGACAGAGATGTCTATCCGCTTAGTCTGGTGTCCCAAGAGGGCATAACGGTACGCCCTGGTGGGATCACAGTGGTGCGATTTAATACTCAAAAGTACAAATACATTCAGTGTAGAAGCTCTCGCATCTCGCACGGTCGTCTGGGCAGCTTCAGACACAACCGAGGACTGCTCCAATAGCGTGGTGGAGCGCTGGCTTAATAAGCGACTCAACTGCACTGACGATACTTTTGCCTTTGCTGACCGACCTGGGTGCCTGAGAATACCGGAGTCCAACAACTACACTCACATGCTTGCACGGATGAGAGACTACGCAGCTGTTCGCCAAGAAGCTCTGGACTCAAGCGAGCGAAGCACGGAGTGCAACTTGCCCAGCTGCACAGAAACTCACTATGGCATGTCTTTTTCGTATTCTCCATGGCTAATTAATGACTTTCAGTGGACATGGGCTTTTCAAATTCTTCTAAATGACAGAAATGGAACTCTGGAGTACTTAGACCACACCGACAACGACTCATACACTGATAATCCAACATACGCATTGGATGAGTACAAAGACATCATGAGCACCGTATATGTTTATCGAGAGAACAGCTACGTGACAATTCACGAAGAGGTTCAGCTGACAACCGTTTCAAACTTGATTTCCTCAATAGGCGGCATCATGTCACTCTATGTTGGCATCACATTCACTTTGGTGGCGGAGTTTCTGGACTTTCTGTTCTGCGTGTTCAGGGCAATGGGACTACGCAAGAATAAATGTTCTGCGGTAGACAAGAGTACATCGTCGGAACAGGAGACCACTGCAGAGACTAGAGCTTGATGTTGGTCTGAGACTGGTAATCAGCTAGTAGGAAGTTCATTTGAGTATTCGACTAGATGCAAAAATATCTTTGAATGTGTCATACATACTTTCAAACTTAATAACGCTAAAACGTAAACTTGATGCAAAAAAGTTTTTAAATGATGTGCGTCATAGAATTAAACGGAATCGAAGAGGTAGGATCGACTGGTTTTACCTTTTCGTGCGTATATTGCGGTGTATTCGCTATATTTTTTTGAAAATTTTAAAGACAGATTTTAATACAAATTTATCTTTATCTTATCTTATCTATTGCATATCTTTATTAAACTTTGATAATGCGATAATAGCTATTGTAAAATTGCGCAAGGTAACTCGTATATATACTTAAACAAAATACTTAGACTTTTCAGACTCAGCTTTATATGAGCGATACAAATTACTTGATGGATGACAAAAAATTACCACAGACTGTGGTCAAACAGCAATGAGTCTGCTGTGAAATAATCCTTAAGAAACATTATGGATTAATGGTGCACGCAATCGCAAGGTTAAGCACAAAAGTAAAAAAATCTGTTTACTCACTGTCACTTGCTTACCATTGCGTTAGAAGGACTGATCGAAGATCCTGCAAATAAAAACACACAGAGAAAACTCTCACCAAAACTCGGCCAATGGACCGCAATAATCTCAGCTGGCTCAACTTGGTAGGAGAAATTCCCTTGGCCAGTGATGTTGCACGCGTGCTCTCCCGGACTCAGCTGCTGCAGCTTCGTGCACGAGCCGATCCTCTGCTCAGCCTTGCCGTCCTGATCCCACAAGGTGAACTCCACAGACCAGTTGGGGTCGAACAGGCCTAGTAGAGTTTGGTTCCAGCGCGGATTCAGGTCGTCTGTGGGTCGCATTTTCGGAGTTTTGTTGAGTCTGATTGTACGAGTATCTACCATGCGACTTATTGTTAATACTCGTAGCTATAGAAACTATGTGAGGCTACGAGTATCGCTCATGCTAGCAGTGGCATTTCCTTATTAACGGTCGGTACTATGCCATTCGTTGGTAAAGTTAATTCAATATCGATTAATCTCACTTGAAAACCCTTGAAAATATGGTGTGCATCTTTTGGCGATCTGATTTTTCCAATACCATAGACCTTCTGAGAGCGGAAAGAGAGAGAATCCGAGGGACGCTAAATTCTAATGTATTTTACCGAACAAGCTTTTAGCCATATTTTCTGTGCTTTAGTTGACTTTTAAGATTCCTAAGAAAAGCATATGTAGTGCAATCTAAAAACCATTAATTACCACATGGTGGTGAAATCTTTTTATTAGTAGCTAGAGCTTGAAAAAATACGACCGAGCTACAAAATAAATACTCTACTCAGCTTCGATTACATTCGATTGCATATTTGAAACAGTCACTTTCTCAAGCTACATGCCATAGGATAGCTGTTTGATTGTCTATTGACCTAAAATACTCAGAAATGAAATATACTAAGTTTCAATATATTAAGGTTGAATTCATTTAGTTAAAACGATGATTCCGCGCATGGCCGAGGTAGATTTTTTAAATGAAAAATTATAAAACCCAGAAACTACTAAAATAAAACAAAAAATTCGTATCAACCTACTTTATTAAGTAGAAACGCAGAAAATCTCACCAATAAATACCTAGTAGATAACAGAATTTAGAAGCTGCCCTAAAAATATCTGATACTGCATTGGCATCGGCTGTGCTCACCCGTCACAGCGCCGGTTTTAGCGCCGCAGAACAAGCCGAGCGAGGAGGCAAGCACGAAGGGATCAGACGCGGCGCCACTGCCAGAGTCGGAATTCTCCAGATCCCAGCTGGAGACCACAGTTAGCGAATAAGTGTCTGCATTAGTTTGGGAGTGAACAAAAAAACTCATTGTGGGTGAGCAAAAGGTAATTAGAAATGAAAAAACCCGCGTTCTTTGTGGTATTAGAGTTCTGCCATTCAGTTTGCTAATATATATTGCGAACAGTGCTCGTACAGCACGAGTATTAATAAAATTTACGGTACTGTGAGTATTAATATTGTATTACAGCGATACCCCCAGTTCTACACTAGGTACATTGAACAGTTACTTTTTCAAGCCATAAAAATTTTACTCGAACAAGCGAATGTTGAAAAAAAGTGAAATGAGAAAGAAAAATAATAATTTCGACCTTTTTAATTAGAAAGGATAAAAATTTCACTTGTGAATAGCTAGACATGATAAACAGAGAAGAAACCGTAATGTGAAAAAATTATTGTTTACATTTTGTTCAACTAGGGCTTCGCCTCGGAGTTTGTGCCATAGAGTATCTCCTCGTTTTCGTAGTTTATTTTAATTTAGTCCACGGCAAGGATAACTTGATAACTCAGAACCGGAAACGAGCCAATTCCAAGGACACCTTAAGTAGAAGGACGGGACACTTCGTTTCCTGGAAAGTTTTTGGAGTCCAATTTTCGCGAATAAATACACTACGGAGATAAAAAATTTGCAGTTTTCGACATAAAATTAAAGATTGCGCTCGATTGGAAGCAGATGCAAATCTCATCTTTTGATATATGGTTCCTGCCTTCTTACTCTATCGAACTATGTACGTCCTGATTTGTGATAAATTGATCTTTCTATTATTTTTATTGATATTGATTTACTTGCGTCAAAAACTACTGAATGGCAAATTGCCCATCCAGAGAGTGAACCAAGTGACTGGACCACCAAATTACTCAAAATACTGATAGATAAAATTGTTCTTTTAATAAAACGGACTTGATTAGAAGAGGAACTGAACCTGCGCGGCTGCTAAAATACAATTTTATTAAAAATATAATTTTCGACAAGCGTTTTACAAGGAAAATAATTTACGAGTAAAGATCAATATTTCACAAATAAGGACGTACATAGTTCGATAGAGTAAGAAGGCAGGAACCATATATCAAAAGATGAGATTTGCATCTGCTTCCAATCGAGCGCAATCTTAAATTTGATTTCGAAAAACTGCAAATTTCCTACTCCCTAATGTATTTTTTTCGCGAAAATTGGACTCTAAAAGTGTTCCAGGAAACGAAGTGTCCCGTCCTTCTACTTACGGTGTCCTTGGTCAATTCATGGCGAAAAGTATGAGGCTCGTTTAAAAAGCATTGTATGATCGACCTTATAGTCCATGGTTGCTGAGATCCACAGTTAAGCAACTCCGCAAGCTTTACACTAGGAGATAGACAAGGCAAAGAGGCAAAGTGGATGGAATGACGTGGAGACCAAATTCTACCTAGATTGATTAGTCTAAAACGAAATTGAAGCATGAAGTAAGATCGACTTTTATTTCATAATCATAGCCATGATTTCATGATTTAGATGACCTTTTTAGACGAAAAGATCAAATCGTTTATATAATTTTCGTTCATCGGCAAACCAGATAAAATAAGCTTTTAGCTCTCAAAGTGCGCTTTATCATCAAAATCCAATAACCTTAATTAAATGTCTGCTTGTTTTCTTATTTTTATTGTTATTAATCTTGTTATATTATTATACTAATAATAGTTATTAATATTATTACGATAATTTTACTTCAAGTCTTTGGAATCTACATCTTTCTAAAATTATTATGAATAAAGATAAATGAGTGATTTTCAAATGCACTGCGAAGGTAATTAGAATTTTATACAAGTCTTTACGGTAACTTTCTAAATAAATTTTGTTCTGCAAAGAGCCCATTATTAATAGCTAGATGGAGTAACCAGATTAAAATAGCCACTTCTGCATAAAAGGGGTACACATTGTACACCAAACTACGTGTATTTGAATAGAATCAAATTAAATCACTCTGACCAGCAGACAGTTTTCTCAGCTACTACACTATAAAAGTGGTGTCAGCTACTGGCTTACCAGACTTGGATTCAGCATTCGAAAGGGACAACACTGATCCATACTTTCGGGCCTCTCCAATACCAGCCTGTCCTGCACCGCTAACCCAAGAAACGCCCTCTGTGACTGGCAAGTCAATTTCTTGGTACAATAATTTATTGTTATCCAGTAACATAAGTTAATAAGAATACAGGAGTTTGATTTATTCCGCGAGATTAGTTTACTTGATTGTTGCTTTGTTCGTGTGATTGTTTAAGCTGCGCATATTATAGCCTAAGAAAACTGTTCAGGATCGAGAAACTACGTGTATTTACCGTAAAAAAGATTATACCTGATGTAATTTACACAATTTAGCTACACAAGCCCTCAAACCATCTAATTTCCAGAAACCAGGAATCCAATTTACAACCACCAGCTTCCTGTAAACTACCCTAGTGGCTATATCCGCTTCGAATTTTTTCACAACGGTGGCGGCAACTATAATAGGATTAGGTTCGGATACTGTATCAGGAATCTCTCTGCTGGTAGCAATCAGCAGTGCGCCGTCAGCATTTATGGAACATTGACGTACTCGGTTGCAGCTGCCACAGCAGGTACAGTAACCTAACTTTTACGAGTAGCTATTCCCTCTGATTTTTTGTTATTTACCTTTCTTTTTGTTACAGTAGCAAAAGTAGCCATCTCCAATACTGTTTCCAACATGAAATCATTTTGTTAGTCCTTGGTATTGCATTATTTTACTAAGAATTCTTGACGTTTCGATTTGATTTGAGACAAAAAAACAGTTATTCGATCCTCCCTAAATCCAAACTTAGATTCCTTCAGCGTCACTGTTGTGTCGGGAACCAATTTAGCGATTTTCACTAACGGCCTCAATCCCAGCCCACTTGTGGTGGCATCTGCATATGATCCCAAATGCGGTGGAGTTTCTAGCATTATACTAGGTGAGTTCACGAGTGTTTCTATTATGAAAAATTGCTTCAGCTTACGCTATTTTTTAAGCTTTGCTGTTTTACAAGCCGACAATAGCCGTCACTGTTGGGAAATGCCAGTAGTGTAAAAAGTTTTTCTGCTTAGTTATAGTCAGCGTAATAGAAATAGTTTTAGTGTGGATTACATAGCGATAAAGCCTGAAAGGAGTTGCAATCTTATCTTTAGTGGATTTTAGAAAACTGTGCGACTTATTGTCTCAATTATATTCGCCTGAAGCGTTATAATAAATTAAGTTTTTATCTTAACGATATCCATAATTGAAAAAATGTGAATTTATTCTTTTAAGAAACCCAAAACTTAAGAAACTTTCAGTCTTTAAACGGAATTTGAAGTCCATAACGCTCATAGATTCGGAAGCTATTTTATGGTTTTCTAATCGAAAAGAATGGTTAGATGGAACCAACAGTAGAAGTGAAGGCTGAGTTTGTCTGGCACTATAATTGATCAAGCGACCTTGGAATCAATTGCACTACTGGGAATAATATCTGATTTGATGCTAGTCAACGACTTGCATAATTTGCGTTCACAAGACAAAACTAAATTAACCTACTTGGACTTGATGTACTCAGGCTATGTGTTCTTGTCAATAACCCCCCGAATTGAATTCATCCAGACAGCCAAAGTCCAAGTTGGAACGAAAAACTCTATTCTTTTTTCTATCCCGGGCAGCAAGTGGCTTTGCAAGTCTACGATGATGACGCTGCGTATAATTCGATGGACACGCTGATTAGCGGATGTGCCGTGGCTGAGCTGAAGCTGGGCAACTTCACGTGCCACTTGGGCGGCCATAGCAGCTTGGTGTACTCTGTGGGTAAGTTTTTTTGTTTATTTTATCATTTGATACCAGGATTTAAACCAGCAAAAGCAATCTGGTAAGCTATGTGGTGAGTTACTAGTAGAAATACCAAGGAGAGATTTCTTACAGATAATTTGTGCGTTGCCTACCACATCGATACATCGGACACATCGATAAAAGAATATGCAGGCTAAGTTTAATTTATTATATTATTATTATTATTATTAAGGCTACGCACGCCGAAAGGGTGCTGTATTTTATTTTTTTGAGGTAACGAAAAAAGCCATAGCGAAATAATGAAAATTAGGAAAATTAAACGAAAGTTCGAGCGCACGGTAATAAAATATTTGAGCAACATAACAAACACTATATAAATTATTTTTCGGTGGTTACAAACATCAAAAAATTATTTTTAAAAACGATAAGTACTGGTACACGTTGAAATTTTGCATATAAAAACTCCGAATTTATCGATTGTGGGGGCATCAGAGCAGCTGCTTTCTAATTTCGCTCATTCTTATGATATACTGAGCCAGCAGTTCCGTTACGGAGATGTCTTCCTGTGTCATTAAGTAGAATGACTTGTCTTCATTTTTAAAAAACAGAAAATTTGCTACTTTACTGGACACGATTGTGACAAAATCTACTCGGGCAACACGATACTGAATTATACTCATTGTACTCAGCATGAAAAATCATGTGCCCCACCATCAGGAACGTCCAGATACTTGTATTCAACGAGTTGGAGAGGTAACTCACCTGTCCAGATCGCAGCATTCTGTGTATTTCGCCTGTTGATTATAAGAAAATCAGCCTGATTTCACTTGCCTTTATGTTGTGCGTTTAAATCTAGATTTGCGAAGCTCCGTACAATAATATCGGCAGCTGATAATAATTTTGTTCAGCTTTTACTTATGCACGAGTTTTTTTCTCTTGGTTAAAAATGCAACTTATTAGAAGCTAGTAAGATTCACCGAATCCACTTTATATTAACAATTATATACAAAGTATATTTACTTTGTCTAATTTTACTTTGTCTAAGCTTTTTGGAGTTGCTCAAAATTTCTTTGATGTTTTGCATTTTGGATGTCTCTCCCAAGCCAGATTTCTTAACCAAGAATTATTCCCTTAGCTAAAGCTCGGAATAATTTTTTAACCCGATCGATAGCACAAAGGAAAAAAATCTGCTACGGAGTTGTTAGGGTTGAACAAATGAAAGAGGCGTGGCCTGTTTACCTGGGATAATGTTGAATTTGTGCGCACTGCTACCGTCCCTCATAGCTCTCGTAATTGCTACAGAGATTATTTTCAGAGAGTTTGACAGAGCTAGGTGCCATATACGATATTTTACTCATGAAAATGCTCTGAAAAACGAGGAATTAGTTAGACGCTAGCTGTATGACCTGCACTGAAGATTATGAGGTAAATAGGAACAAAATCCGCCTACAACGATGAGGGCCTTGTACGATTCTTCTCCTTGTAGGCTAGAGGATAACATCTAAAGCATTTAGGTGCTCATGAGGACCATGACTGCATGAGTCATGGTGTTAATAAGTGCACTAGTACAGGCCTTTCTTCAGTATCTCAAGAAAATCTTACAGCATCGAAATGTTTTGACTGCGTCTCTGAATTTGGCTGCCTTCGATCTGACAGCTGGTTGCTTGACTCCGAAAAATTTTGAATACCACAGACATTCTATACTTTTTATCAAAGAATTTTTTGGCTGTCTAGGAAAAAAGATCAATTTGAAAGTCAATGAAACACTTGGTTACATACGCGTACATCAAACGGCTTTTAAGAGTTCCACTCTAATTAGGCGCATGCATTATACGAGACTAGCCTTTTGCATCACAATAAGGTGGTAGCACCGAATGGGCTCTTAAAGCGTTCAAGCAAATGTACTTCGTTAGCTGGGTGTCTAAATATAAAAAGAAAGAAGGATTTGGGTCTTGCAGCATTTTTTTAGACTAACTAGCTATTCGAGCTGTGGTATATACGATCTTCGTAGAAAATTCTACAATTTCTCTTTTGGGTTCTTTGTTGACCAGCTTACTCCCGTGACTAAATAAAGTTAAAGGTTTCAGTTTTCAGTGAGCAGTGAATTTTCTACTATTTTTTCATTCCATGCCTCATTCATTCCCATTCATCGTCTGCTCATGCGAGGCACCCGTGAGTGTGAAAGTGAAAGAGTAGCTGAGCTACATGTACAGATTTGACTGTCTATTATGCCGTTTTTTCAAAATGGCAATGAAGCAAATAACAAAAATGCAAAATATCTTTTTGCAATGACGCCTACGAATGGCAGATCTGCTCTCCAATCATTAGCATTAAAGTTTTGAGCAAAATCATTTGCTGCAATTTTTCCATTTTGTCAGTCTTTCGTTCATTTTGCTGGTTTCTGAAACCCCCGCAGCCATAGGCTGGTTATGCTAGTGCTACAGATAGTATCAATTACTTTTATCACTTTGCTGATCATCCCTAAATATTCGAAAATCTTCAGACTAGGATAATTTCCGCTCAGCCAACAGTATGACTAATAGACTCAGCGAAGTCTGTTTGCTAAAACAAGCTCTGCATACGAGCGTATAGTCATCCAGTGGGAAGTTTTTTGTAGCTAAGCTTTTTAGAGTTGCCTATAAAACTCTCTTAGTGTAGTCCTTAATTAGCTTACCAAAACGCAAAGAATATATTGTTTGTTTCTTAGGATTCCGATTGGAAAAATAAAATTTTAAAGACAAGTACCCCAAAAAACTCAGCTTCCTAAGCATTGCCAGGCATCCCTCTTGGACTCTTCAAAAGCTTTTGAATGCAGCAGCACCGGTAGAGAGAAGCAAGAATTAAACATAAGAAAAAAACTCACTGCAAGCCGCAGCGGAACATGTTCAATAATTCATCATTCAGAAGAAACCACTTAACTACCAGGCCAACTACAAGTAATTGGCTTTAGCTAAAGGAGAAAAGGCATGTAGTAAGCCGTAGCTTCAATTATTTAACATTCTTTTTTCCCACTTCTATCATGTCTTAAAACAATAGGTTTTTGTCAGAATGAGGGGAACCTATACGTAAGCTTTGTCACAGTTGGATGCGAGAAATTCAAAGCCAATAGGATGCGATCTATCACTAGATTTTATAAAATTGATGGCTCAAGGAAATATAATAAAGAAGCCCACCGATGCAGTTGAAATCGTCAACTTACCCAGCTCGACGGCAACGCACAATCATTAGACAGGTTTCATTAAAATTAAAATACAAACGTAGTGATCTAGCACAGCTATGCTTTTCATAGTGGCGGTCATCGCCCTGTTGCAACTGTCGCCAGCCACTGTAGAGGTTGCTGAGTCCGCTCTGACTATCGTCAATGGATTCCAGTTGAGATGCACCGATGGTGATAGCGACCGGTCTGATCCTTACGTGACTGTTCGCAAGGATAGTCATGTTCTGTGCCAGACACCGTATATAATAGGTAATGATAAAATTTTAATGCACAAATCTATTTACCAAATTTTGGCAAATTGCATGCTTGAAATTCTAAAAATTGATTTTCTTGCTTTTCTAGACAAATGCGGCACGGTTGCTGCAATTTGGAACTACAACTGTCCGACAAGTCCTGATTGGGACTCGGGCAGCTTCACGCTGTCTGTCTTTGATTATGACTGGAGCAGCGGTTCCAGTCACATTGGCGACTGCACAGTGAGCAGCTATGAGCACGGCTACCGCCAGTGTACTCTGAGCGCTTCCGGCAGCACTAGAGGCCTTGTCACCTTCTACCAACAGAGTGAGCTTCCAGTCGTTTTTTTACATTTTTCTTTAATTTTCAAGCTGATACCAAAAGTGTTTCGCTGTTCACAGCGAGTCAGTCGCTTCTCAAACTTATTACTACTGTAATTGTTGCAGACAGCTGGCTGAGCTTCTACACCATCAAGGCTGCATCAGCGGCAAGCCTGCCGAATCTCGACTCGGGACACAACCAGGCAACGGATCCCTTCATGAGGGCCGCTCCCGTGCCAGCTTGCGTGGAGCTGCCCATCCAGGAGACTTCAAGAATCGATAGTAAGAAAATCTCAGTGTTTACGAGCAAAGTCTATTGAATGCGTAGACAATCAATGAAAATTGATCATATTTTCCCTCTTCAGATACACAAAATCCAGTATGGAACTATCAAATTCCGGTAAATTACCCGAGCGGTCACCTGCGATTCGAAGTGTTTGACTACGACGGCAGCTACTACCTGAGGGAGAGGCTCGGCTACTGCGTGGTGACTTTGAGAGCTGGGACTAACCAGCAGTGCGCTCTGAGCATTAGAGGGACCTTGTATTACGCAATTTCGACGGCTTCTAGAGGTGAATATTGAATGCCTATGTTATATCGTTTTTTACATCAAACCACAATGATTCTACTAAATGCGAATATATTTAGCCAATGCTGAATTGTTTTAGTAAAAATCTGAGTATTAGTTTTAGCCAAGAAAGGCTATTTATTTTTTCTCGAGGTTAATACTCATGATTCATCAACAGACGAGTGCAATGTGTCCTCAAAGACCCAGGATCTTGAGTTTGGTGCAACAGCTTTATGTTTTAAAAACCTCCCAGGTACATTCTGGGTAACAGTGAGCTCTGCAAGCGACCTGCTCGTTGCCAGCAGTGACGACTGGCCAGATCCATTTGTGGTGGCAGCTGCCTACGATCCCAACTGCGGCGGGAACTCTACGACCATTTGGAGTAAGCAAAACTGCAAATGAAGTGGTGGGGATTACGATAGAAAGAACCAAGATTTAATGAAGAATATTAAGCTTCATTTACGAGTAACTGAGCAAGTTCGGGAAAATGGTGCAACTACTTTAAAGAGTTATTAGTAAAAAATGTGTAAAAACGATACGTTATGTTACATGCCGTCATGGAAAAAAATTTCATCTTCCAGACAACATGGCTCCTCAATGGAACGAAGTCCTGGAGTCTTTCTACTATCCAGGTCAGAAGGTCAACCTTTCCGTCTATGATGATGACGCATTCTTCAATAGGCCCGACACTTTGATTGGCTACTGCGTGGTGACTCAGCTGCAGCTGGGCACCTTCACCTGCAACTTGGTGGGCCAGGGCAGCCTGACCTACACTGTGGGTGAGCTCTATTTGACTGAATAGCGTACAGAGAATTTCACTTTAAGCTTTGCCTGGATTGTCTGGCCCTAAAGGTGAGTTTTGAGGTGAGCGTACTTGTACACACAATTATTATTAAATTTTAGCACTTTAAAATTTGTCCAAGCGTTAATAGAAAAAGACAGCTCTGACTTTCACAACAAAATAAAGCAGTTAATTTATGAAATCTGGGTTTAAAACACAACTTTGATTAATAGGATTATTGTCTGAGCGATCTTCTTAATAATTCATTTTGGATTCTACAAGTTTCTAGGAAAAATGGTTGTACTTTAGCCATTTTGCCCCAATTCCATTAAAGCTTACTTGCGCAACAAAAAAGCAGGTAGCCAAATTTCTGTGTATCGGCAAGTTCCACACGACTGAGGAAAATGTACTGCTACTTTGCCAGATCGATTTTAGGATCAAAATTACCTGCATTACCCGTCCTTACTTTTTTGACAGAAAAAATGTGAATAGGCATCTTACTAGAAAACTGAAAGTCAGAGTCCTGCCCCAATGGATGCGTGCGCTCCTGATGAGGATGGGAAAAATTGCCGCAGAGAGAGATTTCTCTAAATGCGCCTGTCTGCAAATTAACGACTAATGCAAGAGGTGTTTGCTGATTATTATTTACTGAAGCAGAAGTTAGTACCATCCACGGCTCTAAAACTCACTTCATAGTGTATTGGAGACATTGGAGAAAATTATCCGTGTCAATAGAATGACTTGATGTGTGTAAAACACTTTTTCGCTAAATCAACTTATCAATGGGTACCCTTTTGGAAAAAAGTAAGTACGAGCGAACGTGCAAATGAAAGTAAAAATCAACCTACTGTCTGTCTGGCCTGCTATCTACGATGTGTCTCGTAGGTGGTAACGTATGTCAACCGCCAACAATCATCATCGTAAATAATCAAGGGTTTTTTTTTCGAAGAATGCTGATATAACGGTGAATCCACATGACTATTATGAGTACTATATAATTAATAAAGCTACCTCTTGTACCTGAGCTGCATGTCCCACTCAGTAGATATAAGTGCTGGCTTCCTATATTTGCGACTTAATATAATAATTGCTTTTTAATTTCAAGAGCTATAACCAAACATCCGGGATTGACTGGTGCAATGTACAGAGACTGACTAATTAGACACTCCCTAGTGCATGCATTGCCGTCATAACTGGTTAAAACTAGCCGTCGCGGGCATCAGTCATCAGAGGTATTAAAAAGCCCCATAGTACTGCGACGAGAACGCATACGCACAGGAGAGACTAAAAACATGGCAACCGGTTTAATCCAGCCAGTTCAGACCAGAAAGACTGAAACTAATGAGAAATGAGAAATTTGAAATGGAAGGAATGAAAAAAGCCTGACAGAATCCATCGACAGGGCCTCCGTGAGCAGACAATTATTTCTGTCCTTCCAACTCCATGCGTACTAATGTGAATTAGCAACCCTCTATCAATCCCAGGACAGGATCTCATCCCAGATTAGAACCCATCAATAGTAAGCCTCTATATATATATTTAAGATATCTGCGCATTTCAGTTGGACAAAAATTACGATTAATTTTAACGTAGCTCAAACGATTAGCTGAATCGTTAATTTTGTTGTACTTGCCGCAACTCAACTATCAATGGCACAATCTGCAGTGTCCACAGAATGGCGAAAGTTCATAGAGGGCTCATCGGTTCGTGGTCTGAAGCGGACCATCTCGTCGCCGACTATGCTTCAGCAGATCTTCTGGATTTTTTTCCTAATAGGTTGCTCAGTGGCTATGATCGTGTCTGGAATTTTAGTCATAGAAAACTACATCTCGCTGAAGGACATATCCATGATACGATCGCGAAGCAAGTTCGGAAAGGTGGGCAGCTTTCCGTCCGTGACATTGTGCAACCGAAGCATGCTGAAGCCGCAACCGAACAATGGCCATATGACCATAGCTAACTACAGCGCTAGAATAAGAGATTTGGCTAGACAAACTGATAACATGCAGGAAAAGCTGGTACTACTAAATATGGACAGGCTTCACAGCTACTATTCCCAGTTGCCCCACGAAAATATCACTGACTATAGTATTGATCTGGAGGATGTCGCCATACTGATTGAGTTGCTGTATGACAACGGAAGCACGCAGACAGTGCATAAAAACTTCCACATACTGGATGTGTTCAAGAAGATTCGCGGTATACACGTTGGTGAGATGAATTTTAGTTTGTGTTAGCCTGAGAGACACATACAAACTAGCAATAGCTATCACAGCTATACTAAATAAAAATAATAAGTGTAGACACCCCACCTTTCGACCAGATGTACAGCCCACGGCGCAGCTGCAGCTAGTTGCGCGGAGCATCCGAGTGCTGTGTACAGCTTTCAGCCTGAAGGGCTGGAGGGGCCGCAACACCCACACTAAATTTACCCAGCTCAAACTGGTACCCGATCTCAGCTGGGTGGACTGAAGCAATGCGGGATTAAGTGCCTTGCTCAAGGGAACAAATTGTCTTCTAGGGCCGGGACTCGAACCCACGACCTTCCGGTCATGAGGCAGGCGCCCTAGCCACTAGGCTAAAACTCCTCTACTTATACTAAGTATGCTCCAAAAAATATTTTCTTCCACGAGAAAATAGATTTATCGAAAAAAAATTTCATCAGAAAAAACGTATATCTATGTCTTAAAAATTATATTGTAGGACCTGAAAAGCCTGCCGTTACCGATAGCTCGATTGTCATCACAACTTTCTACAACCCAGAGTTCTCTCTGTGTTATTCTTTGCGCTTAAACATATCCGAAAATGCGCTCAGCAGTCTCAGTGCCCTTCGCATCGATTTGGCAATGGCTGGTCACGCATTCAACACGTCTGCCAATAATTATGTGCGCGAAACTCGCGGCTTTCTAGCTGAGAGTATGTCAACTGTGAGCGACTTTGTAATAGTTCTTCACGACAGAGATGTCTATCCGCTTAGTCTGGTGTCCCAAGAGGGCATAACGGTACGCCCTGGTGGGATCACAGTGGTGCGATTTAATACTCAAAAGTACAAATACATTCAGTGTAGAAGCTCTCGCATCTCGCACGGTCGTCTGGGCAGCTTCAGACACAACCGAGGACTGCTCCAATAGCGTGGTGGAGCGCTGGCTTAATAAGCGACTCAACTGCACTGACGATACTTTTGCCTTTGCTGACCGACCTGGGTGCCTGAGAATACCGGAGTCCAACAACTACACTCACATGCTTGCACGGATGAGAGACTACGCAGCTGTTCGCCAAGAAGCTCTGGACTCAAGCGAGCGAAGCACGGAGTGCAACTTGCCCAGCTGCACAGAAACTCACTATGGCATGTCTTTTTCGTATTCTCCATGGCTAATTAATGACTTTCAGTGGACATGGGCTTTTCAAATTCTTCTAAATGACAGAAATGGAACTCTGGAGTACTTAGACCACGCCGACAACGACTCATACACTGATAATCCAACATACGCATTGGATGAGTACAAAGACATCATGAGCACCGTATATGTTTATCGAGAGAACAGCTACGTGACAATTCACGAAGAGGTTCAGCTGACAACCGTTTCAAACTTGATTTCCTCAATAGGCGGCATCATGTCACTCTATGTTGGCATCACATTCACTTTGGTGGCGGAGTTTCTGGACTTTCTGTTCTGCGTGTTCAGGGCAATGGGACTACGCAAGAATAAATGTTCTGCGGTAGACAAGAGTACATCGTCGGAACAGGAGACCACTGCAGAGACTAGAGCTTGATGTTGGTCTGAGACTGGTAATCAGCTAGTAGGAAGTTCATTTGAGTATTCGACTAGATGCAAAAATATCTTTGAATGTGTCATACATACTTTCAAACTTAATAACGCTAAAACGTAAACTTGATGCAAAAAAGTTTTTAAATGATGTGCGTCATAGAATTAAACGGAATCGAAGAGGTAGGATCGACTGGTTTTACCTTTTCGTGCGTATATTGCGGTGTATTCGCTATATTTTTTTGAAAATTTTAAAGACAGATTTTAATACAAATTTATCTTTATCTTATCTTATCTATTGCATATCTTTATTAAACTTTGATAATGCGATAATAGCTATTGTAAAATTGCGCAAGGTAACTCGTATATATACTTAAACAAAATACTTAGACTTTTCAGACTCAGCTTTATATGAGCGATACAAATTACTTGATGGATGACAAAAAATTACCACAGACTGTGGTCAAACAGCAATGAGTCTGCTGTGAAATAATCCTTAAGAAACATTATGGATTAATGGTGCACGCAATCGCAAGGTTAAGCACAAAAGTAAAAAAATCTGTTTACTCACTGTCACTTGCTTACCATTGCGTTAGAAGGACTGATCGAAGATCCTGCAAATAAAAACACACAGAGAAAACTCTCACCAAAACTCGGCCAATGGACCGCAATAATCTCAGCTGGCTCAACTTGGTAGGAGAAATTCCCTTGGCCAGTGATGTTGCACGCGTGCTCTCCCGGACTCAGCTGCTGCAGCTTCGTGCACGAGCCGATCCTCTGCTCAGCCTTGCCGTCCTGATCCCACAAGGTGAACTCCACAGACCAGTTGGGGTCGAACAGGCCTAGTAGAGTTTGGTTCCAGCGCGGATTCAGGTCGTCTGTGGGTCGCATTTTCGGAGTTTTTTTGAGTCTGATTGTACGAGTATCTACCATGCGACTTATTGTTAATACTCGTAGCTATAGAAACTATGTGAGGCTACGAGTATCGCTCATGCTAGCAGTGGCATTTCCTTATTAACGGTCGGTACTATGCCATTCGTTGGTAAAGTTAATTCAATATCGATTAATCTCACTTGAAAACCCTTGAAAATATGGTGTGCATCTTTTGGCGATCTGATTTTTCCAATACCATAGACCTTCTGAGAGCGGAAAGAGAGAGAATCCGAGGGACGCTAAATTCTAATGTATTTTACCGAACAAGCTTTTAGCCATATTTTCTGTGCTTTAGTTGACTTTTAAGATTCCTAAGAAAAGCATATGTAGTGCAATCTAAAAACCATTAATTACCACATGGTGGTGAAATCTTTTTATTAGTAGCTAGAGCTTGAAAAAATACGACCGAGCTACAAAATAAATACTCTACTCAGCTTCGATTACATTCGATTGCATATTTGAAACAGTCACTTTCTCAAGCTACATGCCATAGGATAGCTGTTTGATTGTCTATTGACCTAAAATACTCAGAAATGAAATATACTAAGTTTCAATATATTAAGGTTGAATTCATTTAGTTAAAACGATGATTCCGCGCATGGCCGAGGTAGATTTTTTAAATGAAAAATTATAAAACCCAGAAACTACTAAAATAAAACAAAAAATTCGTATCAACCTACTTTATTAAGTAGAAACGCAGAAAATCTCACCAATAAATACCTAGTAGATAACAGAATTTAGAAGCTGCCCTAAAAATATCTGATACTGCATTGGCATCGGCTGTGCTCACCCGTCACAGCGCCGGTTTTAGCGCCGCAGAACAAGCCGAGCGAGGAGGCAAGCACGAAGGGATCAGACGCGGCGCCACTGCCAGAGTCGGAATTCTCCAGATCCCAGCTGGAGACCACAGTTAGCGAATAAGTGTCTGCATTAGTTTGGGAGTGAACAAAAAAACTCATTGTGGGTGAGCAAAAGGTAATTAGAAATGAAAAAACCCGCGTTCTTTGTGGTATTAGAGTTCTGCCATTCAGTTTGCTAATATATATTGCGAACAGTGCTCGTACAGCACGAGTATTAATAAAATTTACGGTACTGTGAGTATTAATATTGTATTACAGCGATACCCCCAGTTCTACACTAGGTACATTGAACAGTTACTTTTTCAAGCCATAAAAATTTTACTCGAACAAGCGAATGTTGAAAAAAAGTGAAATGAGAAAGAAAAATAATAATTTCGACCTTTTTAATTAGAAAGGATAAAAATTTCACTTGTGAATAGCTAGACATGATAAACAGAGAAGAAACCGTAATGTGAAAAAATTATTGTTTACATTTTGTTCAACTAGGGCTTCGCCTCGGAGTTTGTGCCATAGAGTATCTCCTCGTTTTCGTAGTTTATTTTAATTTAGTCCACGGCAAGGATAACTTGATAACTCAGAACCGGAAACGAGCCAATTCCAAGGACACCTTAAGTAGAAGGACGGGACACTTCGTTTCCTGGAAAGTTTTTGGAGTCCAATTTTCGCGAATAAATACACTACGGAGATAAAAAATTTGCAGTTTTCGACATAAAATTAAAGATTGCGCTCGATTGGAAGCAGATGCAAATATCATCTTTTGATATATGGTTCCTGCCTTCTTACTCTATCGAACTATGTACGTCCTGATTTGTGATAAATTGATCTTTCTATTATTTTTATTGATATTGATTTACTTGCGTCAAAAACTACTGAATGGCAAATTGCCCATCCAGAGAGTGAACCAAGTGACTGGACCACCAAATTACTCAAAATACTGATAGATAAAATTGTTCTTTTAATAAAACGGACTTGATTAGAAGAGGAACTGAACCTGCGCGGCTGCTAAAATACAATTTTATTAAAAATATAATTTTCGACAAGCGTTTTACAAGGAAAATAATTTACGAGTAAAGATCAATATTTCACAAATAAGGACGTACATAGTTCGATAGAGTAAGAAGGCAGGAACCATATATCAAAAGATGAGATTTGCATCTGCTTCCAATCGAGCGCAATCTTAAATTTGATTTCGAAAAACTGCAAATTTCCTACTCCCTAATGTATTTTTTTCGCGAAAATTGGACTCTAAAAGTGTTCCAGGAAACGAAGTGTCCCGTCCTTCTACTTACGGTGTCCTTGGTCAATTCATGGCGAAAAGTATGAGGCTCGTTTAAAAAGCATTGTATGATCGACCTTATAGTCCATGGTTGCTGAGATCCACAGTTAAGCAACTCCGCAAGCTTTACACTAGGAGATAGACAAGGCAAAGAGGCAAAGTGGATGGAATGACGTGGAGAAAATTCCTGTAGAATAGTAAGACGTAAAAATATCGCTCTTAATACGCTAGTTAACCGTATCAAAGCGGATCTTTATGATGATGCACAGAGACTGAAAATGCTGAGGGAAAAAAGCCACGTGTGCTTCTAATCGCATGCTTGAGGTCTTGCATAAGTGAAAAAATCCATTGTACAATCTTTTCATTCCAAGTTATTTTTAGACTACCAGCTTCCGCTTAGAGACGCAACATCTGAAAAAAATTTTTTCAAACGAAATTCCAGAACTGGATTAAATAATCGTACACAAAATCGTAGTTTTTTATCCTGCCTGTTTTTTCTCACATTCCAATTTACCGATCTGAGTTTGACTGAAAACTTTTTCGGCATCATATTTCCTATTCGCCCTTTTTTCTCATGGCGGACAATTGCACTTTATTTTCAAAACTTAGTCCCAATTTTTAGCTCCAAATGGAGGCTTTGCTGAAAAAAAGGTATAAATGTGACTTCAGTGGTTGCTTCATGCATTATAATCCAACATCCGTCTCACCATTTCCAGCATCGTACACGGTGTAGTTGATGCCGCCCTGCCTGCTCAGCCAGCAGCTGCCGTTGCCAGGTCGAAGCGTCGCCCAGCAGAAGCCCAGATAGTCCGGAACGTGGATGTGGCCATCGTCAGTCAAATACTTCTAGTAGTATATCGCCTCCTGGGTAGGCCTGGGCGAAGGTGCTGTCCCATACGGGGTAGAGTGAATCTGTGAAAGGGTTTGATTTTAGAACTTATTTGACATAAAACTCGTACATTAGACCAAGAGTGACGAAGGGCTGTGCATTTTTGTTAGGGATTATCCGTATTTTGGCATTTTACATGCATTATGCTCGTAGCAATTGTAATTTACTCACTAGTGACAGCGTCGGTGCTCTGAAGTACCAGCGACGCTTGGCAAGCTGCGCTAACGGCCAAAGCAAATGCGTCGGAATTGGCTCCAGAACTGTCCAGGCCGGCTATGTTGTTTGCCTCCAGCACTCGGATGCGGTATAGAACTGGCGGCAGGCTGGCTGCTTCGCGGAAGAAACATTTTTATTAATTTTTTTAAAAACATTGGCATTTTAATTTGATGGAAACAAGGGTCATCATATATACGGGTATTAAGAAGCGGTGGTGGAAACGGTTATTGAAATTTGCGGAAAAAACATGGGGTATTAAGATATGTTCATAGCACGGGCATTTAGACGAGGTGGAATTGAGAAGTAGTGCAAACATGGGTATTGAGAAGTGGTGGAAGCATGAGTATTAAGAAGTGGTGGAAACACGGGTATTGAGAAGTGGTGGAAGCACGGGTATTGAGAAGTGGTGGAAGCATGAGTATTAAGAAGTGGTGGAAACACGGGTATTGAGAAGTGGTGGAAACACGGGTATTGAGAAGTGGTGGAAACACGGGTATTGAGAAGTGGTGGAAACACGAGTATTGAGAAGTGGCGGAAACGCGGGTATTGAGAAGTGGTGGAAACACGGGTATTCAGAAGTGGTGGAATCATGAGTATTGAGAAGTGGTGGAAGCATGAGTATTGAGAATGGTGGAAGCACGGGTATTGAGAAGTGGTGGAAGCACAGGTATTGAGAAATGGTGGAAACACGGGTATTGAGAAGTGGTGGGAACACGAGTATTGAGAAGTGGCGGAAACACGGGTATTGAGAAATGGTGGGAACACGAGTATTGAGAAGTGGCGGAAACACGGGTATTGAGAAGTGGTGGAAACACGGGTATTGAGAAGTGGTGGAAGCACAGGTATTGAGAAATGGTGGAAACACGGGTATTGAGAAGTGGTGGGAACACGAGTATTGAGAAGTGGCGGAAACACGGGTATTGAGAAATGGTGGGAACACGAGTATTGAGAAGTGGCGGAAACACGGGTATTGAGAAGTGGTGGAAACACGGGTATTGAGAAGTGGTGGAAGCACAGGTATTGAGAAATGGTGGAAACACGGGTATTGAGAAGTGGTGGAAACACAGGTATTGAGAAGTGGTGGAAGCACAGGTATTGAGAAATGGTGGAAACACGGGTATTGAGAAGTGGTGGAAACACGAGTATTGAGAAGTGGCGGAAACACGGGTATTGAGAAGTGGTGGAAACACGGGTATTGAGAAGTGGTGGAAGCACAGGTATTGAGAAATGGTGGAAACACGGGTATTGAGAAGTGGTGGAAACACAGGTATTGAGAAGTGGTGGAAGCACAGGTATTGAGAAGTGGTGGAAACACGGGTATTGAGAAGTGGTGGAAACACGAGTATTGAGAAGTGGCGGAAACACGGGTATTGAGAAGTGGTGGAAACACGGGTATTGAGAAATTGTGGGAGCACGAGTATTGAGAAGTGGTGGAAACGCGGGTATTGAGAAGTGGTGGAAACACGGGTATTCAGAAGTGGTGGAATCATGAGTATTGAGAAGTGGTGGAAGCATGAGTATTGAGAAATGGTGGAAGCACGGGTATTGAGAAGTGGTGGAAGCATAGGTATTGAGAAGTGGTGGAAACACAGGTATTGAGAAGTGGTGGAAGCACAGGTATTGAGAAAGGGTGGAAACACGGGTATTGAGAAATGGTGGGAACACGAGTATTGAGAAGTGGCGGAAACACGGGTATTGAGAAATGGTGGGAACACGAGTATTGAGAAGTGGTGTAAACTCGGGTAATAAGACGCGGGTGTTGAAACATCTCTAATATTCTTTAGCCGAAAACCACGTACACTTCCAGTAGTAGGTGAGGACGCCTTGATACGCGGTAGAATTCGGTAGCAGCAGGTGGCACTGATGAAATCCATCAGTAGCAGCAATATCGGCGCACCGTCCGATTTCCAGGTTGACAGCGGTGGCATCTTTTCGATGCAAAGCAGCCAGCTCGAATCTAACACCGACTGCCGACTCGAAGCCTGTGGGGCAGATTGTGTTCCACACGGCTGCCTCCTTGCTGCACTTGCCTGCGAGACACATTTTTTCGATAATAATTTGGTATCAGGTTTGTTTAACAGAAGCTTTCTAAGATATTTTTCAATTGATTTCTTTAGGATGTCTGCAGGCATAGGCAAGTTTTCTAAATTTTAAAAGGACAAATTCTTGATGACGTAATACTCTTAAATGATGTGCTTCCAAGAAAGCACTCACCTGTGAGGACACTTGTGCTGCACACAACCTTTCCGTTTAGAAGCACCTGCACAAATGGATTCGAGCTGGTCGGATGTAGTTCGAAGCACGTCAAGCCGAAGCCACTATTGATGATCAGAGCGGAGTTGGCAATGCTGAATGCGAGCGATAGCAGCAGTACTGCGCGAGTGGGCAGATGCTTGCCCCCAGACGGCACCATTCTCTGTGCTTGCACAGTAAATAAATCCTGTCCAAAGAGATTAGTTTTTTTCTTATAAATTTCTTAAAAGTTCAACTGTGTACCGAGCTCGCACTTACATATGTTTTTCATTGATAAAGTTACATTTAAAAAGGGTATTAAAGGCGATATATTATTTTACATCGTCAAAAGTACATCGAATGGCACAAAACCTCTGGGTGTGCTTGTGTGTCGAAAAAATTATTTTTCATCCTTGATATGCATACTTACGACTTTTTAAATGATTTCCTTAAGCGTCTTGGTCAGTCAGTTCTAAAAATGTTGAAAAACTACGCTGGCTAATTCACGTTTGCTTCTATTCCTCGGCTAGAAATATATTGCATGACTTCTGAAGCATATAACTAGACGAAAAAGAACGTTGAAAATAGGAATAAATAAAACTAATTAGCTTAATGACAGAAATGACTTTGCCGACATACATACGAGTATCAAATGGCAACTCAAAATAGAAGGTGCAAACTACATTGGCGGCCAGAAATATACAATAAGATTGACAAGAGCATGTCGGCTGAGTTGACAAAACATCCCATTTCTCATTCTGTAAACATCTATTGAACTGCATTGTGACTGCTGACATAGTCAGTGGGATCAATCCTTTCAACCAGCGCATTGTTCGCTGAAAACCAAGGAGACCGGAAGCTTGCAGAATTCTCAACCATGGCTTCCAAAATTTGTTTTTTTTTCATCGGCACTAGTTGATTGATGCAGTCCCAAAAATAGAGCTGTTTGACAACAGAAAAACAAAGCTCTGAGTATTTTTGTGAGAGCCTGACAATTTCTCGTTCAAATGCATTCCGATTTCTTTGAGCCAGTGCCTGAATAGCTACAAGATGACGGATGTAGCTTGCGCTGTGCGCGAGAAGTGCATTTTTTAGCTTTTTCCAATAAAAAACTTCGTTTTTATTGATGCATTAATTTTGTCCTATTCGAGTTAAATTCGGCAATGTTGCAGTTTGTTTCGCGAAGTTATTCTTAGTTTGAAAATTCAACAAACAGTAAATAATGAGTAACAGTTTTAACAAAATTTAACAAAAAACTTTCATTCAGTCCATTGCGAATAGTAGAGCATAGCATAGTTGCAACGGGTAGTGATGGGCCACCCGGAACAGTAAGTATATTACCGAATATATTCTTGGGGTAAATCCGATGCCAGAGAAACCAAGAGAGCACTTGATGCGCCGTGCATGGTGCGAAGACAACTTCTCTTTCCAACTTCCTCTTAGTCTATTCTTAAAGCAGTATGAAAAGGCGACGCTGATGTAGCTAAGGGTAGACTTTGAAGACAATTGAGGCACCAGCGGTGGTTTTAAAGTCAGCTTCACAGCGACACGTACTCAAGGCTCAGCATTTGATAATCCAATGTAGCTGGAGGGCGAGTGGCTCGGCGGTCTAGCGCGTCTTCCTTATGTGCCACTGGTCCAGGTTCGATCCCGCGTTCTAGGTTGGCTATTTTCCCTAGCGCGGTTTCGTGTGCAGGGTAACATTGATTTTTTGTGGTCTTGTGCACGAATTGGTTGGGCTATGGGCCAGTTGTACAATTTACGCCCATGAGGGCAACCTCCCAAGGCATAGCGAGTGTACGTTCCTGGATAACCGCTTGTACAACGTGAGTGCGTCACTGGGTGCTATACTGGAATTCCGTTCTGTACCATGTGTTTATCTATGCCAGCGCACGATATTTAGTGTGACTGAACGCGCTTCAGGAGTCGGCGCAATGGACAGTCATGCCCCGTTGCTGGTCGCTCGGTTATGTCGCTATAAGCGTAAGGGTGCCAACAGCCTGCCCTCCTGCAGATTATTGTTATTATTTATCAAATGTAAGTCAATCTAGATCTAGGGTTTTGGCATACTCATTTAAGCCAAAAGGAAGGATTGAAATACGAGTACAATCGCAGTAAATACGATTTTAAGTCTGAAAAAAATTAATAGAAATAAAAATCACGAATCCCTAGTAGAATTATACTCACCAATTATTTTATTTTGGCCGAAATTTTTTTCTTCTGTGCAACTTGTAGAACAGCGCATGTAGCAAAAGCAGCATATATTTGCCTCTTTACATGTGTTCTTTTATCCAAACAAATGAAGTTGTTGGTCTGACCAAAAATCTCCAACCAATGAGTGAAGTTTCATTCCAGATCCAATCAATAGACAATAGACCATCAGTCAGTGATCTTTAGTGCTACATCCCAGCCACTTCATGCTCACCTTCAGTCACCTGTATTCATATTTACCAGCATATGCCCTATATGACCGCTACCTGCACCTGAAATTAATATTGTGTCATTTTGGCCGATGTAAGACACGAGCTCTGTTACCAATGATCCAAATGTTTGAATTTACTTCATCGATCAGTACAGCTTTTCCACGCGTGGCCTACTCGTAGCAGGCACATAGTTTTTTGAACCAAAAATACTAAACCTATTTAATATTTCTTGAGATAATTAATTGTAACACTGAGTCGAGGTCTAATTAATTGTAATCCTATTTGACTATTGAAAACAACTTTGAAGTGTATATGATCGTATCTGACATAAAGTTGGCTCGTATATTCCGCTCACTAAAGGGTCCTATAGAGCCCAATGGATGCATAAGTGCTTTGTTAGAAATAGGCTTTGTTTGGCGCAAGCAAGAAGTGGACTGATACGCAAAGAAGCTATAACTGGCGCCTGTGAATATGAAACTCATTTTATTTCTAGATATATCAAGCAGCAGAAGCTATGCAGAAGAAGAAATTGCACACTTCCGTTACTATCTTCCACGAATCCTAAGAATCGATAAATACGAGTAGAAGCTGGATTTCTGTCCAACCCTTCAGCAGTTTACATTCCACTTTAAAGCAAATAGATTGCCAATCCGATTCTTTCCTCTATTCACAGACAAACTCAAATATGGGTGTCAATGTAACTCAATTAAAGCTAAGCTAAGCTAAAAAGTGCACATGCGTCTCGACTTATCACTTTTAAATAAGGATTTACCAAATCTAATAGAGTCCTGAAGTTCATCCGATGTTAAAACAAACAATGAAATAATTTGACTTTAAAAGCAATTCATAAAGAGCACAGGAATATTTACGCAAGCTTAAACAGCTCATCATGACCGCGTAACACCTCAACTCACAAGAAAAGTGAAACAGACTGAGAGAATCATTAGCGCAAGACAAACAAAGCTACGAGGGAAGAAGTACGCAGAAGCAAATGAAGAGGGGAAGCAAACGTAGAAAGGCAGACTCACCACCACTCTAATCGATCTGGTACCTCCTACAAACAGAATAATTTCTTTCCGAGTCCGTCAAATTCATGCAATTTTTATTGCTTTACATGAGCAGATATTAGCCCAAGAACTATCAAACAGCCTGTTGCCACTGGCAGCACATGTAACTCTGAGTAGAGGTCTATAAGAAGGCTTCTGAACAACACAACGCATATTAACCTCCGAGAGTAAGTTCCGTCATTTCGGCACTAACTAAATTCTTTGGCTTAACGTTAACGGCACCAATGCCAGAGTCTGCAGTCTCCGCAGAATGGAGGAAATTCATCGAGGCCTCCTCGGTCCGGGGTCTAAAGCGGACCATCTCGTCGCCGACTAAACTCCAGCAGGGTTTCTGGATTTTCTTTCTCGTCTGCTCCGCGGCGGGCATGACCGCAGGGGTGTACCTTGTGATTGAGAACTACATTTCGTTGAAGAACATATCCATGATCCGAACGCGAAGCAACTTTGGCCAGGTAGGCAGTTTTCCCTCAGTAACGTTGTGCAACCGCAGAATGCTGAGACCGAGACTGAGCAGCGGCCAAATCACAGTAGCCAACTACAGCGCAAGCATTAGAGACCTAGCCAGGCAGGCAAAAAGCATGAAAGAAAAGGACGAGCTGCTCAGTTTAGACAAGCTTCATGGATATTTTGCCCAGTTGCCACCAGCAAACATGACACACTACAGTATTGACCTCGAGGAAGTGGCCATACTTATCGAGTTTGTCTTTGATAACGGAACTACTCAGACAGTGCATAGAAACTTCCACATACTGGATTTGTTTCAGATGATTCGTGGCAGAAAAACTGGTAAGATTGAAAAAAACTGGTTGCTGGCGAATTAATGAAACAATATGATTACTGCAGCTAATCCAGAGTTTGACTCATAATTTTACTAATTACAGGACCTACGAAGCCAGTCAAAACCAGCAGCTCGATTATCATAACAAAGTTCTACCATCCAGAACTGTCGCTTTGCAGCACCCTACACTTAAATCTATCGAGCGATTCTCTCAGTGAGCTCCAAGCAATCCGCATAGATTTGGCCATGTCTGAAAAAATATTCAATACGTCTGTTAGCGATACTTCTCGTAGCTCTCGCGGCTTTCTGGCTGAAAGTCTGTCGACCTTAAGCGACTTTATGGTAGTGCTTCACGACAGAGATGTCTATCCGCTAAGTCTGGTGACCCAACGAGGAATTACAGTACGCAATGGTGGAATCACGGCTGTGCGATTTAGCACTCAGGAATACAAATACATTCAGTGTAGAAGTTCTCGCATCTCGCACGGTCGTCTGGGCAGCTTCAGACACACAACCGAGGACTGCTCCAATAGCGTGGTGGAGCGCTGGCTTAATAAGCGACTCAACTGCACTGACGATACTTTTGCCTTTGCTGACCGACCCGGGTGCCTGAGAATACCGGAGTCCAACAACTACACTCTCATGCTTGCACGGATGAGAGACTACGCAGCTGTTCGCCAACAAGCACTGGACTCAAGCGAGCGAAGCACCGAGTGCAACTTGCCCAGCTGCACAGAGACTCACTATGGCATGTCTTCTGTGTATTCTCCATGGCTAATCAATGATTTTCAGTGGACATGGGCTATTCACAAGTTATTAAGAGATGACAAAGGAACCCTGGAGTACTTGGAACACGCTGAAAACGATTCCTACATAGAGAATCCAATCTATATGTTCGATGAGTACAAAGACATCATGCGCACCGTATATGTTTATCGGGAGAACAGCTACGTGACAATTCACGAAGAGGTTCAGTTAACCACTGTGTCGAACCTCATTTCGTCTGTTGGAGGCATCATGTCACTCTACGCTGGCATCACATTCACTTTTGTGGCCGAGTTTCTGGACTTTCTGTTCTGCGTGTACAGGGGGATGGCACTAAAGAATAAAGAGAATACCAGAGACAATAAAGTTTTAGCGCTGCGATAAGACTTTGCCAAAGCGATATTTCAGTGATGTCTTGTCTACGGGTCAGCGTTGATTGGCAACTATTACTGCAAAATTTAAAAGACTGCTTCAGTTACTTTACAAAGTGCATTCTAATTTTTTATAAGAGATGAACGCTTGAAATCGAGGAAGTGATTTTTGAGTTATTCAAGCTAGCTAATCAGCCAAATAAAACGATTCTGTAGTAGACTTCTTCTATCTTCTAGAATCCTACCTATTTTTCACTGTCCATTTTTTATTGATTCTTATTACTTAATATTATTATTGAGATACTTTGATCGATTTCAAAATTATCTGAAGTACAGGAGAGTGATTTAGAAACCATCTTTGGGGGCGTACTGCTGCAAGGATGCTTTATTAAAATGGTCCAGAAAAAGACAAAATAGAAAGCGGGCGAGTAACTTATTGAAATTTACAACCCAAAACAAAGCAGAACGGTTGTTTTATCTGTCTACCTATTGACATCTATCTATCTATCTATCTATCTATATCTATATCTATCTATCTATCTACGAGTATCGTATATCTATCTATCTATCTATATCTATCTATCTATCTATATCTATCTATCTATCTATATCTATATCTTTCTATCTATCTGTCTATCTATCTATCTATCTATCTATCTATCTATCTATCTATCTATCTATCTATCTATCTATATTTATATCTTTCTATCTATCTGTCTATCTATCTATCTATCTATCTATCTATCTATCTATCTGTCTATCTATCTATCTATCTATCTATCTATCTATCTATCTATATTTATATCTTTCTATCTATCTGTCTATCTATCTATCTATCTATCTATCTATCTATCTATCTGTCTATCTATCTATCTATCTATCTATCTATCTATCTATCTATTTATCTATCTATCGATTTATCTATCTATCTATCTAACTCTCTATCTATCTATCTAACTATCTATCTATCTATCTATCTATCTATATCTATATCTTTCTATCTATCTGTCTATCTATCTATCTATCTATCTATCTATCTATCTATCTATCTATCTATCTATCTATCTATCTCTATCTATATCTATATCTTTCTATCTATCTACACGTGTGACACCTATAAAAAAGTGCTAAACGGTGCGGCACTTTTGCAATGATCGCGTTGGAGACACCTGATAACTAAAACCAAGCCGATTGTAACCAACCAACCTACGAGAAGAGCTGTTGAAAATCCTATGTAGAAAAAATTGAAGCTTAAACTAATAACTATTGTTTGTTATGTAAACGGTATAATTACCAAATGTTTTATTCTACTGTGTATGGAGCATTTTGTTATGCCGTTTCTTGACATTAAGGCAATTGACATTCAGAAAATTTTTTAAGCAATTTTATTCAAATGGAAAACTTGGATATCAATGGATTATGCTTAATGCAGTTGTATTATATTATCTGAAGCGATAATTTCTGTACAGTTTAAGCAGTGACATTTTAACATAGCAAGGTTAATTCAGAAAGCTTTTACATTCAGAAATGCTTGTACATTATGAGCAAACTAAAATACACTTCGTTATCAAAAGCTAGAATATAAATTTTAAAAAAATGTTTCCAAACAGTTTATTAACAAACTATAGACTTAATTCTCGTTACTGACAGACAAAAAACTCAATATTGAATCATCATGGATTTTAAAACATCTCAATCAGAAAACAATACGTTTACTATCGATAAATTAGAAATATAGAAATCCCCAGCTAAGACAAGTACGCTCGTAAAGTACAGGAAGGATGCTTAACGATTAGCCTAGCATCTAGCTGAATGCTGTCTGTGTGTACTTTACAGAATTCAATCTGGGGGGGGATAAGGCAATACACTCAACTACTTGTACACGCGTTCAAAAAGCCGCCGCCGCCGCCGCCGCCGCTGCTGCCACACGGGCAGACGCAGTCGCCGCAATCAGCTGGGACAGGCGGCCGCAAAACACGTCGCAATCGTCGCCGCATTCGTCTAATAAGCGACGAGGCGCCTCGCCTAATTGTCGACGACTAGCGTTGTGGTCGGCGCTGTCAACAAAGACTGGCAGAAGACAGTCGGGCGAAGCCCTACCGACCGCCCACAGCTCGGCGGCTAGTTGGTCACGCAGACGATCGTGTCCGCCGTCTAGGAGAGCCTCGAACAGCTGGCCGGCCAGGCGAGGCAACAAGCGCCGGTTCACGGCCGGCCGGTCAAGCAGTCGGCGTCGTTCGCGCAGCGAGCGGAACAGGCCGAGTGCCAGCTGGCAGGTGGCCGGGTGCGGGTCGGACAGGCCGCTGCACAGGCAGTCGAGCAGGCTGAACAGCTCCTCTGGCGGCGGGGGCTCGCTGCCTGCCGGCTGCTGCTGCTGCTGATGAGGACCAGGGGAAACAGAATCAGCGGCGTTGTAGGTACAGAATTGCACTTTTGCACAGATATATATACAGGCCACTAGCTCTATATACAGACTAAGAGTCAATAGGCAGCTGTCAACAATCTATCAATTTATCAACAAATCCATTAGTCTACCAAGTAATCTATTAATCTAACTTTCTATTTACCTATCTATCTATCTATCTATCTATCTATCTATCTATCTATCTATCTATCTGTCTATCTATCTATCTATCTGTCTATCTATCTGTCTATCTATCTATCTATCTATCTATCTATCTATCTGTCTATCTATCTGTCTATCTATCTATCTATCTATCTATCTATCTATCTATCTATCTATCTGTCTATCTATCTATCTATCTATCTATCTATCTATCTGTCTATCTATCTATCTATCTATCTATCTATCTATCTATCTGTCTATCTATCTGTCTATCTATCTATCTATCTATCTATCTATCTATCTATCTATCTGTCTATCTATCTATCTATCTATCTATCTATCTATCTGTCTATCTATCTATCTATCTATCTATCTATCTATCTATCTGTCTATCTATCTATCTATCTATCTATCTATCTATCTATCTGTCTATCTATCTATCTATCTATCTATCTGTCTATCTATCTGTCTATCTATCTATCTGTCTATCTATCTATCTATCTGTCTATCTATCTATCTATCTATCTATCTATCTATCTGTCTGTCTGTCTATCTATCTATCTATCTATCTATCTATCTGTCTATCTATCTATCTATCTGTCTATCTATCTATCTATCTATCTATCTATCTGTCTATCTATCTATCTATCTATCTATCTATCTATCTATCTGTCTATCTATCTATCTATCTATCTATCTGTCTGTCTGTCTATCTATCTATCTATCTATCTATCTATCTATCTATCTATCTATCTGTCTATCTATCTATCTATCTATCTATCTATCTATCTATCTATCTATCTGTCTATCTATCTATCTATCTATCTATCTATCTATCTATCTATCTATCTATCTATCTATCTATCTGTCTATCTATCTATCTATCTATCTATCTATCTATCTATCTATCTATCTATCTATCTATCTATCTATCTATCTTATATCTATTTATCTTTTATACATCGATGTAGATTTATGTCAATTTATCAATGCATCTATAATGCTATCTATTTACGTATGAATTAAAGAAATGATAAATCAATCTATATAAAGTCTACAGAGATACGCCACCAGCAAATCACCATATCATATCTCAAGCGACTCACTTGGCCCTCATCGACCAGCTGAAGCTGCAGCTGCCGACGCGAGGCCAGCGACCCGGCTGACGCCTCCTGTTGAAAGAACAGCGGCCAGTGCGACAGCAGGCAGTCGTGCGCCAGGTTAAGCAGCTTGCAACGAAGATCCGGATCGCCGCTGGCCCAGGCCGCCTGTCGCATGGGGCCCAGCGTAGCCTGAATCACCTGGAAGGTTGCGGACGGCAACACGACTGTTCAAATCACAACCCGCTATTGCCCCATTTCACAACCTGGTACTGGAGCACAATCAGGCAACGATTCTAAACGAAAGGAGCATAAAATAATTTACCTGCGGAGCCATTTCCCGAAACGGTTTCCTAGTTTCCATAGCAACAAGCGACAACAAGTCGAGAGCCAAGTCGAGCCAGCGCGCGTCGGCAGCGTGCAGGCGCATGACGGAGTCCAGCACGCCAGCCAGCTGTTGCGGGCCAAGCAGGTGGCGGAAGGCGCGGCACCAGGCCAGCAGCAGGCGGAGCGCCGGACCGGCCAGAGTCGGCTCAGCCAGGACGCCGGGCGCCGAGGCCAGACGGTCGGGCAGGTCGCGCAGGCGGGCAAAATTGGCGGCCCGAATCCGGGCGGGGGCTTCGCCAACGGAGTCGCACACGGCCGCCAGGCAGTCCAGGGAGCAGCGGCGAAGCTCAGCGGAGACTTCGGCTGAGGCCAGACTTGCGACCTTGGTTTTGAATAGGCGATTAGGTCGAATGAAACATTCGACGTTTGTCTTCATATCTTCCTTAACTTCTCTATCTACTACCAAAACTTTCTATTTCTCTCGCTTCCCTCCCCCTTAAAATCCGACACTTGTCAATCATCTGATTTGGGTGGCAAAACTTGTGAAACCACTAGATCAGCACCAGATTTGTTCTTTGTATGTAGATGTTATATGGTGTCTGCTTCTTTGCTCCGTAACAGGCTTTATGGATTTGCAGTTTGCAGTCCAGCTGGAATGTTACTGCTCTGGTTTCAAAACATAATAGCAGTTGTTCTGTCACTTTTTTAAACGATTCTATCATGCTACTGCTATGTTTAACGTTACTGCATTGGCTCCCCGCATAAAGTCGTACTCCACGGAAGTCATAGATGTAGCTCGTACACTTATCGAACGCATCCCAAGTCGATCCACCGAATTCCACAGGCCTCCAGGAAGCCAAATAGTTTCGGGGCCATTAATTCGAAGCCTGGATTTTATTGCATGGGCCCATGACACCGGAGTCGTTTCTAACGACACGGCAAGCTAGCTATTGATAACAGTTTGGGCCTTGCATTTTTTTGTCAGCATTGATGGAGCGGAGCGAGCCATTTGGCCAAAACCTGGTCCAGGATGGTAGGTTGCACACCTTCTCTCAGCTGGAAATGTCCTTGCTAGACTGAAGAATCATCAACCAGAAGAGGATGAGGCCCAGTGGCGAGGCCGAGCCATTTTTAACGATTTTTAACGGGCCGACGTCGGCCACTCGGCATTCTGTCGGCCAGGCTAAGCTCGGATAACCGAGATCGGCCAAAACTCGGCATTGAGTCGGCAAGCCGAGGTCGGGCAGCCGACGTCGGCCCATGGTCGACAGAAGCGCGGTGTGCCGCGATTGTAAATTTAAGTAGCATGTGCTATTGAAGTACACTGTATTGCATTCTAACATTCTGTTTGCATTCGAAAATGAGTGTACATATGATGATGAGATAAATGAGTTATTTTCCAGTCACATTTTAATCCAGTCCAATCATCCGCGTCAACGTTGCAATCACATGCATCCGATTGCTTTCAGATTCGTGCCTCAATGCCTCAATGGTCAATTTGCACTAGGGAGTCTTCCAGAATTGATGGAGAACGCTAAAAGAATGCTTGTAACTCATGGTCTGAGTATGTTATCTGTTGAAGGTTAGGGTAAACTGAAGCTAAAAATTATGTATATTTCTTAAATAAGTAAGCATAGCGCATGACTGAATGCGTCCAAACTCTCATCATGGATTCACTATTTCAATAGCTTCATTGAAGATGTAAAACTGCGACTCCGTTTCTCAATAGTGCTCAAATCAACCAACTCCCTAAACTCGCAGAAGTCGCTTTACTCGTGCTGACATTTCAATACCAGTTCTCGCGAAATTTAAACGAACTGCGCGCTGAACTAAAGTCAATTACCGACAATGTCAAGCGCCTGCGCAGCTGCACCAGTGCCAACACATCTCTAAAGTTCAAACCGCTGTCGACTGTAGCTGAATATTCAGCATTGAAGCAAGCCCTGACGGCTAAAAAAGAATCTGACCTAGTAGGTAAACGTTTCTCGTACCCATTTGACCCTGCTGGTCATACGCATATTTCTGTATGCATGCTACGACATCATTGCAGGTTGCTTATCTAGTGACTGTTGGCGGGTTCGACTGCCACGACGCAGTCTGGAGGATGGTTCCCAGGCTAATGACCCACAGCCTGCAGAATAAGTGCAATCGTACCGGTAAAAACAAGGACATTGCCTTCAAGGAAATTTTGGAACCTCTTCTTAAGCGTAAGTGCGCTTGCATGGCTACATTGACAAAATCGACAAATCCTAGATGGTAGTTACGTCTTATTTGTCTGCATGCATAATTTCTTTTCCTTGTATTTCAGGTGCCATCCTTGCTTTAGACATCGGCACTGATGAAATGAAGATCGAGCAACAAGTCGAGCGCTTCTTTCACAACACGCTGGACAGAATGGGTGGGCGAGACGCTAGGCGGAAGCGTGCGCATCACACGGTTTCCGGCATACCTGAGCCGTCTGAGCGTGAAGATTAAACGGCAAATGCAAACGGTGTGCAGAAAAACTCACAATTTAATCAATTTCTGAAGAAAAAACGCATTTTTACACTGCTTCTTTTCATACATCTTCGTGTCTCTTTTTAATTCAGCCACTGGAACACTGTTTGCGCACGCTGTAATTGCCTTGGCAAATGCGCATTTATATTTTTTGTATTGGTAAATCACCATTTCAATTTTGTTTCTTAGGTCTTTTTCACGTTTTCATTGCCAATTGTTATTGTTCTCCTAAATTATTCAGTACAAAGCAGTTTTTCTTCCGAATACTAGTATTTACATTTATTACATTCATTAAAATAATTATGCTACTATATGCACACTTTTTGAAAGTCAATTTGTATGTCTTGCTGGTTTTAAGTTTTGGCACAAGTTTTATGCCATCAAGAATTTCTGCTTAGTTAGGAGCAGCTACTTATGTTTTTCAGCTTCTGTCATTTTTCTCTTTAAGAAAAGGACTCAAAGTTACTTTTGAAACAAGTAGTAGGCAGACATTTTGGCTTCATGCGGTCTAACATGTACAGTACGAAACAGTGAAGTCGATGGACGATGGCAGCTACATATATATAGGGGTCGACAAACGGAGGACCTGCATTGTAAACCGTACGAAAGCACAGTGCATATAGCATTACCTGCGGCTTTATCTCGGCCAGCCGACTTCGGCCCGATACAAAACCGCCGGTAACCCCCTCCCCCCACCCCGAAGTCGGCCTGAGGTCCAGCAAGCAGTGGCAAGAATAGCTAACACCTTCCCTCAACACAGTTTCGACCCTGAAACCCATAGATGGAATTAAAGGACGGACTTGCTTGTCTATGGAAATAGCTATGGCAGCTCTCCATCGCCTTGCTGGACTCAGCGTGACACTCCTCTCTGCTCTGGCATTCGTCCAGTCGCACAAACTTGGTAGTTTGACTGTGAGGCAGAAACTGACCAAGGATGCTTGCCAGAATATTTTTAAAGTCGTCTGACACAAGGAAATTATGATGTAGACCAGGTACGCCAAGGAGCTCAGGAAGCGGATTCAGCCGATAATCCGTTTCTGAAGTTGTATTACGCTCGTATGCCAGTGAACTAGTTGATTGTCAGGCGGCTCCCCGGCATGATCTTATTCTGCACTCGGCTAACTGGTGTCAGATGCCGTTACAAATAATTCCTCATCGGAATCGCTATCCAAGCCGAGACTTGCTATCATTGCAGTAATATTACGAGCGTACTATAAATCAATCAATGTACATTAAATCAACAAAACAACAACAAAGTACGCTGTCAAGATGTTGAAAGCAGCGTCACAGATCAATACTGTACTAGAAGGGTATACGCTTATACATAGATTCTGCTGCACATGGGAGTAGTACAGAAGCCGAATATCAGCATGTACTGGTCAAGTGATACTATGTATTATACCATCAGGACTATTTCATCAAAAGACATGCCTAACGCGTTAAATGTTTCAGCTCATCAGGACCTGGTTTCGCTGCTACGAAGCCTATCAGCTGAAGACTTCGATGAAAGATCGGATTTAATCGGGTCTCACGTCCCGATTTTCGTCAAAATGAACTGCATTAAGAATAATAATCATGTCCACATCGATATACCAAGTGCCTAATGTCTGTTTGTCTGTCTGTGGAACACAGTAGAAACCAATTTATGAAATTTTGGGGGAAGTATTGCAAATTTTCTACATACTACACGGTAAAAATATGCAAGCTAAGCTTCTTAAGAATATTGAATATTCGAAAACGAAAGAAGTCACCTTAAAGTAAGGAGAAACAAGGAATGAAACGATGAAGGAGTAAGCAATCCTGCCTCAACATTGTTTCATGCATGATTTTTTATAGGAACTTTTAGGTTATTTTAGCAGTAATGCTAAAAAATACTGTATCTAATGGTTTATGGATACAAGTAACGTTTATGTACTTATTTTCTTCAAATATTTGTTCTAACCAAGGGCAGTTATTTACGAGTGTAAGTCTTTCTGATCTGAATGTGCTCCGTACATGTACGCTCGTAGGTTAATAGGCTTGTAGGCACTTTCTACTGCACAGCTATATTTAGTATATATACTGTTGGTGGACTATCTGTAAATGATAAAAAAAATATGATACGTTGCCAGCTGCTACGTTAAAAGCGGCTGGCAAACTGTCTCGTGCTCCAGTTACCCAGTGTTAGTGACACCATCTATCTGTATTAAGACACTGCAAAAGAGTTTTTGTACGTTTTTTAAGTATTTTTTACCAGGTAAGTGTTATTTGAGGAATTCGTTATAATTTTGTTTGTTCTTTTAGTTCTTTCATTGCATTGACACAGCAAATATTTTTCAAGTAGTACCACAATTTCCAAACCAAGTGTAAAACTGTTATTATTAGCAATCAGTATCCGGGCGCTTCATCCGGGTTTGGTGGTGCAATTATCCGGGTAAGTTGTCTACTGACTACATATCCGGCAACAAATCCGGACCAAAATCGGGACATTTTACCCGGATGTGTAAACTAAGCGTCACTTATCCCCATTAGTTACCGGGATAAATTTACTCACAATGCATAGATAATCTTACCGTGGAATCCAGCAGGCCAGCCAGCGCCTGCTCCGAGTCAATAGCGGCGGCCAGTGCCGACAAAAGTCTGGCCCGGGCGTCGGTCGGCATGCCGCGTGACAGGCAAGCGTCGCGAGCGAATTCGGCTAGCAGTCTGGACAAGGGGACCGAGCTGGCCAGGTCCGGCCGGCGGGCCAACACAGCGGCGATTAGTTCGGCGGCGCACAGGTGAAGCCGGGGAGACACTGCAATTGGAGACAGTCATTGAAATTGTTTGTCCATTGGCGGATCAGTATGTATGAATCGTATTGGGTGGGTAGAGATGCGCTCTGGAGGATCTTAAGGGGTAGGTAGAGATGCCCTCTGGAGGATCTTAAGGGGTGGGTAGAGATGCCCTCTGGAGGATCTTAAGGGGTGGGTAGAGATGCCCTCTGGAGGATCTTAAGGGGTGGGTAGAGATGCCCTCTGGAGGATCTTAAGGGGTGGGTAGAGATGCCCTCTGGAGGATCTTAAGGGGTGGGTAGAGATGCCCTCTGGAGGATCTTAAGGGGTGGGTAGAGATGCCCTCTGGAGGATCTTAAGGGGGTGGGTAGAGATGCCCTCAGGAGGATCTAAAGGAGTGGGTAGAGATGCCCTCTGGAGGATCTTAAGGGGTGGGTAGAGATGCCCTCTGGAGGATCTTAAGGGGTGGGTAGAGATGCCCTCTGGAGGATCTTAAGGGGTGGGTAGAGATGCCCTCTGGAGGATCTTAAGGGGTGGGTAGAGATGCCCTCTGGAGGATCTTAAGGGGTGGGTAGAGATGCCCTCTGGAGGATCTTAAGGGGTGGGTAGAGATGCCCTCTGGAGGATCTTAAGGGGTGGGTAGAGATGCCCTCTGGAGGATCTTAAGGGGGTGGGTAGAGATGCCCTCAGGAGGATCTAAAGGAGTGGGTAGAGATGCCCTCTGGAGGATCTTAAGGGGTGGGTAGAGATGCCCTCTGGAGGATCTTAAGGGGGTGGGTAGAGATGCCCTCAGGAGGATCTAAAGGAGTGGATAGAGATGCCCTCTGGAGGATCTAAAGGAGTGGGTACAGACGCCCTCTGAAGAATTCTAAAAGGTGGTTAGAAATTTCCGTCTGGAGGATCTTAGGGGCTTGGGTAGAAATACCGTCTGGAGCATGGGCGAGACTCGCCAAAGGATCGAAGAAGGCGTGGAGAGAAGCTTTCTGAGGGATAGGAAGGGAGCCTGAAGAGAGACGCCTTTCCGAAACTCATCGAAGCGGTGAAAACCAACCGTGATGCGCTGGTGCGTCAGCCAGTAGGCAGCCAACAGCCACAGCCAGAGCCCGGCTAGGATCCTCCGGCTGGCAGGCGGCCAGGCCAAGCAGCAGGCCGCACTGAGCGTCAGCCAGAGCGGCGGCTATCGCCGGCCAACCGGCGGCGGATTCAGCGGGCCGAGCGCCGCGTTCAGCAGCGGCCAATAATAGTTCGGCGAGGCCGGCCGGCGGGCAGGGCAGCTGGCGGAGGTAAACCAGATTAGAGCGGAGATCGCGCAGGGCGCAGTGCAGCTTCTGCAGGTCGTGCTCGCGTACTCTGGCGCCTTCGCCAAGCTGCTGATGATAAGCCTGCAGCGTGGCCGACAGTTCGCCGGCTATGAGGCCGCCAAGCTGCGCACAATGGGGAGAGCGATGGCTGTCAATCATCTGAGATCCTCTGGGATATGAACTGCCAATCATCTGAGACCTGAACTGCCAAACATCTGAGACCTGAACTGCCAATCATCTGAGACCTGAACTGCCAAACATCTGAGACCTGAACTGCCAAACATCTGAGACCTGAACTGCCAAACATCTGAGACCTGAACTGCCAATCATCTGAGACCTGAACTGCCAAACATCTGAGACCTGAACTGCCAATCATCTGAGACCTGAACTGCCAAACATCTGAGACCTGAACTGCCAATCATGAGACCTGAACTGCCAAACATCTGAGACCTGAACTGCCAATCATCTGAGACCTGAACTGCCAATCATCTGAGACCTGAACTGCCAATCATCTGAGACCTGAACTGCCAATCATCTGAGACCTGAACTGCCAAACATCTGAGACCTGAACTGCCAAACATCTGAGACCTGAACTGCCAAACATCTGAGACCTGAACTGCCAATCATCTGAGACCTGAACTGCCAAACATCTGAGACCTGAACTGCCAATCATCTGAGACCTGAACTGCCAAACATCTGAGGACCTGAACTGCCAATCATGAGACCTGAACTGCCAAACATCTGAGACCTGAACTGCCAATCATCTGAGACCTGAACTGCCAATCATGAGACCTGAACTACCAATCATCTGAGACCTGAACTGCCAATCATCTGAGACCTGAACTGCCAATCATCTGAGACCTGAACTGCCAATCATGAGACCTGAACTACCAATCATCTGAGACCTGAACTGCCAATCATCTGAGACCTGAACTGCCAATCATCTGAGACCTGAACTGCCAATCATGAGACCTGAACTACCAATCATCTGAGACCTGAACTGCCAATCATCTGAGACCTGAACTGCCAATCATCTGAGACCTGAACTGCCAATCATGAGACCTGAACTACCAATCATCTGAGACCTGAACTGCCAATCATCTGAGACCTGAACTGCCAGTCATCTGAGACCTGAACTGCCAATCATCTGAGACCTGAACTGCCAATCATGAGACCTGAACTACCAATCATCTGAGACCTGAACTGCCAATCATCTGAGACCTGAACTACCAATCATCTGAGACCTGAACTGCCAATCATCTGAGACCTGAACTGCCAATCATCTGAGACCTGAACTGCCAATCATGAGACCTGAACTGCCAATCATCTGAGACCTGAACTAAAGATAGCCTCAGAAACGCAAAAATTACCTGTTCAGGCTGCAGCTGAGCCACTAGATGCAGCAGGTCGCATGTGAGCCTGAGCAGCTGCTGCATCTCGCTGTCCTCGCCGCTATCGTCCAAGCCGTCTAGAAAGTTTTGATTAGCTCGAAACTGACTTTTCCAATAGGCTGCGCCGGTTGCTTCCATTAGAGCGGCTCGCATTGTGCTCAGAGTGGTCGGATCCTGCTCGCGTAGTGACAAACAGCTTGTTATGGTTCAATATCAGAGTTAGCAACGCTCAATGGATCATCAGGATAAAGACACATGACTATTGAATAATCATCATGGATACTGAAGAATCATCTGGGATACTGAAGAATCATCACGGATACTGAAGAATCATCACGGATACTGAAGAATCATCACGGATACTGAAGAATCATCAGGGATACTAAAGAATCATCAGGGATACTGAAGATTCATCAGGGATACTGAAGATTCATCAGGGATACTGAAGAATCAGCTGGGATACCGAAGAATCATTTGGGATACTGAATAATTATGACGGATACTGAAGAATCATCCGGAATACTGAAGATCATCAGGGATACCAAAGAATCATTAGGGATACTTAATAATTATCGGTGATATTTTGAAAAATCATCATGGCTACTGAAGAATCATCACGGATACTGAAGAATCATCAGGGATACTGAAGAATCATCAGGGGGGCATACAATTCAGGCCAAGTCTCACCTGAAACACTTTAGAGTCGGCCACATTAGCCAAGCAATCAGCCACGCCCAGCCAGAGCTCCAGACACTGGCACAGCAGGTCGCAATTGCTGGCATCGGCAGTGAGCCGGCCAAGCAGGTGCAGAGCCGCCAGACGCTGCTGCTGAGCGTCCTGAGCGCCGGCTAATTCGGCCAGCATCGGTCGCAGACAATCCAACGCCGGGCCGAGCCGATCCTCGACGCCGGGCAGCTGGCACAGGTGGGCCAGGCCGGCCAGGCAGCGGCGCCGAACGCCAGTCAGGAAAGCCGGTCCGAGCGGCCGCTGTCCACCTGGCTGCAGCAGCCCGGCCGCAGCCGACCAGGCCAGTTCGGCCAGCTGACGCTCGGAATCGGCTGGCGAGGCGGCGTGCAGGGCCAGGTAGAACAGCAGATCGGAGGCGGCTGGCGAGGCGGCCTCCAGGCACCAGCAGAGCGGCGAGGCGGCCAGCGCAGCGAGGAGGCGAACGCAGCCGGAGGCCGCGTCGGCAGCATGGTCGGCCTGAACGATCAGGCAGCCCTGGAGGCGTCGAACTATTTGAACGGACTCCGGCGTCACCTGGGGATGGTGGGGGAAAAATTCTGTGAACAGCTGCTCAGGTCCCGACGGGCAACACCCGCTCCAAATATCCCCAACTCAAACTGGTACCCGATCTCAGCTGGTTGGACTGAAGCAATGCGGGATTAAGTGCCTTGCTTACATGTAAGGACACAAATTGATTGGGGCTCGAACCCGCGACCTTCCGATCATAAGTCATATGTACTAGCCAATATGCTACAAGTCCTCTGAAAGAGTTAGCGATCCTTACGTCCAACTCCACTCCCCACTTCCCAGTCTCTATTTATTCTCGATCATTGCAAAGCAACGACAGCCCACTTATAATAAGCTAGACCCTCCTAAAGTCGTAAATCTAGAATCGAGAAATTAGTAGGGCAATAGGAAATAAAATAAAATGTACTGATACTTAACTTAATGCTATTATAGTGAATAATAAATATTTCTAAAATTCAATATAATATGGGTTTAGATGATTACAAAAAACTTCTTAGAAACCCATTGGGAGAAAAAAATATTAAGCCAAGATGCGCCTTAGCATCTCTGTATCGCAACATTCAGACAACGAGATTGCCAACTAACTAACCTGGTCAAGCAGCATGTCGGGCAGCGGCTCGGGCGGCGGCTGCAACAGTCCGGCTAGCGCTTGGCACAGCAGCGACGCCAATGCAGGCAAGCGCTCAGCAGACGGTCGGGCCGCTCGTCCAGAGCAACCTGCAACAGCGAGGCGGCGCAGCGGAGACCGGCAAAGGAGGAGCCGGCGGCCGGCTGGCGTAACTGAGCATCGGCAGCGTCGATTAGCACACCAGCCAGATTGTCGCGACCGTCCATGCGGCTGAGATCGGCGAATACCTGAGTGCCGGTTGGGGAACTTTTGTTGGTAAAAGTACACACCACAATTATGAATATATCTCGTTGTGGAGTTGTAGCCTAGTGGCTAGGGCGCCTGCCTCATGACCGGAAGGTCGTGGGTTCGAGTCCCGGCCCCTAGGAGACAATATGTGCCCTTGAGCAAGGCAATTATTCCCGCATTGTTTCAGTCCACCCAGCTGTAATTGGGTACCAGCATATGCTGGGTAATAACTGATCCTGAAGCAGGCCCATCTTATCCTGTCACTGTGCGGCTTTGTGAGTGAATATTCACTGTTCGCCAGGCAGGTTCAAAATAAAAATATGGAGCTGGCAGTGGGGTGCCTACCATGCCCGAGAGTGTTTCAGGTGCAACGGGTGTGCAGTCTTCACCTGCATCAGCACCCGCGCTACAGGTTTACCTGTCAGCGTCTGTTATTATTATTATATCTCTCTGCGGGGATTGCTGCCAAGGACGATATATAACAACTGGACTAGTACGCAGACCTTTTTTAGCTCACAAAATAACGGATTCACGGCTTGATGCTTATTACCTAGAGCCTCACACACAAGACCCAGTTTTTTCTACGTTCTCTTGTTAGCCAGCCTAATCCTTTATATAGATGGCATAGCGTACTTTCTTCGGAAAGTCTAAAAATAGAATGTACGTCTGGGCACGAGGAGTAGCTAAAAATAGCAGCCAATGAGCAGCAAGCAGTGATTTCGCGAAGGCAGTGCTTATCCCGACGGTACCGTCGGAATAGTATTTTGCTTATTCCCACGGAAACTGCCGAGATAGGCACTAAGGAATAAGTCCGGCTTTATCCGCACGAAAGTCGGCCTATCTCGGCAGTGTTCCGTGGGAATAAGCACGGCTTTATCCGCACGGAAGTCTGCCTATCTCGGCAGTGTTCCGTGGGAATAAGCACGGCTTTATCCGCACGGAAGTCTGCCTATCTCGAAACTAAATTTTACGTACGTCCCACCTTTCATAGTGGAATGTTTGAATGGTTCGAAAATCTAGTTGTTATATATCATCCTTGATTGCTGCTTGCCTCACCCATACAAATTTTGGAATTACCAGGTCCTTTAAAATGGTTACACGCACAGGCAAGTCGCTTATTGGACAAAATAGCTGTCACGTGACAGCTATAAACCAATTGCGACTTACTTGTGTGTGTTGTTTATAATAGCAATTTATATGAGTCTGGCCTAAATTATGGAGGAGCCCTAGTCTAACAGACGTAGGCATTTATAGCTCGTAATACCTTAGCGATTTTGTTGATGAGGAAAGCTGGCCATTGAGCGCGGGCCAGCGAGGCTAGCGCCGACGTTATCAGCTGAGCCAGTCGATGCCGACGCTCAGAGGCCGGCTGCAGCAAGCCGACGCTCCAGCACGCCCAGACAATGATAGTGCACCCAGTCGGAGCAGCTGCCATTGCTGCTAGAAGCGGATTCAACAAATGCTAGACAGAGATCGCAACTATCTGGTCGCTGTTCAAACAGTTCAAGCAGCCTGCCATTGGCTGCGGCATTGATGCCGCTGTAAAATTCGTGTATAACACTGGCCAACTGATCAGCCGATGCGATCTCAGACATTCTAATATGGCAGCTGGATGGTTAGGATGCGGAGGCAGTTGCTGGTTTGTTTTGCTGCAATGAGAGGCAAATTTATGTTACTATGAGTAGCAACAGTATGCATTAAAATGAAAAATACCCACTAGCCCCTAAAAAGTTTTATCCTGAAATTCAGAAACTAATAGTGCAACTAAGAATAATAGTAATTATTCTAATACTATTACTAATAGTAATATTCTAATTCTCGGGTACTAATTACAAAAATGTCTCTTTTCCAAGGCATGGCTTTAGTAACCCTATCTGACTTTGTATAATATTTATAATTAAGATGTAGTAGTAGGAGACTATAGTTAATTATAACTTTTACTTTATGGATCTAAACTATTTCTAATGCCCTATTGAAGGTAAATTATATAAGATCAAATTTCTATGCAATGCATAAAAAATCAACATATATTTGATACCTAAATTAAAGAGCTTTTGTATTAAAAATTTTTGCACTAAAAGTACAAGCCTTATACTTGGAATGAGTATAAAAATATATATGTGCAGCTTCAAAATTCACCCCACTAGTGCAATTTAGTTTTAACAAAAAATGCACAACTAACTTCTTAATTAGTACAAGAGACCAACTACTATATTATCAATTAGTACTATGTATCCCAAAACTTTCTAGATTTGTTTTTTGTCAGCAATATGCCAATGCCATGCCAATTGCAAATTTACAATGGTAATTTGGTCTATTTAAAATTAGATTGATTACACCAAGTGACAGTTATTTTTACAACTTTCTATAATCTAAAATGATTATCAAAATTAATTGATCATTAAAAGCATTGATTATGAGATTTTTTTTAATGTTTAATGCCTTAAGCAACTTTATTTCATAACTTTAGAACTTTCATAGTCTTATCCTAGAATATTCTTGAATTCCTTTGCATTGAATTTGTTATTTGGCAATCTTTGGCATCTTAGTCAATTGTGATAATAAGACTAAAGATCTCTAGTGGAACATCCACTATTCCTAGACATTTTTAATTATATATTTTGCTACCAAACTTTATACCTAGGTTTTTTAATTCTACCCTTTCTGCAACAGAGAACTGAAATACAATAAATACAAAATATTGCACTAAATAGGTATTAGAACTTTTATAACTTTTAAGCATTAAATAGATCTATGTAAGGAATTCTAAGAATTAGACCATTTGGATAATTCTGTCTAAATACCTGTTTAGCATTTTAGTTGATATCATAAAAACTAATTGATAGACCTAAGGTTATTAGAAGTTCTAAAAAATCTGATTCTAATTTAGTAAATAAAAAAAATTCCACTTTTTTTTCTAATATAACAAGAAGGCCTTTAATATACTTTATATTCTTTTCTTTGACAATAGTATATTATTACACCTAGAAATATTAGCAAAAGTTCTCTTCTTTGGCTTTTCCTTTGCTTATTTCCCAATGCTTTTAGGCTTTTAGGCTATTGTGGTTTTTGCTAAATTACAATTGGCAGTTTTTAATTGCCAAGTAATTAATAGGCTTTAAAATAAAAAACTCTATATAAAAATAAAAATAAAAAATTATGCAACTTTGTATTAGGCCTACTTCTGATTTTAAAATTATATTATGCAATTGGCATTCTGATATAATTGGCATTCTACTTTATATTTTTTGCAAAAAAGAATATTTTTCATTTTAAAAAATGCACCTGAGATGGGGTTTTTGGGCCATACAGTAGCCACTAGCTACCAAAAGGTCATTTGCAACTGGATTTTTTGTATCATAAGCCAATCTGGCAATTAATTTTTACCATGACCATCTTTTTTTACTATGCACAGGCACTGGGATACTAAAACAGGTCAGTTGACATTATCAAACCAGCAACTGAGGATGGCAATGGGAACTGGATTCTGGACGAAAAAACCTAGAATTTAAGAATCTAGATCTGAGCTATTCTAATCACATCCTAAAGATTCCTATGCCATGTGCCCATGGTCTCGTGAAAAACTCAAACCCAAGTCCAACTACCAAATATTATCTATGCATTAGATTTGCTAATCATTGAATATGCCTCTAATCAGCCACTTAGGGTGGAATAAGCCCAGCAGAAACAATCTACCATTAAATTAGGCCTAGCTAGTATGGTCTGTGCATAGGGGGGGGGGGCACTAAATGCATATCAAATCAATCAGAGCCATTTCTGCTTTTTAATTCTAACTTAAATCCAAATTTTAACTGAAATTCAAGAATTGCAACGAACAGGGTACCTTTGCGAATTTGCGAATTTGCAATTTAAAGTTTTTGCTAACACCGATTCTTGTTTTTTGCCATTCATCAGTTTCTTAGAAGTCCCATTTTACTTAAAAAGTTATAAAAGTTCAATGAGCTAAACAAAATCTCTAATGAGGAAAGCTCTCTCCTATTCGGTCTGAGGGGTAGTTTATACGAAGCCAAATGGCTAAACTTAGCACAGGTGCGCAAAGTTGCGGTAGAGTCGTGTGAAGAATTGATTTGTTCCGATTTAATCCATTCGATTCTTCTTAATATAATAATCTTGATTTAATATGATACACTTTGCTCATGCCTACTTGTCAGTTATAACAGCTGACCATCAATCTATTACAAATCGAATAGCTACAAAGAGCTGACTTCGAGTCCACAGTGATAGGAATTGCTCCCTTCGAGTTCAATATTTTAAAAAGGGCATTCGGCCAAGTGACACTACTTTTTAACATTAATGAACCCTCGCACTCACAGAATCTTACATTAGTTTACCAGTATCTGGCACAATTTCAAGTAAACATGAATACAATTCACTAAATTTACCCCTACAAATGAATTCCAATCAATATTCGAGCCCTCTTTCAAGCGAAGAAATGTATATTAATGTATCAACTAAAAAAGGAATTTAATTATCAAAACAAGATAACAATCTACACTAAGAGGGGCAAAATAAAAGAAGAAAAAGTCTGCTTGTTTAAAAATGACTGTGGTTATTTAGCAAACAGTGAAATCATAGTGCTGACTAATCCTTGATCATACGAAGGCGGAAAGTGCAGCAGCTGGTCCCTCTCAAAACACAACAGTCCTGCAGTCTGAGGCCCTGCGCCCAGAGAGGGGCATTGGTTTTCGGGCTGTGATCAAGACCCTTCTGGTCCACAACGCCGGGCACCTGAGACCTGGACGCTGACAAATTCGTTCGAGCTTCAAATTCGACGCGGTAGTACTACTAGTAGTCTGAGTCGTACTGCCTGGAGCCGGAGCTAATCGGCCATTCGTCGATTTCATGCTGAATGACGCCGGCAATCCCAATTCCGCAGCGCTGGCGAAGCGACCAGCTTTGATCGCGCCCAGGCCCTAAGCGCGCTCCAGCAATCGGTCTCTTACCCGTCGGAAAGCCCGCCTGCATCTGTGCGGTGTGAGTTTCGAAAAAAGCCTGGAGAGCGCCTTTGCTCTTCCTTAACCTAGTGCTCAATCTCACCGTACAGATGGAACAGGATAGGGACCGGTGGTGCTTTGAGTACCGACCTTTACTTACGTAAGTCGAGCTTACGTTGTTTCTGATGAGGGGCTGAAGCGGCACCTGGCGACGATGGCCTTGTAGCCTTCTAGCCGTGCCCCAGGCGGCCCCGCCCGAACTTATTATAAGGGTGGTGAGACCTGGATGAGTCGTGCAGGTATACCCTCCCACTGATGAGCAGCGTGGCTCGCAGGATCCATTTTTTGGTGACGCGGTGCTCGAGCTGTGCAATGGTTGATGTTCTTCGCCTCCCCCTATACTGGACCCATCTAGAGCCGCTCTGCGGACCGCTTAGCAGCCCCCTGAATCCTGCAGCCCACCCCGTAGGCCGAATTCCCCAGTTAGAGCTCCAGAGTGCTCCTGGCTCCGTGCCGCGGGGGGGAGGGGTAGGCAGTGGGTTGGCCCATCTACCTAGAAGCTGAACCCCTCTAGTAAGCTCCCTTGTAAACCCTAACCCAGTCCAGTAATATTTCGCTGGTCATCCCGAGATTTATCTCCTGGTGGCTCTGGCCCGGGGTAGAGTGCCTCGGCACTGATCCCCTATCCTGCGTTTTACCAGGCGCAGCTCCATGACGTGTTTTTTTATTAATCAATAGAGTTACGAGTACTTTGTTTTTTGTTTTTGTTGTCGTACTTGCATGTACTGGTATATGCTATATTCGCACACTACATTCGACGTTGAGTCATTAAAAGTTATATTTTAACTCTGGCCAGTACATTTATAAAATTAAGAGTTGCATTAACATTGTAATTTTTTAGTATCGTCTAATTTAATTAAAAACCAAAATTTTCTGGCAGCATCAGATCACGAGTTAACACGAATGCTGGAGCATTTTCCAGCAGAAATGTAGCTGATCATCGTGAAATGAATTGGTGCCTGTGCTAGTAGATTGTCACATGGTAGAAGATGACAAGCGAGTTGTGATTTAAAAGTATACTATCACAAATCCCTTGGAAACCGTCGATGAGATCCTCGCCAAGACTTTTGCTGCAGACTCGCAACACTCATTGGAGCCTGCGTTGACAGCCATTCCCTAGAACTGGACTCTGGAGTCGGGATGGTATTGAAATATTCAGTTTTATCGCTGGTCACCAATCTGGTAGAAAGAATCCGGGTCAGCATACAGGTGGTTCAGCCCTTTGACTTGATTGATACAGTATAAGCTCTGTGTGCACTAAATTTAGTGTTTGGGACGCACTCTGACAGATGTCCACCTGGTAATCGATCGCATCGGTGGGTTGCTTATTGATCGTGCTCAAGCAACTGATGTCTGAGCAAGACATTGTTGGTCTTGCAGCCCGCTGGGCGTCTTTTAGAGATTTTAACCCCAAAAAGCTTTCGATGTCGCCTTGCATCTTCAGATCGGAAGAGCACTGTCATCATCCAATTTCTTCAATTATGCCTCAATTATAGCGACCCGGTTTTCCAGCCCAATTTTTCCTGAAACTTCACGCCAGTATTATGCTTCAATTTTCAGATTTAACGGTTCGCAGTGTACGCTTGGATGGATCACTTTGCATGGAATAAAATCATATAAAGAAAGAAAAGATGCTATTTTAAATTCAGTTTGGCTTTATGTTCTGGGAGCAAAAAATGTATGGCCATTACGCTCGTACTTTCTTACTTTGCCTCTCTCTCCCTAATATTTGTCTCGATTTTTCACTAACTAGTAGGGGCTAGTTAATATACAAGCGCTTCAACTATTGTCCGACTAAAACGCAAGTGGAATTGCACACAGAACTTCCTAATCGATAAGCATAACAGGCGTGCAGCAGATTTGGGTAAACAGTCTTTTATATATGTCTCTTGAACAACGATAAGATTACGTTTGCAATTTCCCACGCATAGAACCACGGAGTGAGCCATATAAATTCTATGCAAAATTGGTTGGCTTGACTTTTGTCGGTGGGTTGACGAGTTCGTTATGAATAAGGTCAAACTACATGCAATATTGGATTCGAAAAATTCTGACCAAGTAAGGTATGACTGATTCACAACGACGGTAAACAACTGTTAACATTGTGCTGGGGGAAGGGGAGAGAGAGTGGGTACTGCACACTTCGTACAGCAGTCGAACAGTCCGTATAAATAGTTTGGAAGGAACTGTGGAAAGACTCAGAGTATATTCAGATATCTCCGGTTTTCAAGTCGTGAACACACTTATACAAGGACTTTTTTTCAGCAAAGAAAGTCTCTATCCATACTAGGCGTTTCTGCAAAGAAAATTTCTCTTGAAGAGTATAGTTAAGCAATTGCGATCGTTCAAAGGAAGTTTTAGCATCAGGTTCGTATTCTTTTTTATCTAATGCTGACGGATAAAAAGATATCGATGGAAGCAAGCCGCTCCTAACAGCCTGCCTTTTCTGGCTCGGCAAGGAAATTTTCAGGCGGTTGAGCAGCTACTTAAGTCTGGTGCCAATCCAGAACGAAATGGACCACGCATGGGATACAGCGCTCTCTATATAGCATGTTGCCATGAGAACCCCGATGCCGTGAAGATGCTGATCAGGGCCGGAGCCAACGTAAATCTCGCCGATAACCAAGGAATGACACCGTTGCACAGAGCTATAGCTGACTTGCCAGATGATCCGGCCGGTCTGGATATTGTCGTCACTTTGATCGAATCGGGAGCGGACCGTTAATGCGCAGACTTTCTATGATATAAATATTCCATCACCGAGGGACTCTGAGGTGTCCCCAAATAACTTTACGCCTTTGTTTCTGGCCGCTGAGCGGGGCTGTCTAAAAATGGCGATCGAATTGATCAAAGCTGGAGCCAACCTTGATTTCCAGGACCTTATGCATGACACACCAATTGATGCAGCAATCGTGTCCGGGAAACTCAATGTTGTTGCTCTGCTAATCTCCTCCGGCGCCAAACTTGGAGCTAATTACGCAGCGCGGCTTTGCGCCTCTGCACACGGCTATTGACAAAGGGCGTCAGGACGTCGTCCGGCTTCTCATACCAGGCAGGCGCTGATGTCGACATCCGCGGTGACTTGTGACATGTCGCCACTTCACCTCTCCGTATTTATGGTCGAGAAGCCAGCGTTGATTTGCTAATCAGTGCAATGGCTACATGTTGATTGCCATGTGAGTTCAGAATTTTTTAATGCAACGCCACTAATATTTGTCGGCGTCGCTTAAAGGCCGGATATCGTTAAAAAATGGGCTTACAGCTGGAGCTAATGTGAGCACGATCAGTGCCAATGGATTCAACGCTTTGCACTTTGAATAAATAAATGGTGATGATAAATCGTGCAGGATGCCTTCTCGAGTTCGGAGTACAGCACGAACGATTATGATCCAATACTGCCCTAACAGTTGCCTAGCAAAGAAAAGGGAGGTTCAGCTGTGTGCTGCAGCTCTGAAGGGAGTACGAGGAGCTCATTAGCCGTGGATTTCTAGTGTGGTCTCTCGGAGCAGGCATCGCAACAGGTCAGGACTGGTGGTTTACCGGTTATGCCCGACGATCAGTGTTCAGTGAAGAATTGTCCATTTCGATGGAGGAAGCTGGTTTAAACTGCCGCAACGCTGCCGTGCTAAGTGGGGCGGTGCGCTTTTGCAAGATTTTAACCAGGTACAATTCAAGGCAACAATTGGATGTTTATCTTCGGCAGCTACGCCGACGGTTGGGGGCAGCTGTTTAACAGCAATCGACGGTAGCATTGATGATGACTCAGACATTGACTACGTGTTTGTTGATTGGGGAAGAAGGATTTGCCTCCAACAATTTTGTGATCACGGTCCGAGTTGCAGCGAAGTTAAGGCGGATTACAAAAATGGACACGCCTGCTGTCGCATTGATGGTCAGTATTGAGAAACTTGCTTCTAATTTAAAAACAATTACTATTTATCTTTCAAACTCATAATGCCAATAGACTTAATAATTGAATCTCGTTTTCAGCGTCTGGGCCTAATGCAACGCTTCCAAACTTCATGGACAACGCAGCCGTGGATTTCATTGGCGCCGCTAAATCCTGCTGCTATCCGCCGATCAAGATCATCGAGCAGGAATGCGAAACTCACATCGCGTCCCACATAATCCAGGCACTAAAACTGGAAGTTAGCGAATCACTCCATAGTCACGTGGTGACTGCCGCCTGCCCAGATCGGAAGGAGAGCATGAGAGTTAGTACCACTTTGCTCGAGAAGACCATTATGCATAATCTGACGACAGTCCAAGGTCAATTTTTATACTGCCGCAGTATCTCTTCAAAAAAGTGATGAGCCATCGAGTAAAAGGGCTGAAGACTTACATTGCGAAAAATTTGCTTTTCTTTATGCTCGACCAAACCGATAAGGATGATTGGATGCCAGCCAATTAAGCTTATGGACCTTTGTAAAAGGGCACTAAGAATTTTGATCGGTATGATGAAGGAGTCGCTGGATGAGAAAGTGTGCATGCGTCACTTCTTCCTGCGAGATGCCGCAGTGTACTTTAAGAGTGAGCAAGCTACCAAGTTCGAAATTGAGAAATGCCTTCAAAATATTATTGTCGAACTGCCCAAGCTGCTATGGGAATTCAAGCTCAAACTGAAGCCGGGAAAAGTCGATACAATCAGCTTCCATCCTGGATTGCAAATATTTCTATGGTCCAAGTTTCCAGTAACAAGCTATTACGAAGCCGGTCGGATACCCGAGGGAGGAGTCCAATACCATCAAACCTACAACCTGGTGAAGCTCATCCTCAAAAAGCTTTGCGAACCATTTCAACAGGACGAGAAAATCAAACGCGGAAATGCATTGATGCAGCTTGTTCGGAAGCTTCCAGACCACTCGAAAACAGCCAAAGAGTGTCTGGAAACTATGACTCGGCTGAAAATGGGGGAGAGTCTGGACTTGGCTGTGCGGTGCATCAGTGACGTTTCCGATGTATGCCTAGGAATCCCTTGCAATGCCTTGCAAGGCATTGAGGAGATGTCAGTAGAGCGAACCAAAGATTTTGTTCGAAGCTATTTAGAAAGCCACGACTCCGCATGGAGATTCGCTTTTTTCATGGGCTTCGAGGTCGATCCTGACTTCAATTTCCTTCCAGACAGCATCCGATTTGTCCTCGAGCCGCTCTTCAAATGTGGTTTTTGGCTGCTGAACTTCAATGCGCTGGCCCAGGCACTTCGTTCAAACAGTCCGGGACCTCTAGTTGATGACCTGCGCAATGAGTTCGGCGACGAAGTAATTAAGACTTTTGTGGGTAGCTTTCTCCCCAGCGTGTTTCTACATGCAAGTACATGTAGCATGAGCAGCGTCTCGCAGGACGGTGAAGAATCGGTGAAATCCGACCAGTGTGTTGAGCTGCAGGAGCTCGATCTGGACTAATTCGACTAGCCATCTTTTCACCAATATTTTCAGTAAAATTATAACATTTTGAGGATATCACGTGATTGATTTTTACTCAACTAATCACTTGTAGCAATCCTACTATATGCTCCTATTCACTTTCCAAACAGTTCTCAAGCTCACAGGTCAACCGTGGTAGTTTTTACTACAGTTATTGCTTACATGTATATTTGAAAGGAAAAATTTATGCATTATATTGCAACTTACACTGTATAGTGTAAAAGTGCCCACACGTGTAATACATTTTATGAGCTGTTAAATTGGTAAATATTAATTTATTAGACGGTTAACTGGATTACTCCAGGAGGGCCCGAGAAATGCAAATTTATGATAATATACATGCTGCATAATATTTAGTTTCAGGTTTACCAGCATTTAAAAACGGGGATGCTGAATTGCGGATAATTCTTCATGATAATTTTCCAGCAAGAACGCCCGTTCGTACGTGGTGAATGCTGATGCAAGGACCATACATAAGTATACCTTGTGCTAATGTAGCCTTACTCTGCAGTTTTTTTGCTTTTCTAATTAGTTTTATCGCTGGGGGTTCAAAATGTTTTTCTTTCCCTCTATATTCCAGGAATTCAAGCCGATTTTAGCTTTTTGCGTGCATTCTATGTTGGCGTTGCTTAAATACGGCAAATATGTGCTAAGAATTTATGCAAAAAATAAATTATTCGAGCTCAGTGTTTAAACTGTTTTTAATTTTTTTATGTTTGATATTGACTGACTATCGAGGTTAATGCGCATCCTCGTTTAGGCATCAATTTATTGTACGAGCTGCATGTATTTTAGCATTACAACTGAGACATCAAATACGAGGGTCAGCCAAAAAGTACGATTAATGATGAATGTAACTCCAAATATATGCGGCTCATTAAAATGCAACTTGTTTCCATAAAAATCATATTTGTTCTTAAAGTAGCAAAATTTTGGGCTCTTTATAGTGATTTGTGTCTGCCCTAAAACTTAGTAAAGTTCTACACAGTTCACCATTTCAGTTTCAGCTATGGAAAATCCAGAAATCGAGGCTTGAACTTAAATGTCAAGTTTCTTGCGAAACTCGATTGGAAGCCATGAATAGATCTGGGTGCCATCTAAACCCATGCACAAATGCAGTGTAATGTTCGTAATCAATAGTTTTCAATTGGTGACGGGCTAAATGCTTTTTTAAGATACAGAGTATAACAAAATATATTTTTTGGGTTACTAAATGTAATTTTAATGCATTTAAACACAAGCACTATACTTAAGAATATTTCTGAAAGAAAATATTTTGTTGACTTTTTAAGATACGGGTCTTTTTTCGAAGAATCAATTAAAATTGCTAATTACGATTACTGAGCATACATCTACTGACCGAAGGATACTTTAGGTGTCCTTGTTGCTTATGCCGAAATTTAATACTTTTCGTCGAACTATTTATGTCGCATTGTGCATTGCGATAGAAAGTTTTTTAATATTGATATGATAATTTTGGTTTTATGTCGCTGCGTAGGCTTAGAATTAGTGGAATAGTAATTTTCGTATTTTTGTTTAATTTTAATACTGCCTAATTTGCTAGGCCTATAATACTTTGCCTATAGAATCTTCAAATATTTCGAGTTAGAGTATAAAGGGAGACGTCAGGGCAGGATAGCATGATCCAAAAGGGTAGAGTAATCCTAGCTAATAGTGTGCAATGCCCCTATGATATCGAAAATAAGTGGGGATTCCAGTGAGAATCCCTAGTCCTAGATTCCTGTTTCAAAATAAAGTTCTTGTCATCTACTTTCCATCAATAACAAGATTATTAGGCCTAAAAATAAAATTGTTTTAGTAGAAACAAAGTTATATGCCTAGCTAGCATTTTCTGTTTCTATTATCTAATAATAGTAAATATCCATGTTTTAAATATTAGGGTCATAAAGATGATATGACTTATTTACTTCTATGATATGTAATTTGCCAATCCAATTTAGGGTGCCTATTGATTAATGATTATTTTTCCTAGATGCTTAGTACCCAATGGACTTTATGCTAATGCTAATACTGTCCCTAGTAACATATATGTAATGCATTAATTGTCACTATACACTGATAGGACATTGTTGTTATTAGGAAGTACACTAAGTGCCAAAAATGGATACCCCTTTTGGAAAACAACACTGCTCCAAAATTTTCAATCACATGATCATATGACTAATAAAGTAAATAACAAAGAAAGGGAAGGAAAAAGTGAAGAATTGAAAATCATTAGTGCCAGTTATCTTACTACCTACTATCCTATCTACCAAAACCAACCTGCTTCTTGAATTGAAGTTTTAAACTTGAGACAGTGCAAACAAGAGAGTTATCCATTTTTTTGCATAAAGTAGGAAGTAGGAATAGGTATTGAACTAGGCCTAAGTATCAAAATAGCTAAATATTGGGAAATATATTGGCAAAAGTTAGCTCTATAGGTCCTTTAAAGCTATATTAGATAGGTCTACTCTCAATCAGTTACTGGATATAGATTTATAAGTGTAGTTAGATTAGATATTTTAATATAGTTGACAATTTTAATTGTATTTATATTAAAATGGTAAAAATTAAAACAGCCATTAAATTTATAGCTGTTTTAGATATAAATCTAAAAACAAAAATGTATCCTTTACTACCTCTTAGCTTATTATAAGTAAGAATTCTATGAATAGCAAAACTTCAAAAAAATCTTCCCTTGAAATAAAAATGGTATAGTTTAAGCAGAGTTAGCTATATTAAAAGGCAAGAATTTGGGCTAAATACCTATTTTAAGCAAATAGCCTCAAATTAAAAGAGCTATTAAATAATAAATGAAATCCCCTTGATAGCAAGAGTAGAATTAGGGAATGATAGGTATTAAGAAATATACTACAATCTTCTAATCTAGGATTTGCCCTATAATTTATGACTAGATAATTAAGCCACTTAGCTCAATAAATGAGATGCTACCAAATTTTCTATTAGACATTTACAAATTGATAAATTATTGAGATATTTGAACATATTAGAAAGAAAAGAAAGAATAAGCCCTACAAAAACTTTGGTATCAATGGTTAAATTATTAGAAATAGAAAGAATCTATGTGATACTAATGCTTGTAAATGCATAAATTATTTATTGCATTTTTTTAATTATGAATTCTGCATTATTGAATTATGCTATAATTAATGCTAAATTATCATTTATATTTTGTCTTAGAAATAATTTCCTAGAGTTAGTGCCACTTCTCTATATATAATTGTTAATATATACATTTTATATTGCACAAGTAACTATTAAAAAAGCAATTGTTAAAAGCTTTTTGATTAGACTTTACCATACATTCACAACTATTGGAATCACCTGGCCATTTTAATAGTTACAGATGGGTAAGTTGCTATTGGACAAAATTGCCATCCTATGACAGCAATGAACTTGCAATAGCAACTTTTCAGTGTTGCCAATGAAAACAGCTGGGTGATTCCCAAGGCTGCGCCCATACATGGACTATACTATATAAAATTAGGCTCAATTCTTATTATTATTTAAGACCCTAAGTAATATTTCTTTGGTTACAACAATAAATAAGAATGATTGGTTCTACTAAAAGAAAAATTTGCCAAAATAGAATAATATTAGCAATTTAACAGATAATAGCTGTTGGATGGGGTCATCAAAGTTCATATAAATAAATTGTATTTTTATAAGTTCCTATTTTTACCCAAAATTTTAAAACAATATTTTGCTTCTTAAATTTTTTAATTTGTTCTTAAAAATGTATAATAATAATAATAATGCAATTGTTTCGGAAAATGTCAAAAGACCTTTATGTATCTAACTTTATAATTATAAAATTATGTATATATTATTGTTCTTTTAGCGTCTAAAAAAGCCAGGTTAATTAACTTCAACTAGTGCTGGAAATTTTACATTACTTAAGACACCAGACCCCTTTGACCGGAGAGTTATGCAGCCATTCAGCCATTGTTTTTTTAGTGAATCGCATGCATATCTTTCCAGCTGCGCAGCTCAACAGCAACAAATGGAATTTAAAACTGCCGACGCTCATCTGACCAAGCCGATGTACACCGGCGAGCCAATGGCCCGGCCGGCCCACTGCCCGGAGCCCGCCGTCTCCCTTCACCCTCTGCAGGCTTCGGAGACTAATTTCGCCGCCCAGCGAGACGCCCGCGACCTCGAGCTGATCCGCTCGGTGCAAGGCAAAGCGGCCGCCATGGCCCTCGCCATGGAGCGTCGGCTTGGGGACCAGTCCGACCGCCTGCCCGGCCTCGCCTCGTCCCACCTGCAGGCTCGGATCCTTCGCGGCTGCGACGTTGAGATTGGCTTCGAGGACCAGCTGAACCTGCCGTGCCACAGCGAGGCCGCTGGACAGCCGCACGCTCTGATGGAGAAGCGGCTGGGCCTGCTTGATTGTGTTAATAATTTTTGTTTGACATGTGGAGTTTGCTTTGCCTAGTGTGTGTGTTCGGGTTGTGCGTTAAGATAAATAAAGTCGGTAAACGTCCATATAAAAGTGCCCCAGGATCGATCCATTTGCAATCTATTGCTACCTACTTGCTGCTACTTACTAAGGTTTATTTAAGTAAGCAAAGCTTTTGTCTATTCAGACACTCTCAATGCCTACATTTCTCTTTATGCGTGTTTCTTATAAAGCTTATGGTAAACAAACAACACTAAAATAAAGTAAAAACATGTTCCACCCAGAACTCCCTCGTTTCCTACTACACTAAAGTCTACTTCTCTTTAATTTATTATTTGATTATCATTATTCTCTTTTAGATATCATAAGAAGCAAACAGCTAATTATTTTTAGCTAATCTTCTGTTGCTGTCTTCAAAAAAAGAAGAAATAATATTATCTTTCCAGCCGCACATTGAAGTCCACCAGAGCCTGTCCGTCTAGCTAAAATGCAGCCGGGCAGTTTGTTTAACCTTGCCGGCGCTGATAGCGGCGGCAACAGTTTGTTCTCTTCTGCAACAACTAGCGGCAGTTTGTTCTCTTCTGCAACAACTAGCGGCAGTTTGTTCTCTTCTGCAACTACAAGCGGCAGTTTGTTCTCTTCTGCTACTACAAGCGGCGCCATTGGAGCCAGCCTGTTCTCTAACTCCAGCGCATCTGGCGGCAATGGCGGCGGCTTGTTCGCCGGTTTCACCGGCACCTCCTCGTCAAATCAGCAGGCCGGCTCGGCGTTCATACCAGATTTAGAGTTGTCTAACGAAGGCGACGCCAATACTGACAAGAACGACGACGTTGATGACGCCGATGTTGTTGAAGATGACAACGATGCTGGCGATGGTGCTGGTGCAACAGCGACTGATGAGGAAGCAACTGAAACTGAGGACGATGCTCAGGAAGCCGAGGGCGATAGCGACGAAGATGAGGAAGCCAAAGAAGAGGACGATGATGAAGACATCCAAGAAGATGACGATAATGATCAGGCCGAAGCCGAAGCGGAAAATGACAAAGACACGGAAGACAGCAACGGTAACAGTGTCGGCAGCGAGGACCGACAAACAGTCGACCCGCGACGCCTGTCTTTGAAGCGACCCGTTATTGACCAACCGGATGTAGCCGAATCGGATTCGGTTGGGGATTTGCGTCAGCGGATTAAGATTAGCCGCCGGTCTAGCGGTAGCGGCGGCGACCATGGCGTTCCGATTCCGCCTCAACAGCAACAACAACAACAGTCCAGCGCCTCCTCGATTGTGTTGCGCAACCTGCCAGAGGAATTAAACGCCGACGAAGTTTTACGTCGCCTATTCAACGGCGTCACTAGGGTGTACGCTAGCAAAGCCAAGTCGCAGGCTATTGTACATTTTGACAGCGCCGCCTCGGCCGACTCAGCCATGGAGAAGGCCGCGTCGGCGAGGCTGCGCGCTCGCTACCGAATTTGGAAGCGTTCCGGCGTCGGCTACCCGGTATTGGCGCCGCGGCCAAGACCGCAATCTCCGCTCCGACTCCGGCTGCGCTGTCGTTATCGTCGGGAATAGTGCCGCCAGCGCTGCCAGCTTCGCAGAGTCTGGCTGATCGAATTCGCGTGCTAGAATCCGTTGAGCGTCAATTGCGCGTCAGGCTTAGTAAAACTGGCGCCGTTACGGCCGCCACCTGTCAGGACATGTGCCCGAGAAGGCCAGGAAAGGAGCGCTCACCTCCGGGAGGATAGACACCGGGATGCACGCGTTCGAAGCGGCGCCCGGACGGACCGGCGTTATGGATCCGGCCCGGGCGGTGAAGGAGTATTCGCGTTCA
>CATNEM010000235.1:0-145000 GCA_950096795.1 Macrostomum cliftonense
ATTATTATTATTATTAAGGCTACGCACGCCGAAAGGGTGCTGTATTTTATTTTTGAGGTAACGAAAAAAGCCATAGCGAAATAATGAAAATTAGGAAAATTAAACGAAAGTTCGAGCGCACGGTAATAAAATATTTGAGCAACATAACAAACACTATATAAATTATTTTTCGGTGGTTACAAACATCAAAAAATTATTTTTAAAAACGATAAGTACTGGTACACGTTGAAATTTTGCATATAAAAACTCCGAATTTATCGATTGTGGGGGCATCAGAGCAGCTGCTTTCTAATTTCGCTCATTCTTATGATATACTGAGCCAGCAGTTCCGTTACGGAGATGTCTTCCTGTGTCATAAGTAGAATGACTTGTCTTCATTTTTAAAAAACAGAAAATTTGCTACTTTACTGGACACGATTGTGACAAAATCTACTCGGGCAACACGATACTGAATTATACTCATTGTACTCAGCATGAAAAATCATGTGCCCCACCATCAGGAACGTCCAGATACTTGTATTCAACGAGTTGGAGAGGTAACTCACCTGTCCAGATCGCAGCATTCTGTGTATTTCGCCTGTTGATTATAAGAAAATCAGCCTGATTTCACTTGCCTTTATGTTGTGCGTTTAAATCTAGATTTGCGAAGCTCCGTACAATAATATCGGCAGCTGATAATAATTTTGTTCAGCTTTTACTTATGCACAAGTTTTTTTCTCTTGGTTAAAAATGCAACTTATTAGAAGCTAGTAAGATTCACCGAATCCACTTTATATTAACAATTATATACAAAGTATATTTACTTTGTCTAATTTTACTTTGTCTAAGCTTTTGGAGTTGCTCAAAATTTCTTTGATGTTTTGCATTTTGGATGTCTCTCCCAAGCCAGATTTCTTAACCAAGAATTATTCCCTTAGCTAAAGCTCGGAATAATTTTTTAACCCGATCGATAGCACAAAGGAAAAAAATCTGCTACGGAGTTGTTAGGGTTGAACAAATGAAAGAGGCGTGGCCTGTTTACCTGGGATAATGTTGAATTTGTGCGCACTGCTACCGTCCCTCATAGCTCTCGTAATTGCTACAGAGATTATTTTCAGAGAGTTTGACAGAGCTAGGTGCCATATACGATATTTTACTCATGAAAATGCTCTGAAAAACGAGGAATTAGTTAGACGCTAGCTGTATGACCTGCACTGAAGATTATGAGGTAAATAGGAACAAAATCCGCCTACAACGATGAGGGCCTTGTACGATTCTTCTCCTTGTAGGCTAGAGGATAACATCTAAAGCATTTAGGTGCTCATGAGGACCATGACTGCATGAGTCATGGTGTTAATAAGTGCACTAGTACAGGCCTTTCTTCAGTATCTCAAGAAAATCTTACAGCATCGAAATGTTTTGACTGCGTCTCTGAATTTGGCTGCCTTCGATCTGACAGCTGGTTGCTTGACTCCGAAAAATTTGAATACCACAGACATTCTATACTTTTATCAAAGAATTTTTGGCTGTCTAGGAAAAAAGATCAATTTGAAAGTCAATGAAACACTTGGTTACATACGCGTACATCAAACGGCTTTTAAGAGTTCCACTCTAATTAGGCGCATGCATTATACGAGACTAGCCTTTTGCATCACAATAAGGTGGTAGCACCGAATGGGCTCTTAAAGCGTTCAAGCAAATGTACTTCGTTAGCTGGGTGTCTAAATATAAAAAGAAAGAAGGATTTGGGTCTTGCAGCATTTTTTAGACTAACTAGCTATTCGAGCTGTGGTATATACGATCTTCGTAGAAAATTCTACAATTTCTCTTTTGGGTTCTTTGTTGACCAGCTTACTCCCGTGACTAAATAAAGTTAAAGGTTTCAGTTTCAGTGAGCAGTGAATTTTCTACTATTTTTTCATTCCATGCCTCATTCATTCCCATTCATCGTCTGCTCATGCGAGGCACCCGTGAGTGTGAAAGTGAAAGAGTAGCTGAGCTACATGTACAGATTTGACTGTCTATTATGCCGTTTTTTCAAAATGGCAATGAAGCAAATAACAAAAATGCAAAATATCTTTTTGCAATGACGCCTACGAATGGCAGATCTGCTCTCCAATCATTAGCATTAAAGTTTTGAGCAAAATCATTTGCTGCAATTTTCCATTTTGTCAGTCTTTCGTTCATTTTGCTGTTTCTGAAACCCCCGCAGCCATAGGCTGGTTATGCTAGTGCTACAGATAGTATCAATTACTTTTATCACTTTGCTGATCATCCCTAAATATTCGAAAATCTTCAGACTAGGATAATTTCCGCTCAGCCAACAGTATGACTAATAGACTCAGCGAAGTCTGTTTGCTAAAACAAGCTCTGCATACGAGCGTATAGTCATCCAGTGGGAAGTTTTTTGTAGCTAAGCTTTTTAGAGTTGCCTATAAAACTCTCTTAGTGTAGTCCTTAATTAGCTTACCAAAACGCAAAGAATATATTGTTTGTTTCTTAGGATTCCGATTGGAAAAATAAAATTTAAAGACAAGTACCCCAAAAAACTCAGCTTCCTAAGCATTGCCAGGCATCCCTCTTGGACTCTTCAAAAGCTTTTGAATGCAGCAGCACGGTAGAGAGAAGCAAGAATTAAACATAAGAAAAAAACTCACTGCAAGCCGCAGCGGAACATGTTCAATAATTCATCATTCAGAAGAAACCACTTAACTACCAGGCCAACTACAAGTAATTGGCTTTAGCTAAAGGAGAAAAGGCATGTAGTAAGCCGTAGCTTCAATTATTTAACATTCTTTTTTCCCACTTCTATCATGTCTTAAAACAATAGGTTTTGTCAGAATGAGGGGAACCTATACGTAAGCTTTGTCACAGTTGGATGCGAGAAATTCAAAGCCAATAGGATGCGATCTATCACTAGATTTTATAAAATTGATGGCTCAAGGAAATATAATAAAGAAGCCCACCGATGCAGTTGAAATCGTCAACTTACCCAGCTCGACGGCAACGCACAATCATTAGACAGGTTCATAAAATTAAAATACAAACGTAGTGATCTAGCACAGCTATGCTTTTCATAGTGGCGGTCATCGCCCTGTTGCAACTGTCGCCAGCCACTGTAGAGGTTGCTGAGTCCGCTCTGACTATCGTCAATGGATTCCAGTTGAGATGCACCGATGGTGATAGCGACCGGTCTGATCCTTACGTGACTGTTCGCAAGGATAGTCATGTTCTGTGCCAGACACCGTATATAATAGGTAATGATAAAATTTTAATGCACAAATCTATTTACCAAATTTTGGCAAATTGCATGCTTGAAATTCTAAAAATTGATTTTCTTGCTTTTCTAGACAAATGCGGCACGGTTGCTGCAATTTGGAACTACAACTGTCCGACAAGTCCTGATTGGGACTCGGGCAGCTTCACGCTGTCTGTCTTTGATTATGACTGGAGCAGCGGTTCCAGTCACATTGGCGACTGCACAGTGAGCAGCTATGAGCACGGCTACCGCCAGTGTACTCTGAGCGCTTCCGGCAGCACTAGAGGCCTTGTCACCTTCTACCAACAGAGTGAGCTTCCAGTCGTTTTTTTACATTTTTCTTTAATTTTCAAGCTGATACCAAAAGTGTTTCGCTGTTCACAGCGAGTCAGTCGCTTCTCAAACTTATTACTACTGTAATTGTTGCAGACAGCTGGCTGAGCTTCTACACCATCAAGGCTGCATCAGCGGCAAGCCTGCCGAATCTCGACTCGGGACACAACCAGGCAACGGATCCCTTCATGAGGGCCGCTCCCGTGCCAGCTTGCGTGGAGCTGCCCATCCAGGAGACTTCAAGAATCGATAGTAAGAAAATCTCAGTGTTTACGAGCAAAGTCTATTGAATGCGTAGACAATCAATGAAAATTGATCATATTTTCCCTCTTCAGATACACAAAATCCAGTATGGAACTATCAAATTCCGGTAAATTACCCGAGCGGTCACCTGCGATTCGAAGTGTTTGACTACGACGGCAGCTACTACCTGAGGGAGAGGCTCGGCTACTGCGTGGTGACTTTGAGAGCTGGGACTAACCAGCAGTGCGCTCTGAGCATTAGAGGGACCTTGTATTACGCAATTTCGACGGCTTCTAGAGGTGAATATTGAATGCCTATGTTATATCGTTTTTTACATCAAACCACAATGATTCTACTAAATGCGAATATATTTAGCCAATGCTGAATTGTTTTAGTAAAAATCTGAGTATTAGTTTTAGCCAAGAAAGGCTATTTATTTTTTCTCGAGGTTAATACTCATGATTCATCAACAGACGAGTGCAATGTGTCCTCAAAGACCCAGGATCTTGAGTTTGGTGCAACAGCTTTATGTTTTAAAAACCTCCCAGGTACATTCTGGGTAACAGTGAGCTCTGCAAGCGACCTGCTCGTTGCCAGCAGTGACGACTGGCCAGATCCATTTGTGGTGGCAGCTGCCTACGATCCCAACTGCGGCGGGAACTCTACGACCATTTGGAGTAAGCAAAACTGCAAATGAAGTGGTGGGGATTACGATAGAAAGAACCAAGATTTAATGAAGAATATTAAGCTTCATTTACGAGTAACTGAGCAAGTTCGGGAAAATGGTGCAACTACTTTAAAGAGTTATTAGTAAAAAATGTGTAAAAACGATACGTTATGTTACATGCCGTCATGGAAAAAAATTTCATCTTCCAGACAACATGGCTCCTCAATGGAACGAAGTCCTGGAGTCTTTCTACTATCCAGGTCAGAAGGTCAACCTTTCCGTCTATGATGATGACGCATTCTTCAATAGGCCGACACTTTGATTGGCTACTGCGTGGTGACTCAGCTGCAGCTGGGCACCTTCACCTGCAACTTGGTGGGCCAGGGCAGCCTGACCTACACTGTGGGTGAGCTCTATTTGACTGAATAGCGTACAGAGAATTTCACTTTAAGCTTTGCCTGGATTGTCTGGCCCTAAAGGTGAGTTTTGAGGTGAGCGTACTTGTACACACAATTATTATTAAATTTTAGCACTTTAAAATTTGTCCAAGCGTTAATAGAAAAAGACAGCTCTGACTTTCACAACAAAATAAAGCAGTTAATTTATGAAATCTGGGTTTAAACACACAACTTTGATTAATAGGATTATTGTCTGAGCGATCTTCTTAATAATTCATTTTGGATTCTACAAGTTTCTAGGAAAAATGGTTGTACTTTAGCCATTTTGCCCCAATTCCATTAAAGCTTACTTGCGCAACAAAAAAGCAGGTAGCCAAATTTCTGTGTATCGGCAAGTTCCACACGACTGAGGAAAATGTACTGCTACTTTGCCAGATCGATTTTAGGATCAAAATTACCTGCATTACCCGTCCTTACTTTTTTGACAGAAAAATGTGAATAGGCATCTTACTAGAAAACTGAAAGTCAGAGTCCTGCCCCAATGGATGCGTGCGCTCCTGATGAGGATGGGAAAAATTGCCGCAGAGAGAGATTTCTCTAAATGCGCCTGTCTGCAAATTAACGACTAATGCAAGAGGTGTTTGCTGATTATTATTTACTGAAGCAGAAGTTAGTACCATCCACGGCTCTAAAACTCACTTCATAGTGTATTGGAGACATTGGAGAAAATTATCCGTGTCAATAGAATGACTTGATGTGTGTAAAACACTTTTTCGCTAAATCAACTTATCAATGGGTACCCTTTTGGAAAAAAGTAAGTACGAGCGAACGTGCAAATGAAAGTAAAAATCAACCTACTGTCTGTCTGGCCTGCTATCTACGATGTGTCTCGTAGGTGGTAACGTATGTCAACCGCCAACAATCATCATCGTAAATAATCAAGGGTTTTTTTTTCGAAGAATGCTGATATAACGGTGAATCCACATGACTATTATGAGTACTATATAATTAATAAAGCTACCTCTTGTACCTGAGCTGCATGTCCCACTCAGTAGATATAAGTGCTGGCTTCCTATATTGCGACTTAATATAATAATTGCTTTTTAATTTCAAGAGCTATACCAAACATCCGGGATTGACTGGTTGCAAGTACAGAGACTGACTAATTAGACACTCCCTAGTGCATGCATTGCCGTCATAACTGGTTAAAACTAGCCGTCGCGGGCATCAGTCATCAGAGGTATTAAAAGCCCCATAGTACTGCGACGAGAACGCATACGCACAGGAGAGACTAAAAACAGATGGCAACCGGTTTAATCCAGCCAGTTCAGACCAGAAAGACTGAAACTAATGAGAAATGAGAAATTTGAAATGGAAGGAATGAAAAAAGTACTGACAAGAATCCATCGACAGGGCCTCCGTGAGCAGACAATTATTTCTGTCCTTCCAACTCCATGCGTACTAATGTGAATTAGCAACCCTCTATCAATCCCAGGACAGGATCTCATCCCAGATTAGAACCCATCAATAGTAAGCCTCTATATATATATTTAAGATATCTGCGCATTTCAGTTGGACAAAAATTACGAGTAATTTTAACGTAGCTCAACGATTAGCTGAATCGTTAATTTTGTTGTACTTGCCGCACTCAACTATCAATGGCACAATCTGCAGTGTCCACAGAATGGCGAAAGTTCATAGGAGGGCTCATCGGTTCGTGGTCTGAAGCGGACCATCTCGTCGCCCGACTATGCTTCAGCAGATCTTCTGGATTTTTTTCCTATAGGTTGCTCAGTGGCTATGATCGTGTCTGGAAATTTTAGTCATAGAAAACTACATCTCGCTGAAGGACATATCCATGATACGATCGCGAAGGCAAAGTTCGGAAAGGTGGGCAGCTTTCCGTCCGTGACATTGTGCAACCGAAGCATGCTGAAGCCGCAACCGAACAATGGCCATATGACCATAGCTAACTACAGCGCTAGAATAAGAGATTTGGCTAGACAAACTGATAACATGCAGGAAAAGCTGGTACTACTAAATATGGACAGGCTTCACAGCTACTATTCCCAGTTGCCCCACGAAAATATCACTGACTATAGTATTGATCTGGAGGATGTCGCCATACTGATTGAGTTGCTGTATGACAACGGAAGCACGCAGACAGTGCATAAAAACTTCCACATACTGGATGTGTTCAAGAAGATTCGCGGTATACACGTTGGTGAGATGAATTTTAGTTTGTGTTAGCCTGAGAGACACATACAAACTAGCAATAGCTATCACAGCTATACTAAATAAAAATAATAAGTGTAGACACCCCACCTTTCGACCAGATGTACAGCCCACGGCGCAGCTGCAGCTAGTTGCGCGGAGCATCCGAGTGCTGTGTACAGCTTTCAGCCTGAAGGGCTGGAGGGGCCGCAACACCCACACTAAATTTACCCAGCTCAAACTGGTACCCGATCTCAGCTGGTGGACTGAAGCAATGCGGGATTAAGTGCCTTGCTCAAGGGAACAAATTGTCTTCTTAGGGCCCGGGACTCGAACCCACGACCTTCCGGTCATGAGGCAGGCGCCCTAGCCACTAGGCTAAAACTCCTCTACTTATACTAAGTATGCTCCAAAAAATATTTTCTTCCACGAGAAAATAGATTTATCGAAAAAAAAATTTCATCAGAAAAAACGTATATCTATGTCTTAAAAATTATATTGTAGGACCTGAAAAGCCTGCCGTTACCGATAGCTCGATTGTCATCACAACTTTCTACAACCCAGAGTTCTCTCTGTGTTATTCTTTGCGCTTAAACATATCCGAAAATGCGCTCAGCAGTCTCAGTGCCCTTCGCATCGATTTGGCAATGGCTGGTCACGCATTCAACACGTCTGCCAATAATTATGTGCGCGAAACTCGCGGCTTTCTAGCTGAGAGTATGTCAACTGTGAGCGACTTTGTAATAGTTCTTCACGACAGAGATGTCTATCCGCTTAGTCTGGTGTCCCAAGAGGGCATAACGGTACGCCCTGGTGGGATCACAGTGGTGCGATTTAATACTCAAAAGTACAAATACATTCAGTGTAGAAGCTCTCGCATCTCGCACGGTCGTCTGGGCAGCTTCAGACACAACCGAGGACTGCTCCAATAGCGTGGTGGAGCGCTGGCTTAATAAGCGACTCAACTGCACTGACGATACTTTTGCCTTTGCTGACCGACCTGGGTGCCTGAGAATACCGGAGTCCAACAACTACACTCACATGCTTGCACGGATGAGAGACTACGCAGCTGTTCGCCAAGAAGCTCTGGACTCAAGCGAGCGAAGCACGGAGTGCAACTTGCCCAGCTGCACAGAAACTCACTATGGCATGTCTTTTTCGTATTCTCCATGGCTAATTCATGACTTTCAGTGGACATGGGCTTTTCAAATTCTTCTAAATGACAGAAATGGAACTCTGGAGTACTTAGACCACGCCGACAACGACTCATACACTGATAATCCAACATACGTATTGGATGAGTACAAAGACATCATGAGCACCGTATATGTTTATCGAGAGAACAGCTACGTGACAATTCACGAAGAGGTTCAGCTGACAACCGTTTCAAACTTGATTTCCTCAATAGGCGGCATCATGTCACTCTATGTTGGCATCACATTCACTTTGGTGGCGGAGTTTCTGGACTTTCTGTTCTGCGTGTTCAGGGCAATGGGACTACGCAAGAATAAATGTTCTGCGGTAGACAAGAGTGCATCGTCGGAACAGGAGACCACTGCAGAGACTAGAGCTTGATGTTGGTCTGAGACTGGTAATCAGCTAGTAGGAAGTTCATTTGAGTATTCGACTAGATGCAAAAATATCTTTGAATGTGTCATACATACTCGTACTTTCAAACTTAATAACGCTAAAACGTAAACTTGATGCAAAAAAGTTTTTAAATGATGTGCGTCATAGAATTAAACGGAATCGAAGAGGTAGGATCGACTGGTTTTACCTTTTCGTGCGTATATTGCGGTGTATTCGCTATATTTTTTTGAAAATTTTAAAGACAGATTTTAATACAAATTTATCTTTATCTTATCTTATCTATTGCATATCTTTATTAAACTTTGATAATGCGATAATAGCTATTGTAAAATTGCGCAAGGTAACTCGTATATATACTTAAACAAAATACTTAGACTTTTCAGACTCAGCTTTATATGAGCGATACAAATTACTTGATGGATGACAAAAAATTACCACAGACTGTGGTCAAACAGCAATGAGTCTGCTGTGAAATAATCCTTAAGAAACATTATGGATTAATGGTGCACGCAATCGCAAGGTTAAGAACAAAAGTAAAAAAATCTGTTTACTCACTGTCACTTGCTTACCATTGCGTTAGAAGGACTGATCGAAGATCCTGCAAATAAAAACACACAGAGAAAACTCTCACCAAAACTCGGCCAATGGACCGCAATAATCTCAGCTGGCTCAACTTGGTAGGAGAAATTCCCTTGGCCAGTGATGTTGCACGCGTGCTCTCCCGGACTCAGCTGCTGCAGCTTCGTGCACGAGCCGATCCTCTGCTCAGCCTTGCCGTCCTGATCCCACAAGGTGAACTCCACAGACCAGTTGGGGTCGAACAGGCCTAGTAGAGTTTGGTTCCAGCGCGGATTCAGGTCGTCTGTGGGTCGCATTTTCGGAGTTTTTTTGAGTCTGATTGTACGAGTATCTACCATGCGACTTATTGTTAATACTCGTAGCTATAGAAACTATGTGAGGCTACGAGTATCGCTCATGCTAGCAGTGGCATTTCCTTATTAACGGTCGGTACTATGCCATTCGTTGGTAAAGTTAATTCAATATCGATTAATCTCACTTGAAAACCCTTGAAAATATGGTGTGCATCTTTTGGCGATCTGATTTTTCCAATACCATAGACCTTCTGAGAGCGGAAAGAGAGAGAATCCGAGGGACGCTAAATTCTAATGTATTTTACCGAACAAGCTTTTAGCCATATTTTCTGTGCTTTAGTTGACTTTTAAGATTCCTAAGAAAAGCATATGTAGTGCAATCTAAAAACCATTAATTACCACATGGTGGTGAAATCTTTTATTAGTAGCTAGAGCTTGAAAAAATACGACCGAGCTACAAAATAAATACTTTACTCAGCTTCGATTACATTCGATTGCATATTTGAAACAGTCACTTTCTCAAGCTACATGCCATAGGATAGCTGTTTGATTGTCTATTGACCTAAAATACTCAGAAATGAAATATACTAAGTTTCAATATATTAAGGTTGAATTCATTTAGTTAAAACGATGATTCCGCGCATGGCCGAGGTAGATTTTTTAAATGAAAAATTATAAAACCCAGAAACTACTAAAATAAAACAAAAAATTCGTATCAACCTACTTTATTAAGTAGAAACGCAGAAAATCTCACCAATAAATACCTAGTAGATAACAGAATTTAGAAGCTGCCCTAAAAATATCTGATACTGCATTGGCATCGGCTGTGCTCACCCGTCACAGCGCCGGTTTTAGCGCCGCAGAACAAGCCGAGCGAGGAGGCAAGCACGAAGGGATCAGACGCGGCGCCACTGCCAGAGTCGGAATTCTCCAGATCCCAGCTGGAGACCACAGTTAGCGAATAAGTGTCTGCATTAGTTTGGGAGTGAACAAAAAAACTCATTGTGGGTGAGCAAAAGGTAATTAGAAATGAAAAAACCCGCGTTCTTTGTGGTATTAGAGTTCTGCCATTCAGTTTGCTAATATATATTGCGAACAGTGCTCGTACAGCACGAGTATTAATAAAATTTACGGTACTGTGAGTATTAATATTGTATTACAGCGATACCCCCAGTTCTACACTAGGTACATTGAACAGTTACTTTTTCAAGCCATAAAAATTTTACTCGAACAAGCGAATGTTGAAAAAAAGTGAAATGAGAAAGAAAAATAATAATTTCGACCTTTTTAATTAGAAAGGATAAAAATTTCACTTGTGAATAGCTAGACATGATAAACAGAGAAGAAACCGTAATGTGAAAAAATTATTGTTACTATGGTTTACCATACTAACAACGCTTCAGTCAAAGATTCATTGTTTAACGCCGATTGTTTAACGATGCCTCAGCGAATCAGAAACGTTCTAGTCGAGTATGCTAAACGATAGTGACAATAAGCTTATTCATATGGTTCCATCGTTAAGCAATAAGCAAAGATCACTCGTGGCTACGCCACTCGTGAATTTGCTTATTGCTTAACTCTAGAACCATATAAATAATCTCCCATTGTTTACATTTTGTTCAACTAGGGCTTCGCCTCGGAGTTTGTGCCATAGAGTATCTCCTCGTTTTCGTAGTTTATTTTAATTTAGTCCACGGCAAGGATAACTTGATAACTCAGAACCGGAAACGAGCCAATTCCAAGGACACCTTAAGTAGAAGGACGAGACACTTCGTTTCCTGGAAAGTTTTTGGAGTCCAATTTTCGCGAATAAATACACTACGGAGATAAAAAATTTGCAGTTTTCGACATAAAATTAAAGATTGCGCTCGATTGGAAGCAGATGCAAATCTCATCTTTTGATATATGGTTCCTGCCTTCTTACTCTATCGAACTATGTACGTCCTGATTTGTGATAAATTGATCTTTCTATTATTTTTATTGATATTGATTTACTTGCGTCAAAAACTACTGAATGGCAAATTGCCCATCCAGAGAGTGAACCAAGTGACTGGACCACCAAATTACTCAAAATACTGATAGATAAAATTGTTCTTTTAATAAAACGGACTTGATTAGAAGAGGAACTGAACCTGCGCGGCTGCTAAAATACAATTTTATTAAAAATATAATTTTCGACAAGCGTTTTACAAGGAAAATAATTTACGAGTAAAGATCAATATTTCACAAATAAGGACGTACATAGTTCGATAGAGTAAGAAGGCAGGAACCATATATCAAAAGATGAGATTTGCATCTGCTTCCAATCGAGCGCAATCTTAAATTTGATTTCGAAAAACTGCAAATTTCCTACTCCCTAATGTATTTTTTTCGCGAAAATTGGACTCTAAAAGTGTTCCAGGAAACGAAGTGTCCCGTCCTTCTACTTACGGTGTCCTTGGTCAATTCATGGCGAAAAGTATGAGGCTCGTTTAAAAAGCATTGTATGATCGACCTTATAGTCCATGGTTGCTGAGATCCACAGTTAACAACAACAACAACAACAACAACAAAGTACGCTGTCAAGATGTTGAAAGCAACTCCGCAAGCTTTACACTAGGAGATAGACAAGGCAAAGAGGCAAAGTGGATGGAATGACGTGGAGAAAATTCCTGTAGAATAGTAAGACGTAAAAATATCGCTCTTAATACGCTAGTTAACCGTATCAAAGCGGATCTTTATGATGATGCACAGAGACTGAAAATGCTGAGGGAAAAAAGCCACGTGTGCTTCTAATCGCATGCTTGAGGTCTTGCATAAGTGAAAAAATCCATTGTACAATCTTTTCATTCCAAGTTATTTTTAGACTACCAGCTTCCGCTTAGAGACGCAACATCTGAAAAAAAATTTTCAAACGAAATTCCAGAACTGGATTAAATAATCGTACACAAAATCGTAGTTTTTTATCCTGCCTGTTTTTTCTCACATTCCAATTTACCGATCTGAGTTTGACTGAAAACTTTTTCGGCATCATATTTCCTATTCGCCCTTTTTTCTCATGGCGGACAATTGCACTTTATTTTCAAAACTTAGTCCCAATTTTTAGCTCCAAATGGAGGCTTTGCTGAAAAAAAGGTATAAATGTGACTTCAGTGGTTGCTTCATGCATTATAATCCAACATCCGTCTCACCATTTCCAGCATCGTACACGGTGTAGTTGATGCCGCCCTGCCTGCTCAGCCAGCAGCTGCCGTTGCCAGGTCGAAGCGTCGCCCAGCAGAAGCCCAGATAGTCCGGAACGTGGATGTGGCCATCGTCATCAAATACTTCTAGTAGTATATCGCCTCCTGGGTAGGCCTGGGCGAAGGTGCTGTCCCATACGGGGTAGAGTGAATCTGTGAAAGGGTTTGATTTTAGAACTTATTTGACATAAAACTCGTACATTAGACCAAGAGTGACGAAGGGCTGTGCATTTTTGTTAGGGATTATCCTATTTTGGCATTTTACATGCATTATGCTCGTAGCAATTGTAATTTACTCACTAGTGACAGCGTCGGTGCTCTGAAGTACCAGCGACGCTTGGCAAGCTGCGCTAACGGCCAAAGCAAATGCGTCGGAATTGGCTCCAGAACTGTCCAGGCCGGCTATGTTGTTTGCCTCCAGCACTCGGATGCGGTATAGAACTGGCGGCAGGCTGGCTGCTTCGCGGAAGAAACATTTTTATTAATTTTTTTAAAAACATTGGCATTTTAATTTGATGGAAACAAGGGTCATCATATATACGGGTATTAAGAAGCGGTGGTGGAAACGGTTATTGAAATTTGCGGAAAAAACATGGGGTATTAAGATATGTTCATAGCACGGGCATTTAGACGAGGTGGAATTGAGAAGTAGTGCAAACATGGGTATTGAGAAGTGGTGGAAGCATGAGTATTAAGAAGTGGTGGAAACACGGGTATTGAGAAGTGGTGGAAGCACGGGTATTGAGAAGTGGTGGAAGCATGAGTATTAAGAAGTGGTGGAAACACGGGTATTGAGAAGTGGTGGAAACACGGGTATTGAGAAGTGGTGGAAACACGGGTATTGAGAAGTGGTGGAAACACGAGTATTGAGAAGTGGCGGAAACGCGGGCATTGAGAAGTGGTGGAAACACGGGTATTCAGAAGTGGTGGAATCATGAGTATTGAGAAGTGGTGGAAGCATGAGTATTGAGAAATGGTGGAAGCACGGGTATTGAGAAGTGGTGGAAGCACAGGTATTGAGAAATGGTGGAAACACGGGTATTGAGAAGTGGTGGGAACACGAGTATTGAGAAGTGGCGGAAACACGGGTATTGAGAAATGGTGGGAACACGAGTATTGAGAAGTGGCGGAAACACGGGTATTGAGAAGTGGTGGAAACACGGGTATTGAGAAGTGGTGGAAGCACAGGTATTGAGAAATGGTGGAAACACGGGTATTGAGAAGTGGTGGGAACACGAGTATTGAGAAGTGGCGGAAACACGGGTATTGAGAAATGGTGGGAACACGAGTATTGAGAAGTGGCGGAAACACGGGTATTGAGAAGTGGTGGAAACACGGGTATTGAGAAGTGGTGGAAGCACAGGTATTGAGAAATGGTGGAAACACGGGTATTGAGAAGTGGTGGAAACACAGGTATTGAGAAGTGGTGGAAGCACAGGTATTGAGAAATGGTGGAAACACGGGTATTGAGAAGTGGTGGAAACACGAGTATTGAGAAGTGGCGGAAACACGGGTATTGAGAAGTGGTGGAAACACGGGTATTGAGAAGTGGTGGAAGCACAGGTATTGAGAAATGGTGGATAATACGTGTATTGAGAAGTGGTGGAAACACAGGTATTGAGAAGTGGTGGAAGCACAGGTATTGAGAAGTGGTGGAAACACGGGTATTGAGAAGTGGTGGAAACACGAGTATTGAGAAGTGGCGGAAACACGGGTATTGAGAAGTGGTGGAAACACGGGTATTGAGAAATTGTGGGAGCACGAGTATTGAGAAGTGGTGGAAACGCGGGTATTGAGAAGTGGTGGAAACACGGGTATTCAGAAGTGGTGGAATCATGAGTATTGAGAAGTGGTGGAAGCATGAGTATTGAGAAATGGTGGAAGCACGGGTATTGAGAAGTGGTGGAAGCATAGGTATTGAGAAGTGGTGGAAACACAGGTATTGAGAAGTGGTGGAAGCACAGGTATTGAGAAAGGGTGGAAACACGGGTATTGAGAAATGGTGGGAACACGAGTATTGAGAAGTGGCGGAAACACGGGTATTGAGAAATGGTGGGAACACGAGTATTGAGAAGTGGTGTAAACTCGGGTAATAAGACGCGGGTGTTGAAACATCTCTAATATTCTTTAGCCGAAAACCACGTACACTTCCAGTAGTAGGTGAGGACGCCTTGATACGCGGTAGAATTCGGTAGCAGCAGGTGGCACTGATGAAATCCATCAGTAGCAGCAATATCGGCGCACCGTCCGATTTCCAGGTTGACAGCGGTGGCATCTTTTCGATGCAAAGCAGCCAGCTCGAATCTAACACCGACTGCCGACTCGAAGCCTGTGGGGCAGATTGTGTTCCACACGGCTGCCTCCTTGCTGCACTTGCCTGCGAGACACATTTTTTCGATAATAATTTGGTATCAGGTTTGTTTAACAGAAGCTTTCTAAGATATTTTTCAATTGATTTCTTTAGGATGTCTGCAGGCATAGGCAAGTTTTCTAAATTTTAAAAGGACAAATTCTTGATGACGTAATACTCTTAAATGATGTGCTTCCAAGAAAGCACTCACCTGTGAGGACACTTGTGCTGCACACAACCTTTCCGTTTAGAAGCACCTGCACAAATGGATTCGAGCTGGTCGGATGTAGTTCGAAGCACGTCAAGCCGAAGCCACTATTGATGATCAGAGCGGAGTTGGCAATGCTGAATGCGAGCGATAGCAGCAGTACTGCGCGAGTGGGCAGATGCTTGCCCCCAGACGGCACCATTCTCTGTGCTTGCACAGTAAATAAATCCTGTCCAAAGAGATTAGTTTTTTTCTTATAAATTTCTTAAAAGTTCAACTGTGTACCGAGCTCGCACTTACGAGCTCGCACTCGCTCGCTCGTACATATGTTTTTCATTGATAAAGTTACATTTAAAAAGGGTATTAAAGGCGATATATTATTTTACATCGTCAAAAGTACATCGAATGGCACAAAACCTCTGGGTGTGCTTGTGTGTCGAAAAAATTATTTTTCATCCTTGATATGCATACTTACGACTTTTTAAATGATTTCCTTAAGCGTCTTGGTCAGTCAGTTCTAAAAATGTTGAAAAACTACGCTGGCTAATTCACGTTTGTTCTATTCCTCGGCTAGAAATATATTGCATGACTTCTGAAGCATATAACTAGACGAAAAAGAACGTTGAAAATAGGAATAAATAAAACTAATTAGCTTAATGACAGAAATGACTTTGCCGACATACATACGAGTATCAAATGGCAACTCAAAATAGAAGGTGCAAACTACATTGGCGGCCAGAAATATACAATAAGATTGACAAGAGCATGTCGGCTGAGTTGACAAAACATCCCATTTCTCATTCTGTAAACATCTATTGAACTGCATTGTGACTGCTGACATAGTCAGTGGGATCAATCCTTTCAACCAGCGCATTGTTCGCTGAAAACCAAGGAGACCGGAAGCTGCAGAATTCTCAACCATGGCTTCCAAAATTTGTTTTTTTTTCATCGGCACTAGTTGATTGATGCAGTCCCAAAAATAGAGCTGTTTGACAACAGAAAAACAAAGCTCTGAGTATTTTTGTGAGAGCCTGACAATTTCTCGTTCAAATGCATTCCGATTTCTTTGAGCCAGTGCCTGAATAGCTACAAGATGACGGATGTAGCTTGCGCTGTGCGCGAGAAGTGCATTTTTTAGCTTTTTCCAATAAAAAACTTCGTTTTTATTGATGCATTAATTTTGTCCTATTCGAGTTAAATTCGGCAATGTTGCAGTTTGTTTCGCGAAGTTATTCTTAGTTTGAAAATTCAACAAACAGTAAATAATGAGTAACAGTTTTAACAAAATTTAACAAAAAACTTTCATTCAGTCCATTGCGAATAGTAGAGCATAGCATAGTTGCAACGGGTAGTGATGGGCCACCCGGAACAGTAAGTATATTACCGAATATATTCTTGGGGTAAATCCGATGCCAGAGAAACCAAGAGAGCACTTGATGCGCCGTGCATGGTGCGAAGACAACTTCTCTTTCCAACTTCCTCTTAGTCTATTCTTAAAGCAGTATGAAAAGGCGACGCTGATGTAGCTAAGGGTAGACTTTGAAGACAATTGAGGCACCAGCGGTGGTTTTAAAGTCAGCTTCACAGCGACACGTACTCAAGGCTCAGCATTTGATAATCCAATGTAGCTGGAGGGCGAGTGGCTCGGCGGTCTAGCGCGTCTTCCTTATGTGCCACTGGTCCAGGTTCGATCCCGCGTTCTAGGTTGGCTATTTTCCCTAGCGCGGTTTCGTGTGCAGGGTAACATTGATTTTTTGTGGTCTTGTGCACGAATTGGTTGGGCTATGGGCCAGTTGTACAATTTACGCCCATGAGGGCAACCTCCCAAGGCATAGCGAGTGTACGTTCCTGGATAACCGCTTGTACAACGTGAGTGCGTCACTGGGTGCTATACTGGAATTCCGTTCTGTACCATGTGTTTATCTATGCCAGCGCACGATATTTAGTGTGACTGAACGCGCTTCAGGAGTCGGCGCAATGGACAGTCATGCCCCGTTGCTGGTCGCTCGGTTATGTCGCTATAAGCGTAAGGGTGCCAACAGCCTGCCCTCCTGCAGATTATTGTTATTATTTATCAAATGTAAGTCAATCTAGATCTAGGGTTTTGGCATACTCATTTAAGCCAAAAGGAAGGATTGAAATACGAGTACAATCGCAGTAAATACGATTTTAAGTCTGAAAAAAATTAATAGAAATAAAAATCACGAATCCCTAGTAGAATTATACTCACCAATTATTTTATTTTGGCCGAAATTTTTTTCTTCTGTGCAACTTGTAGAACAGCGCATGTAGCAAAAGCAGCATATATTTGCCTCTTTACATGTGTTCTTTTATCCAAACAAATGAAGTTGTTGGTCTGACCAAAAATCTCCAACCAATGAGTGAAGTTTCATTCCAGATCCAATCAATAGACAATAGACCATCAGTCAGTGATCTTTAGTGCTACATCCCAGCCACTTCATGCTCACCTTCAGTCACCTGTATTCATATTTACCAGCATATGCCCTATATGACCGCTACCTGCACCTGAAATTAATATTGTGTCATTTTGGCCGATGTAAGACACGAGCTCTGTTACCAATGATCCAAATGTTTGAATTTACTTCATCGATCAGTACAGCTTTTCCACGCGTGGCCTACTCGTAGCAGGCACATAGTTTTTTGAACCAAAAATACTAAACCTATTTAATATTTCTTGAGATAATTAATTGTAACACTGAGTCGAGGTCTAATTAATTGTAATCCTATTTGACTATTGAAAACAACTTTGAAGTGTATATGATCGTATCTGACATAAAGTTGGCTCGTATATTCCGCTCACTAAAGGGTCCTATAGAGCCCAATGGATGCATAAGTGCTTTGTTAGAAATAGGCTTTGTTTGGCGCAAGCAAGAAGTGGACTGATACGCAAAGAAGCTATAACTGGCGCCTGTGAATATGAAACTCATTTTATTTCTAGATATATCAAGCAGCAGAAGCTATGCAGAAGAAGAAATTGCACACTTCCGTTACTATCTTCCACGAATCCTAAGAATCGATAAATACGAGTAGAAGCTGGATTTCTGTCCAACCCTTCAGCAGTTTACATTCCACTTTAAAGCAAATAGATTGCCAATCCGATTCTTTCCTCTATTCACAGACAAACTCAAATATGGGTGTCAATGTAACTCAATTAAAGCTAAGCTAAGCTAAAAAGTGCACATGCGTCTCGACTTATCACTTTTAAATAAGGATTTACCAAATCTAATAGAGTCCTGAAGTTCATCCGATGTTAAAACAAACAATGAAATAATTTGACTTTAAAAGCAATTCATAAAGAGCACAGGAATATTTACGCAAGCTTAAACAGCTCATCATGACCGCGTAACACCTCAACTCACAAGAAAAGTGAAACAGACTGAGAGAATCATTAGCGCAAGACAAACAAAGCTACGAGGGAAGAAGTACGCAGAAGCAAATGAAGAGGGGAAGCAAACGTAGAAAGGCAGACTCACCACCACTCTAATCGATCTGGTACCTCCTACAAACAGAATAATTTCTTTCCGAGTCCGTCAAATTCATGCAATTTTTATTGCTTTACATGAGCAGATATTAGCCCAAGAACTATCAAACAGCCTGTTGCCACTGGCAGCACATGTAACTCTGAGTAGAGGTCTATAAGAAGGCTTCTGAACAACACAACGCATATTAACCTCCGAGAGTAAGTTCCGTCATTTCGGCACTAACTAAATTCTTTGGCTTAACGTTAACGGCACCAATGCCAGAGTCTGCAGTCTCCGCAGAATGGAGGAAATTCATCGAGGCCTCCTCGGTCCGGGGTCTAAAGCGGACCATCTCGTCGCCGACTAAACTCCAGCAGGGTTTCTGGATTTTCTTTCTCGTCTGCTCCGCGGCGGGCATGACCGCAGGGGTGTACCTTGTGATTGAGAACTACATTTCGTTGAAGAACATATCCATGATCCGAACGCGAAGCAACTTTGGCCAGGTAGGCAGTTTTCCCTCAGTAACGTTGTGCAACCGCAGAATGCTGAGACCGAGACTGAGCAGCGGCCAAATCACAGTAGCCAACTACAGCGCAAGCATTAGAGACCTAGCCAGGCAGGCAAAAAGCATGAAAGAAAAGGACGAGCTGCTCAGTTTAGACAAGCTTCATGGATATTTTGCCCAGTTGCCACCAGCAAACATGACACACTACAGTATTGACCTCGAGGAAGTGACCATACTTATCGAGTTTGTCTTTGATAACGGAACTACTCAGACAGTGCATAGAAACTTCCACATACTGGATTTGTTTCAGATGATTCGTGGCAGAAAAACTGGTAAGATTGAAAAAAACTGGTTGCTGGCGAATTAATGAAACAATATGATTACTGCAGCTAATCCAGAGTTTGACTCATAATTTTACTAATTACAGGACCTACGAAGCCAGTCAAAACCAGCAGCTCGATTATCATAACAAAGTTCTACCATCCAGAACTGTCGCTTTGCAGCACCCTACACTTAAATCTATCGAGCGATTCTCTCAGTGAGCTCCAAGCAATCCGCATAGATTTGGCCATGTCTGAAAAAATATTCAATACGTCTGTTAGCGATACTTCTCGTAGCTCTCGCGGCTTTCTGGCTGAAAGTCTGTCGACCTTAAGCGACTTTATGGTAGTGCTTCACGACAGAGATGTCTATCCGCTAAGTCTGGTGACCCAACGAGGAATTACAGTACGCAATGGTGGAATCACGGCTGTGCGATTTAGCACTCAGGAATACAAATACATTCAGTGTAGAAGTTCTCGCATCTCGCACGGTCGTCTGGGCAGCTTCAGACACACAACCGAGGACTGCTCCAATAGCGTGGTGGAGCGCTGGCTTAATAAGCGACTCAACTGCACTGACGATACTTTTGCCTTTGCTGACCGACCCGGGTGCCTGAGAATACCGGAGTCCAACAACTACACTCACATGCTTGCACGGATGAGAGACTACGCAGCTGTTCGCCAAGAAGCTCTGGACTCAAGCGAGCGAAGCACGGAGTGCAACTTGCCCAGCTGCACAGAAACTCACTATGGCATGTCTTCTGTGTATTCTCCATGGCTAATCAATGATTTTCAGTGGACATGGGCTATTCACAAGTTATTAAGAGATGACAAAGGAACCCTGGAGTACTTGGAACACGCTGAAAACGATTCCTACATAGAGAATCCAATCTATATGTTCGATGAGTACAAAGACATCATGCGCACCGTATATGTTTATCGGGAGAACAGCTACGTGACAATTCACGAAGAGGTTCAGTTAACCACTGTGTCGAACCTCATTTCGTCTGTTGGAGGCATCATGTCACTCTACGCTGGCATCACATTCACTTTTGTGGCCGAGTTTCTGGACTTTCTGTTCTGCGTGTACAGGGGGATGGCACTAAAGAATAAAGAGAATACCAGAGACAATAAAGTTTTAGCGCTGCGATAAGACTTTGCCAAAGCGATATTTCAGTGATGTCTTGTCTACGGGTCAGCGTTGATTGGCAACTATTACTGCAAAATTTAAAAGACTGCTTCAGTTACTTTACAAAGTGCATTCTAATTTTTTATAAGAGATGAACGCTTGAAATCGAGGAAGTGATTTTTGAGTTATTCAAGCTAGCTAATCAGCCAAATAAAACGATTCTGTAGTAGACTTCTTCTATCTTCTAGAATCCTACCTATTTTTCACTGTCCATTTTTTATTGATTCTTATTACTTAATATTATTATTGAGATACTTTGATCGATTTCAAAATTATCTGAAGTACAGGAGAGTGATTTAGAAACCATCTTTGGGGGCGTACTGCTGCAAGGATGCTTTATTAAAATGGTCCAGAAAAAGACAAAATAGAAAGCGGGCGAGTAACTTATTGAAATTTACAACCCAAAACAAAGCAGAACGGTTGTTTTATCTGTCTACCTATTGACATCTATCTATCTATCTATCTATCTATCTATATCTATATCTATCTATCTATCTACGAGTATCGTATATCTATCTATCTATCTATATCTATCTATCTATCTATATCTATCTATCTATCTATATCTATATCTTTCTATCTATCTGTCTATCTATCTATCTATCTATCTATCTATCTATCTATCTATCTATCTATCTATCTATCTATCTATCTATATCTATATCTTTCTATCTATCTGTCTATCTATCTATCTATCTATCTATCTATCTATCTATCTGTCTATCTATCTATCTATCTATCTATCTATCTATCTATTTATCTATCTATCGATTTATCTATCTATCTATCTAACTCTCTATCTATCTATCTAACTATCTATCTATCTATCTATCTATCTATATCTATATCTTTCTATCTATCTGTCTATCTATCTATCTATCTATCTATCTATCTATCTATCTATCTATCTATCTATCTATCTATCTCTATCTATATCTATATCTTTCTATCTATCTACACGTGTGACACCTATAAAAAAGTGCTAAACGGTGCGGCACTTTTGCAATGATCGCGTTGGAGACACCTGATAACTAAAACCAAGCCGATTGTAACCAACCAACCTACGAGAAGAGCTGTTGAAAATCCTATGTAGAAAAAATTGAAGCTTAAACTAATAACTATTGTTTGTTATGTAAACGGTATAATTACCAAATGTTTTATTCTACTGTGTATGGAGCATTTTGTTATGCCGTTTCTTGACATTAAGGCAATTGACATTCAGAAAATTTTTTAAGCAATTTTATTCAAATGGAAAACTTGGATATCAATGGATTATGCTTAATGCAGTTGTATTATATTATCTGAAGCGATAATTTCTGTACAGTTTAAGCAGTGACATTTTAACATAGCAAGGTTAATTCAGAAAGCTTTTACATTCAGAAATGCTTGTACATTATGAGCAAACTAAAATACACTTCGTTATCAAAAGCTAGAATATAAATTTTAAAAAAATGTTTCCAAACAGTTTATTAACAAACTATAGACTTAATTCTCGTTACTGACAGACAAAAAAACTCAATATTGAATCATCATGGATTTTAAAACATCTCAATCAGAAAACAATACGTTTACTATCGATAAATTAGAAATATAGAAATCCCCAGCTAAGACAAGTACGCTCGTAAAGTACAGGAAGGATGCTTAACGATTAGCCTAGCATCTAGCTGAATGCTGTCTGTGTGTACTTTACAGAATTCAATCTGGGGGGGGGGATAAGGCAATACACTCAACTACTTGTACACGCGTTCAAAAAGCCGCCGCCGCCGCCGCCGCCGCTGCTGCCACACGGGCAGACGCAGTCGCCGCAATCAGCTGGGACAGGCGGCCGCAAAACACGTCGCAATCGTCGCCGCATTCGTCTAATAAGCGACGAGGCGCCTCGCCTAATTGTCGACGACTAGCGTTGTGGTCGGCGCTGTCAACAAAGACTGGCAGAAGACAGTCGGGCGAAGCCCTACCGACCGCCCACAGCTCGGCGGCTAGTTGGTCACGCAGACGATCGTGTCCGCCGTCTAGGAGAGCCTCGAACAGCTGGCCGGCCAGGCGAGGCAACAAGCGCCGGTTCACGGCCGGCCGGTCAAGCAGTCGGCGTCGTTCGCGCAGCGAGCGGAACAGGCCGAGTGCCAGCTGGCAGGTGGCCGGGTGCGGGTCGGACAGGCCGCTGCACAGGCAGTCGAGCAGGCTGAACAGCTCCTCTGGCGGCGGGGGCTCGCTGCCTGCCGGCTGCTGCTGCTGCTGATGAGGACCAGGGGAAACAGAATCAGCGGCGTTGTAGGTACAGAATTGCACTTTTGCACAGATATATATACAGGCCACTAGCTCTATATACAGACTAAGAGTCAATAGGCAGCTGTCAACAATCTATCAATTTATCAACAAATCCATTAGTCTACCAAGTAATCTATTAATCTAACTTTCTATTTACCTATCTATCTATCTATCTATCTATCTATCTATCTATCTATCTGTCTATCTATCTATCTATCTATCTATCTATCTATCTGTCTATCTATCTATCTATCTATCTATCTATCTATCTATCTGTCTATCTATCTATCTATCTATCTATCTATCTATCTATCTGTCTATCTATCTATCTATCTATCTATCTATCTATCTATCTGTCTATCTATCTATCTATCTATCTATCTATCTGTCTGTCTATCTATCTGTCTATCTATCTATCTGTCTATCTATCTATCTATCTATCTGTCTATCTATCTATCTGTCTATCTATCTATCTATCTATCTATCTGTCTGTCTGTCTATCTATCTATCTATCTATCTATCTATCTATCTGTCTATCTATCTATCTATCTGTCTATCTATCTATCTATCTATCTATCTGTCTATCTATCTATCTATCTATCTATCTATCTATCTATCTATCTGTCTATCTATCTATCTATCTATCTATCTGTCTGTCTGTCTATCTATCTATCTATCTATCTATCTATCTATCTATCTATCTATCTATCTGTCTATCTATCTATCTATCTATCTATCTATCTATCTATCTATCTATCTATCTATCTATCTATCTGTCTATCTATCTATCTATCTATCTATCTATCTATCTATCTATCTGTCTATCTATCTATCTATCTATCTATCTATCTATCTATCTATCTATCTATCTATCTATCTATCTATCTTATATCTATTTATCTTTTATACATCGATGTAGATTTATGTCAATTTATCAATGCATCTATAATGCTATCTATTTACGTATGAATTAAAGAAATGATAAATCAATCTATATAAAGTCTACAGAGATACGCCACCAGCAAATCACCATATCATATCTCAAGCGACTCACTTGGCCCTCATCGACCAGCTGAAGCTGCAGCTGCCGACGCGAGGCCAGCGACCCGGCTGACGCCTCCTGTTGAAAGAACAGCGGCCAGTGCGACAGCAGGCAGTCGTGCGCCAGGTTAAGCAGCTTGCAACGAAGATCCGGATCGCCGCTGGCCCAGGCCGCCTGTCGCATGGGGCCCAGCGTAGCCTGAATCACCTGGAAGGTTGCGGACGGCAACACGACTGTTCAAATCACAACCCGCTATTGCCCCATTTCACAACCTGGTACTGGAGCACAATCAGGCAACGATTCTAAACGAAAGGAGCATAAAATAATTTACCTGCGGAGCCATTTCCCGAAACGGTTTCCTAGTTTCCATAGCAACAAGCGACAACAAGTCGAGAGCCAAGTCGAGCCAGCGCGCGTCGGCAGCGTGCAGGCGCATGACGGAGTCCAGCACGCCAGCCAGCTGTTGCGGGCCAAGCAGGTGGCGGAAGGCGCGGCACCAGGCCAGCAGCAGGCGGAGCGCCGGACCGGCCAGAGTCGGCTCAGCCAGGACGCCGGGCGCCGAGGCCAGACGGTCGGGCAGGTCGCGCAGGCGGGCAAAATTGGCGGCCCGAATCCGGGCGGGGGCTTCGCCAACGGAGTCGCACACGGCCGCCAGGCAGTCCAGGGAGCAGCGGCGAAGCTCAGCGGAGACTTCGGCTGAGGCCAGACTTGCGACCTTGGTTTTGAATAGGCGATTAGGTCGAATGAAACATTCGACGTTTGTCTTCATATCTTCCTTAACTTCTCTATCTACTACCAAAACTTTCTATTTCTCTCGCTTCCCTCCCCCTTAAAATCCGACACTTGTCAATCATCTGATTTGGGTGGCAAAACTTGTGAAACCACTAGATCAGCACCAGATTTGTTCTTTGTATGTAGATGTTATATGGTGTCTGCTTCTTTGCTCCGTAACAGGCTTTATGGATTTGCAGTTTGCAGTCCAGCTGGAATGTTACTGCTCTGGTTTCAAAACATAATAGCAGTTGTTCTGTCACTTTTTTAAACGATTCTATCATGCTACTGCTATGTTTAACGTTACTGCATTGGCTCCCCGCATAAAGTCGTACTCCACGGAAGTCATAGATGTAGCTCGTACACTTATCGAACGCATCCCAAGTCGATCCACCGAATTCCACAGGCCTCCAGGAAGCCAAATAGTTTCGGGGCCATTAATTCGAAGCCTGGATTTTATTGCATGGGCCCATGACACCGGAGTCGTTTCTAACGACACGGCAAGCTAGCTATTGATAACAGTTTGGGCCTTGCATTTTTTTGTCAGCATTGATGGAGCGGAGCGAGCCATTTGGCCAAAACCTGGTCCAGGATGGTAGGTTGCACACCTTCTCTCAGCTGGAAATGTCCTTGCTAGACTGAAGAATCATCAACCAGAAGAGGATGAGGCCCAGTGGCGAGGCCGAGCCATTTTTAACGATTTTTAACGGGCCGACGTCGGCCACTCGGCATTCTGTCGGCCAGGCTAAGCTCGGATAACCGAGATCGGCCAAAACTCGGCATTGAGTCGGCAAGCCGAGGTCGGGCAGCCGACGTCGGCCCATGGTCGACAGAAGCGCGGTGTGCCGCGATTGTAAATTTAAGTAGCATGTGCTATTGAAGTACACTGTATTGCATTCTAACATTCTGTTTGCATTCGAAAATGAGTGTACATATGATGATGAGATAAATGAGTTATTTTCCAGTCACATTTTAATCCAGTCCAATCATCCGCGTCAACGTTGCAATCACATGCATCCGATTGCTTTCAGATTCGTGCCTCAATGCCTCAATGGTCAATTTGCACTAGGGAGTCTTCCAGAATTGATGGAGAACGCTAAAAGAATGCTTGTAACTCATGGTCTGAGTATGTTATCTGTTGAAGGTTAGGGTAAACTGAAGCTAAAAATTATGTATATTTCTTAAATAAGTAAGCATAGCGCATGACTGAATGCGTCCAAACTCTCATCATGGATTCACTATTTCAATAGCTTCATTGAAGATGTAAAACTGCGACTCCGTTTCTCAATAGTGCTCAAATCAACCAACTCCCTAAACTCGCAGAAGTCGCTTTACTCGTGCTGACATTTCAATACCAGTTCTCGCGAAATTTAAACGAACTGCGCGCTGAACTAAAGTCAATTACCGACAATGTCAAGCGCCTGCGCAGCTGCACCAGTGCCAACACATCTCTAAAGTTCAAACCGCTGTCGACTGTAGCTGAATATTCAGCATTGAAGCAAGCCCTGACGGCTAAAAAAGAATCTGACCTAGTAGGTAAACGTTTCTCGTACCCATTTGACCCTGCTGGTCATACGCATATTTCTGTATGCATGCTACGACATCATTGCAGGTTGCTTATCTAGTGACTGTTGGCGGGTTCGACTGCCACGACGCAGTCTGGAGGATGGTTCCCAGGCTAATGACCCACAGCCTGCAGAATAAGTGCAATCGTACCGGTAAAAACAAGGACATTGCCTTCAAGGAAATTTTGGAACCTCTTCTTAAGCGTAAGTGCGCTTGCATGGCTACATTGACAAAATCGACAAATCCTAGATGGTAGTTACGTCTTATTTGTCTGCATGCATAATTTCTTTTCCTTGTATTTCAGGTGCCATCCTTGCTTTAGACATCGGCACTGATGAAATGAAGATCGAGCAACAAGTCGAGCGCTTCTTTCACAACACGCTGGACAGAATGGGTGGGCGAGACGCTAGGCGGAAGCGTGCGCATCACACGGTTTCCGGCATACCTGAGCCGTCTGAGCGTGAAGATTAAACGGCAAATGCAAACGGTGTGCAGAAAAACTCACAATTTAATCAATTTCTGAAGAAAAAACGCATTTTTACACTGCTTCTTTTCATACATCTTCGTGTCTCTTTTTAATTCAGCCACTGGAACACTGTTTGCGCACGCTGTAATTGCCTTGGCAAATGCGCATTTATATTTTTTGTATTGGTAAATCACCATTTCAATTTTGTTTCTTAGGTCTTTTTCACGTTTTCATTGCCAATTGTTATTGTTCTCCTAAATTATTCAGTACAAAGCAGTTTTTCTTCCGAATACTAGTATTTACATTTATTACATTCATTAAAATAATTATGCTACTATATGCACACTTTTTGAAAGTCAATTTGTATGTCTTGCTGGTTTTAAGTTTTGGCACAAGTTTTATGCCATCAAGAATTTCTGCTTAGTTAGGAGCAGCTACTTATGTTTTTCAGCTTCTGTCATTTTTCTCTTTAAGAAAAGGACTCAAAGTTACTTTTGAAACAAGTAGTAGGCAGACATTTTGGCTTCATGCGGTCTAACATGTACAGTACGAAACAGTGAAGTCGATGGACGATGGCAGCTACATATATATAGGGGTCGACAAACGGAGGACCTGCATTGTAAACCGTACGAAAGCACAGTGCATATAGCATTACCTGCGGCTTTATCTCGGCCAGCCGACTTCGGCCCGATACAAAACCGCCGGTAACCCCCTCCCCCCACCCCGAAGTCGGCCTGAGGTCCAGCAAGCAGTGGCAAGAATAGCTAACACCTTCCCTCAACACAGTTTCGACCCTGAAACCCATAGATGGAATTAAAGGACGGACTTGCTTGTCTATGGAAATAGCTATGGCAGCTCTCCATCGCCTTGCTGGACTCAGCGTGACACTCCTCTCTGCTCTGGCATTCGTTCAGTCGCACAAACTTGGTAGTTTGACTGTGAGGCAGAAACTGACCAAGGATGCTTGCCAGAATATTTTTAAAGTCGTCTGACACAAGGAAATTATGATGTAGACCAGGTACGCCAAGGAGCTCAGGAAGCGGATTCAGCCGATAATCCGTTTCTGAAGTTGTATTACGCTCGTATGCCAGTGAACTAGTTGATTGTCAGGCGGCTCCCCGGCATGATCTTATTCTGCACTCGGCTAACTGGTGTCAGATGCCGTTACAAATAATTCCTCATCGGAATCGCTATCCAAGCCGAGACTTGCTATCATTGCAGTAATATTACGAGCGTACTATAAATCAATCAATGTACATTAAATCAACAAAACAACAACAAAGTACGCTGTCAAGATGTTGAAAGCAGCGTCACAGATCAATACTGTACTAGAAGGGTATACGCTTATACATAGATTCTGCTGCACATGGGAGTAGTACAGAAGCCGAATATCAGCATGTACTGGTCAAGTGATACTATGTATTATACCATCAGGACTATTTCATCAAAAGACATGCCTAACGCGTTAAATGTTTCAGCTCATCAGGACCTGGTTTCGCTGCTACGAAGCCTATCAGCTGAAGACTTCGATGAAAGATCGGATTTAATCGGGTCTCACGTCCCGATTTTCGTCAAAATGAACTGCATTAAGAATAATAATCATGTCCACATCGATATACCAAGTGCCTAATGTCTGTTTGTCTGTCTGTGGAACACAGTAGAAACCAATTTATGAAATTTTGGGGGAAGTATTGCAAATTTTCTACATACTACACGGTAAAAATATGCAAGCTAAGCTTCTTAAGAATATTGAATATTCGAAAACGAAAGAAGTCACCTTAAAGTAAGGAGAAACAAGGAATGAAACGATGAAGGAGTAAGCAATCCTGCCTCAACATTGTTTCATGCATGATTTTTTATAGGAACTTTTAGGTTATTTTAGCAGTAATGCTAAAAAATACTGTATCTAATGGTTTATGGATACAAGTAACGTTTATGTACTTATTTTCTTCAAATATTTGTTCTAACCAAGGGCAGTTATTTACGAGTGTAAGTCTTTCTGATCTGAATGTGCTCCGTACATGTACGCTCGTAGGTTAATAGGCTTGTAGGCACTTTCTACTGCACAGCTATATTTAGTATATATACTGTTGGTGGACTATCTGTAAATGATAAAAAAAATATGATACGTTGCCAGCTGCTACGTTAAAAGCGGCTGGCAAACTGTCTCGTGCTCCAGTTACCCAGTGTTAGTGACACCATCTATCTGTATTAAGACACTGCAAAAGAGTTTTTGTACGTTTTTTAAGTATTTTTTACCAGGTAAGTGTTATTTGAGGAATTCGTTATAATTTTGTTTGTTCTTTTAGTTCTTTCATTGCATTGACACAGCAAATATTTTTCAAGTAGTACCACAATTTCCAAACCAAGTGTAAAACTGTTATTATTAGCAATCAGTATCCGGGCGCTTCATCCGGGTTTGGTGGTGCAATTATCCGGGTAAGTTGTCTACTGACTACATATCCGGCAACAAATCCGGACCAAAATCGGGACATTTTACCCGGATGTGTAAACTAAGCGTCACTTATCCCCATTAGTTACCGGGATAAATTTACTCACAATGCATAGATAATCTTACCGTGGAATCCAGCAGGCCAGCCAGCGCCTGCTCCGAGTCAATAGCGGCGGCCAGTGCCGACAAAAGTCTGGCCCGGGCGTCGGTCGGCATGCCGCGTGACAGGCAAGCGTCGCGAGCGAATTCGGCTAGCAGTCTGGACAAGGGGACCGAGCTGGCCAGGTCCGGCCGGCGGGCCAACACAGCGGCGATTAGTTCGGCGGCGCACAGGTGAAGCCGGGGAGACACTGCAATTGGAGACAGTCATTGAAATTGTTTGTCCATTGGCGGATCAGTATGTATGAATCGTATTGGGTGGGTAGAGATGCGCTCTGGAGGATCTTAAGGGGTAGGTAGAGATGCCCTCTGGAGGATCTTAAGGGGTGGGTAGAGATGCCCTCTGGAGGATCTTAAGGGGTGGGTAGAGATGCCCTCTGGAGGATCTTAAGGGGTGGGTAGAGATGCCCTCTGGAGGATCTTAAGGGGTGGGTAGAGATGCCCTCTGGAGGATCTTAAGGGGTGGGTAGAGATGCCCTCTGGAGGATCTTAAGGGGTGGGTAGAGATGCCCTCTGGAGGATCTTAAGGGGGTGGGTAGAGATGCCCTCAGGAGGATCTAAAGGAGTGGGTAGAGATGCCCTCTGGAGGATCTTAAGGGGTGGGTAGAGATGCCCTCTGGAGGATCTTAAGGGGTGGGTAGAGATGCCCTCTGGAGGATCTTAAGGGGTGGGTAGAGATGCCCTCTGGAGGATCTTAAGGGGTGGGTAGAGATGCCCTCTGGAGGATCTTAAGGGGTGGGTAGAGATGCCCTCTGGAGGATCTTAAGGGGTGGGTAGAGATGCCCTCTGGAGGATCTTAAGGGGTGGGTAGAGATGCCCTCTGGAGGATCTTAAGGGGGTGGGTAGAGATGCCCTCAGGAGGATCTAAAGGAGTGGGTAGAGATGCCCTCTGGAGGATCTTAAGGGGTGGGTAGAGATGCCCTCTGGAGGATCTTAAGGGGGTGGGTAGAGATGCCCTCAGGAGGATCTAAAGGAGTGGATAGAGATGCCCTCTGGAGGATCTAAAGGAGTGGGTACAGACGCCCTCTGAAGAATTCTAAAAGGTGGTTAGAAATTTCCGTCTGGAGGATCTTAGGGGCTTGGGTAGAAATACCGTCTGGAGCATGGGCGAGACTCGCCAAAGGATCGAAGAAGGCGTGGAGAGAAGCTTTCTGAGGGATAGGAAGGGAGCCTGAAGAGAGACGCCTTTCCGAAACTCATCGAAGCGGTGAAAACCAACCGTGATGCGCTGGTGCGTCAGCCAGTAGGCAGCCAACAGCCACAGCCAGAGCCCGGCTAGGATCCTCCGGCTGGCAGGCGGCCAGGCCAAGCAGCAGGCCGCACTGAGCGTCAGCCAGAGCGGCGGCTATCGCCGGCCAACCGGCGGCGGATTCAGCGGGCCGAGCGCCGCGTTCAGCAGCGGCCAATAATAGTTCGGCGAGGCCGGCCGGCGGGCAGGGCAGCTGGCGGAGGTAAACCAGATTAGAGCGGAGATCGCGCAGGGCGCAGTGCAGCTTCTGCAGGTCGTGCTCGCGTACTCTGGCGCCTTCGCCAAGCTGCTGATGATAAGCCTGCAGCGTGGCCGACAGTTCGCCGGCTATGAGGCCGCCAAGCTGCGCACAATGGGGAGAGCGATGGCTGTCAATCATCTGAGATCCTCTGGGATATGAACTGCCAATCATCTGAGACCTGAACTGCCAAACATCTGAGACCTGAACTGCCAATCATCTGAGACCTGAACTGCCAAACATCTGAGACCTGAACTGCCAAACATCTGAGACCTGAACTGCCAAACATCTGAGACCTGAACTGCCAATCATCTGAGACCTGAACTGCCAAACATCTGAGACCTGAACTGCCAATCATCTGAGACCTGAACTGCCAAACATCTGAGACCTGAACTGCCAATCATGAGACCTGAACTGCCAAACATCTGAGACCTGAACTGCCAATCATCTGAGACCTGAACTGCCAATCATCTGAGACCTGAACTGCCAATCATCTGAGACCTGAACTGCCAATCATCTGAGACCTGAACTGCCAATCATCTGAGACCTGAACTGCCAATCATCTGAGACCTGAACTGCCAAACATCTGAGACCTGAACTGCCAAACATCTGAGACCTGAACTGCCAATCATGAGACCTGAACTGCCAAACATCTGAGACCTGAACTGCCAAACATCTGAGACCTGAACTGCCAATCATCTGAGACCTGAACTGCCAAACATCTGAGACCTGAACTGCCAATCATCTGAGACCTGAACTGCCAATCATCTGAGACCTGAACTGCTATCATCTGAGACCTGAACTGCCAATCATGAGACCTGAACTACCAATCATCTGAGACCTGAACTGCCAATCATCTGAGACCTGAACTGCCAATCATCTGAGACCTGAACTGCCAATCATGAGACCTGAACTACCAATCATCTGAGACCTGAACTGCCAATCATCTGAGACCTGAACTGCCAATCATCTGAGACCTGAACTGCCAATCATGAGACCTGAACTACCAATCATCTGAGACCTGAACTGCCAATCATCTGAGACCTGAACTGCCAATCATCTGAGACCTGAACTGCCAATCATGAGACCTGAACTACCAATCATCTGAGACCTGAACTGCCAATCATCTGAGACCTGAACTGCCAGTCATCTGAGACCTGAACTGCCAATCATCTGAGACCTGAACTGCCAATCATGAGACCTGAACTACCAATCATCTGAGACCTGAACTGCCAATCATCTGAGACCTGAACTACCAATCATCTGAGACCTGAACTGCCAATCATCTGAGACCTGAACTGCCAATCATCTGAGACCTGAACTGCCAATCATGAGACCTGAACTGCCAATCATCTGAGACCTGAACTAAAGATAGCCTCAGAAACGCAAAAATTACCTGTTCAGGCTGCAGCTGAGCCACTAGATGCAGCAGGTCGCATGTGAGCCTGAGCAGCTGCTGCATCTCGCTGTCCTCGCCGCTATCGTCCAAGCCGTCTAGAAAGTTTTGATTAGCTCGAAACTGACTTTTCCAATAGGCTGCGCCGGTTGCTTCCATTAGAGCGGCTCGCATTGTGCTCAGAGTGGTCGGATCCTGCTCGCGTAGTGACAAACAGCTTGTTATGGTTCAATATCAGAGTTAGCAACGCTCAATGGATCATCAGGATAAAGACACATGACTATTGAATAATCATCATGGATACTGAAGAATCATCTGGGATACTGAAGAATCATCACGGATACTGAAGAATCATCACGGATACTGAAGAATCATCACGGATACTGAAGAATCATCAGGGATACTAAAGAATCATCAGGGATACTGAAGATTCATCAGGGATACTGAAGATTCATCAGGGATACTGAAGAATCAGCTGGGATACCGAAGAATCATTTGGGATACTGAATAATTATGACGGATACTGAAGAATCATCCGGAATACTGAAGATCATCAGGGATACCAAAGAATCATTAGGGATACTTAATAATTATCGGTGATATTTTGAAAAATCATCATGGCTACTGAAGAATCATCACGGATACTGAAGAATCATCAGGGATACTGAAGAATCATCAGGGGGGCATACAATTCAGGCCAAGTCTCACCTGAAACACTTTAGAGTCGGCCACATTAGCCAAGCAATCAGCCACGCCCAGCCAGAGCTCCAGACACTGGCACAGCAGGTCGCAATTGCTGGCATCGGCAGTGAGCCGGCCAAGCAGGTGCAGAGCCGCCAGACGCTGCTGCTGAGCGTCCTGAGCGCCGGCTAATTCGGCCAGCATCGGTCGCAGACAATCCAACGCCGGGCCGAGCCGATCCTCGACGCCGGGCAGCTGGCACAGGTGGGCCAGGCCGGCCAGGCAGCGGCGCCGAACGCCAGTCAGGAAAGCCGGTCCGAGCGGCCGCTGTCCACCTGGCTGCAGCAGCCCGGCCGCAGCCGACCAGGCCAGTTCGGCCAGCTGACGCTCGGAATCGGCTGGCGAGGCGGCGTGCAGGGCCAGGTAGAACAGCAGATCGGAGGCGGCTGGCGAGGCGGCCTCCAGGCACCAGCAGAGCGGCGAGGCGGCCAGCGCAGCGAGGAGGCGAACGCAGCCGGAGGCCGCGTCGGCAGCATGGTCGGCCTGAACGATCAGGCAGCCCTGGAGGCGTCGAACTATTTGAACGGACTCCGGCGTCACCTGGGGAGGTGGGGGAAAAATTCTGTGAACAGCTGCTCAGTCCCGACGGGCAACACCCGCTCCAAATATCCCCAACTCAAACTGGTACCCGATCTCAGCTGGTTGGACTGAAGCAATGCGGGATTAAGTGCCTTGCTTACATGTAAGGACACAAATTGATTGGGGCTCGAACCCGCGACCTTCCGATCATAAGTCATATGTACTAGCCAATATGCTACAAGTCCTCTGAAAGAGTTAGCGATCCTTACGTCCAACTCCACTCCCCACTTCCCAGTCTCTATTTATTCTCGATCATTGCAAAGCAACGACAGCCCACTTATAATAAGCTAGACCCTCCTAAAGTCGTAAATCTAGAATCGAGAAATTAGTAGGGCAATAGGAAATAAAATAAAATGTACTGATACTTAACTTAATGCTATTATAGTGAATAATAAATATTTCTAAAATTCAATATAATATGGGTTTAGATGATTACAAAAAAACTTCTTAGAAACCCATTGGGAGAAAAAAATATTAAGCCAAGATGCGCCTTAGCATCTCTGTATCGCAACATTCAGACAACGAGATTGCCAACTAACTAACCTGGTCAAGCAGCATGTCGGGCAGCGGCTCGGGCGGCGGCTGCAACAGTCCGGCTAGCGCTTGGCACAGCAGCGACGCCAATGCAGGCAAGCGCTCAGCCAGACGGTCGGGCCGCTCGTCCAGAGCAACCTGCAACAGCGAGGCGGCGCAGCGGAGACCGGCAAAGGAGGAGCCGGCGGCCGGCTGGCGTAACTGAGCATCGGCAGCGTCGATTAGCACACCAGCCAGATTGTCGCGACCGTCCATGCGGCTGAGATCGGCGAATACCTGAGTGCCGGTTGGGGAACTTTTGTTGGTAAAAGTACACACCACAATTATGAATATATCTCGTTGTGGAGTTGTAGCCTAGTGGCTAGGGCGCCTGCCTCATGACCGGAAGGTCGTGGGTTCGAGTCCCGGCCCCTAGGAGACAATATGTGCCCTTGAGCAAGGCAATTATTCCCGCATTGTTTCAGTCCACCCAGCTGTAATTGGGTACCAGCATATGCTGGGTAATAACTGATCCTGAAGCAGGCCCATCTTATCCTGTCACTGTGCGGCTTTGTGAGTGAATATTCACTGTTCGCCAGGCAGGTTCAAAATAAAAATATGGAGCTGGCAGTGGGGTGCCTACCATGCCCGAGAGTGTTTCAGGTGCAACGGGTGTGCAGTCTTCACCTGCATCAGCACCCGCGCTACAGGTTTACCTGTCAGCGTCTGTTATTATTATTATATCTCTCTGCGGGGATTGCTGCCAAGGACGATATATAACAACTGGACTAGTACGCAGACCTTTTTTAGCTCACAAAATAACGGATTCACGGCTTGATGCTTATTACCTAGAGCCTCACACACAAGACCCAGTTTTTTCTACGTTCTCTTGTTAGCCAGCCTAATCCTTTATATAGATGGCATAGCGTACTTTCTTCGGAAAGTCTAAAAATAGAATGTACGTCTGGGCACGAGGAGTAGCTAAAAATAGCAGCCAATGAGCAGCAAGCAGTGATTTCGCGAAGGCAGTGCTTATCCCGACGGTACCGTCGGAATAGTATTTTGCTTATTCCCACGGAAACTGCCGAGATAGGCACTAAGGAATAAGTCCGGCTTTATCCGCACGAAAGTCGGCCTATCTCGGCAGTGTTCCGTGGGAATAAGCACGGCTTTATCCGCACGGAAGTCTGCCTATCTCGGCAGTGTTCCGTGGGAATAAGCACGGCTTTATCCGCACGGAAGTCTGCCTATCTCGAAACTAAATTTTACGTACGTCCCACCTTTCATAGTGGAATGTTTGAATGGTTCGAAAATCTAGTTGTTATATATCATCCTTGATTGCTGCTTGCCTCACCCATACAAATTTTGGAATTACCAGGTCCTTTAAAATGGTTACACGCACAGGCAAGTCGCTTATTGGACAAAATAGCTGTCACGTGACAGCTATAAACCAATTGCGACTTACTTGTGTGTGTTGTTTATAATAGCAATTTATATGAGTCTGGCCTAAATTATGGAGGAGCCCTAGTCTAACAGACGTAGGCATTTATAGCTCGTAATACCTTAGCGATTTTGTTGATGAGGAAAGCTGGCCATTGAGCGCGGGCCAGCGAGGCTAGCGCCGACGTTATCAGCTGAGCCAGTCGATGCCGACGCTCAGAGCCGGCTGCAGCAAGCCGACGCTCCAGCACGCCCAGACAATGATAGTGCACCCAGTCGGAGCAGCTGCCATTGCTGCTAGAAGCGGATTCAACAAATGCTAAACAGAGATCGCAACTATCTGGTCGCTGTTCAAACAGTTCAAGCAGCCTGCCATTGGCTGCGGCATTGATGCCGCTGTAAAATTCGTGTATAACACTGGCCAACTGATCAGCCGATGCGATCTCAGACATTCTAATATGGCAGCTGGATGGTTAGGATGCGGAGGCAGTTGCTGGTTTGTTTTGCTGCAATGAGAGGCAAATTTATGTTACTATGAGTAGCAACAGTATGCATTAAAATGAAAAATACCCACTAGCCCCTAAAAAGTTTTATCCTGAAATTCAGAAACTAATAGTGCAACTAAGAATAATAGTAATTATTCTAATACTATTACTAATAGTAATATTCTAATTCTCGGGTACTAATTACAAAAATGTCTCTTTTCCAAGGCATGGCTTTAGTAACCCTATCTGACTTTGTATAATATTTATAATTAAGATGTAGTAGTAGGAGACTATAGTTAATTATAACTTTTACTTTATGGATCTAAACTATTCTAATGCCCTATTGAAGGTAAATTATATAAGATCAAATTTCTATGCAATGCATAAAAAATCAACATATATTTGATACCTAAATTAAAGAGCTTTTGTATTAAAAATTTTTGCACTAAAAGTACAAGCCTTATACTTGGAATGAGTATAAAAATATATATGTGCAGCTTCAAAATTCACCCCACTAGTGCAATTTAGTTTTAACAAAAAATGCACAACTAACTTCTTAATTAGTACAAGAGACCAACTACTATATTATCAATTAGTACTATGTATCCCAAAACTTTCTAGATTTGTTTTTTGTCAGCAATATGCCAATGCCATGCCAATTGCAAATTTACAATGGTAATTTGGTCTATTTAAAATTAGATTGATTACACCAAGTGACAGTTATTTTTACAACTTTCTATAATCTAAAATGATTTATCAAAATTAATTGATCATTAAAAGCATTGATTATGAGATTTTTTTAATGTTTAATGCCTTAAGCAACTTTATTTCATAACTTTAGAACTTTCATAGTCTTATCCTAGAATATTCTTGAATTCCTTTGCATTGAATTTGTTATTTGGCAATCTTTGGCATCTTAGTCAATTGTGATAATAAGACTAAAGATCTCTAGTGGAAACATCCACTATTCCTAGACATTTTTAATTATATATTTTGCTACCAAACTTTATACCTAGGTTTTTTTAATTCTACCCTTTCTGCAACAGAGAACTGAAATACAATAAATACAAAATATTGCACTAAATAGGTATTAGAACTTTTATAAACTTTTAAGCATTAAATAGATCTATGTAAGGAATTCTAAGAATTAGACCATTTGGATAATTCTGTCTAAATACCTGTTTAGCATTTTAGTTGATATCATAAAAACTAATTGATAAGACCTAAGGTTATTAGAAGTTCTAAAAAATCTGATTCTAATTTATAAATAAAAAAAATTCCACTTTTTTTTCTAATATAACAAGAAGGCCTTTAATATACTTTATATTCTTTTCTTTGACAATAGTATATTATTACACTAGAAATATTAGCAAAAGTTCTCTTCTTTGGCTTTTCCTTTGCTTATTTCCCAATGCTTTTAGGCTTTTAGGCTATTGTGGTTTTTGCTAAATTACAATTGGCAGTTTTTAATTGCCAAGTAATAATTAAGGCTTTTAAAATAAAAAACTCTATATAAAAATAAAAATAAAAAATTATGCAACTTTGTATTAGGCCTACTTCTGATTTAAAATTATATTATGCAATTGGCATTCTGATATAATTGGCATTCTACTTTATATTTTTTGCAAAAAGAATATTTTTCATTTTAAAAAATGCACCTGAGATGGGGTTTTTGGGCCATACAGTAGCCACTAGCTACCAAAAGGTCATTTGCAACTGGATTTTTTGTATCATAAGCCAATCTGGCAATTATTTTTACCATGACCATCTTTTTTTACTATGCACAGGCACTGGGATACTAAAACAGGTCAGTTGACATTATCAACCAGCAACTGAGGATGGCAATGGGAACTGGATTCTGGACGAAAAAAAACCTAGAATTTAAGAATCTAGATCTGAGCTATTCTAATCACATCCTAAAGATTCCTATGCCATGTGCCCATGTCTCGTGAAAAACTCAAACCCAAGTCCAACTACCAAATTATTATCTATGCATTAGATTTGCTAATCATTGAATATGCCTCTAACAGCCACTTAGGGTGGAATAAGCCCAGCAGAAACAATCTACCATTAAATTAGGCCTAGCTAGTATGGTCTGTGCATAGGGGGGGGGGGCACTAAATGCATATCAAATCAATCAGAGCCATTTCTGCTTTTTAATTCTAACTTAAATCCAAATTTTAACTGGAAATTCAAGAATTGCAACGAACAGGGTACCTTTGCGAATTTGCGAATTTGCAATTTAAAGTTTTTGCTAACACCGATTCTTGTTTTTTGCCATTCATCAGTTTCTTAGAAGTCCCATTTTACTTAAAAAGTTATAAAAGTTCAATGAGCTAAAACAAAATCTCTAATGAGAAAGCTCTCTCTATTCGGTCTGAGGGGTAGTTTATACGAAGCCAAATGGCTAAACTTAGCACAGGTGCGCAAAGTTGCGGTAGAGTCGTGTGAAGAATTGATTTGTTCCGATTTAATCCATTCGATTCTTCTTAATATAATAATCTTGATTTAATATGATACACTTTGCTCATGCCTACTTGTCAGTTATAACAGCTGACCATCAATCTATTACAAAATCGAATAGCTACAAAGAGCTGACTTCGAGTCCACAGTGATAGGAATTGCTCCCTTCGAGTTCAATATTTTAAAAAGGGCATTCGGCCAAGTGACACTACTTTTTAACATTAATGAACCCTCGCACTCACAGAATCTTACATTAGTTTACCAGTATCTGGCACAATTTCAAGTAAACATGAATACAATTCACTAAATTTACCCCTACAAATGAATTCCAATCAATATTCGAGCCCTCTTTTCAAGCGAAGAAATGTATATTAATGTATCAACTAAAAAAGGAATTTAATTATCAAACAAGATAACAATCTACACTAAGAGGGGCAAAATAAAAGAAGAAAAAGTCTGCTTGTTTAAAAATGACTGTGGTTATTTAGCAAACAGTGAAATCATAGTGCTGACTAATCCTTGATCATACGAAGCGGAAAGTGCAGCAGCTGGTCCCTCTCAAAACACAACAGTCCTGCAGTCTGAGGCCCTGCGCCCAGAGAGGGGCATTGTTTCGGGCTGTGATCAAGACCCTTCTGGTCCACAACGCCGGGCACTGAGACCTGGACGCTGACAAATTCGTTCGAGCTTCAAATTCGACGCGGTAGTACTACTAGTAGTCTGAGTCGTACTGCCTGGAGCCGGAGCTAATCGGCAATTCGTCGATTTCATGCTGAATGACGCCGGCAATCCCAATTCCGCAGCGCTGGCGAAGCGACCAGCTTTGATCGCGCCCAGGCCCTAAGCGCGCTCCAGCAATCGGTCTCTTACCCGTCGGAAAGCCCGCCTGCATCTGTGCGGTGTGAGTTTCGAAAAAGCCTGGAGAGCGCCTTTGCTCTTCCTTAACCTAGTGCTCAATCTCACCGTACAGATGGAACAGGATAGGGACCGGTGGTGCTTTGAGTACCGACCTTTACTTACGTAAGTCGAGCTTACGTTGTTTCTGATGAGGGGCTGAAGCGGCACCTGGCGACGATGGCCTTGTAGCCTTCTAGCCGTGCCCCAGGCGGCCCCGCCCGAACTTATTATAAGGGTGGTGAGACCTGGATGAGTCGTGCAGGTATACCCTCCCACTGATGAGCAGCGTGGCTCGCAGGATCCATTTTTTGGTGACGCGGTGCTCGAGCTGTGCAATGGTTGATGTTCTTCGCCTCCCCCTATACTGGACCCATCTAGAGCCGCTCTGCGGACCGCTTAGCAGCCCCCTGAATCCTGCAGCCCACCCCGTAGGCCGAATTCCCCAGTTAGAGCTCCAGAGTGCTCCTGGCTCCGTGCCGCGGGGGGAGGGGTAGGCAGTGGGTTGCCCATCTACCTAGAAGCTGAACCCCTCTAGTAAGCTCCCTTGTAAACCCTAACCCAGTCCAGTAATATTTCGCTGGTCATCCCGAGATTTATCTCCTGGTGGCTCTGGCCCGGGGTAGAGTGCCTCGGCACTGATCCCCTATCCCTGCGTTTTACCAGGCGCGCTCCATGACGTGTTTTTTTATTAATCAATAGAGTTACGAGTACTTTGTTTTTTGTTTTTGTTGTCGTACTTGCATGTACTGGTATATGCTATATTCGCACACTACATTCGACGTTGAGTCATTAAAAGTTATATTTTTAACTCTGGCCAGTACATTTATAAAATTAAGAGTTGCATTAACATGTAATTTTTTAGTATCGTCTAATTTAATTAAAAACCAAAATTTTCTGGCAGCATCAGATCACGAGTTAACACGAATGCTGGAGCATTTTCCAGCAGAAATGTAGCTGATCATCGTGAAATGAATTGGTGCCTGTGCTAGTAGATTGTCCATGGTAGAAGATGACCAAGCGAGTTGTGATTAAAAAGTATACTATCACAAATCCCTTGGAACCGTCGATGAGATCCTCGCCAAGACTTTTGCTGCAGACTCGCAACACTCATTGGAGCCTGCGTGACAGCCATTCCTAGAACTGGACTCTGGAGTCGGGATGGTATTGAAATATTCAGTTTTATCGCTGGTCACCAATCTGGTAGAAAGAATCCGGGTCAGCATACAGGTGGTTCAGCCTTTGACTTGATTGATACAGTATAAGCTCTGTGTGCACTAAATTTAGTGTTTGGGACGCACCTGACAGATGTCCACCTGGTAATCGATCGCATCGGTGGTTGCTTATTGATCGTGCTCAAGCAACTGATGTCTGAGCAAGACATTGTTGGTCTTGCAGCCCGCTGGGCGTCTTTTAGAGATTTTAACCCCAAAAAGCTTCGATGTCGCCTTGCATCTTCAGATCGGAAGAGCACTGTCATCATCCAATTTCTTCAATTATGCCTCAATTATAGCGACCCGGTTTCCAGCCCAATTTTTCCTGAAACTTCACGCCAGTATTATGCTTCAATTTTCAGATTTAACGGTTCGCAGTGTACGCTTGGATGGATCACTTTGCATGGAATAAAATCATATAAAGAAGAAAAGATGCTATTTTAAATTCAGTTTGGCTTTTATGTTCTGGGAGCAAAAAATGTATGGCCATTACGCTCGTACTTTCTTACTTTGCCTCTCTCTCCCTAATATTTGTCTCGATTTTTCACTAACTGGTAGGGGCTAGTTAATATACAGCGCTTCAACTATTGTCCGACTAAAACGCAAGTGGAATTGCACACAGAACTTCCTAATCGATAAGCAATAACAGGCGTGCAGCAGATTTGGTAAACAGTCTTTTATATCTGTCTCTTGAACAACGATAAGATTACGTTTGCAATTTCCACGCATAGAACCACGGAGTGAGCCATATAAATTCTATGCAAAATTGGTTGGCTTGACTTTTGTCGGTGGGTTGACGAGTTCGTTATGAATAAGGTCAAACTACATGCAATATTGGATTCGAAAAATTCTGACCAAGTAAGGTATGACTGATTCACAACGACGGTAAACAACTGTTAACATTGTGCTGGGGGAAGGGGAGAGAGAGTGGGTACTGCACACTTCGTACAGCAGTCGAACAGTCCGTATAAATAGTTTGGAAGAACTGTGGAAAGACTCAGAGTATATTCAGATATCTCCGGTTTTCAAGTCGTGAACACACTTATACAAGGACTTTTTTTCAGCAAAGAAAGTCTCTATCCATACTAGGCGTTTCTGCAAAGAAAATTTTCTCTTGAAGAGTATAGTTAAGCAATTGCGATCGTTCAAGGAAGTTTAGCATCAGGTTCGTATTCTTTTTTATCTAATTCTGACGGATAAAAAGATATCGATGGAAGCAGCCGCTCCTAACAGCCTGCCTTTTCTGGCTCGGCAAGGAAATTTTCAGGCGGTTGAGCAGCTACTTAAGTCTGGTGCCAATCCAGACGAAATGGACACGCATGGATACAGCGCTCTCTATATAGCATGTTGCCATGAGAACCCCGATGCCGTGAAGATGCTGATCAGGGCCGGAGCCAACGTAAATCTCGCCGATAACCAAGGAATGACACCGTTGCACAGAGCTATAGCTGACTTGCCAGATGATCCGGCCGGTCTGGATATTGTCGTCACTTTGATCGAATCGGGAGCGGACGTTAATGCGCAGACTTTCTATGATATAAATATTCCATCACCGAGGGACTCTGAGGTGTCCCCAAATAACTTTACGCCTTTGTTTCTGGCCGCTGAGCGGGGCTGTCTAAAAATGGCGATCGAATTGATCAAAGCTGGAGCCAACCTTGATTTCCAGGACCTTATGCATGACACACCAATTGATGCAGCAATCGTGTCCGGGAAACTCAATGTTGTTGCTCTGCTAATCTCCTCCGGCGCCAACTTGGAGCTAATTACGCAGCGCGGCTTTGCGCCTCTGCACACGGCTATTGACAAAGGGCGTCAGGACGTCGTCCGGCTTCTCATCCAGGCAGGCGCTGATGTCGACATCCGCGGTGACTTTGACATGTCGCCACTTCACCTCTCCGTATTTTATGGTCGAGAAGCCAGCGTTGATTTGCTAATCAGTGCAATGGCTAATGTTGATTGCCATGTGAGTTCAGAATTTTTTAATGCAACGCCACTAATATTGTCGGCGTCGCTTAAAAGGCCGGATATCGTTAAAAAATGGCTTACAGCTGGAGCTAATGTGAGCACGATCAGTGCCAATGGATTCAACGCTTTGCACTTTGGAATAATAAATGGTGATGATAAATCGTGCAGGATGCTTCTCGAGTTCGGAGTCAGCACGAACGATTATGATCCAATACTGGCCCTAACAGTTGCCTTAGCAAAGAAAAGGGAGTTCAGCTGTGTGCTGCAGCTCTTAAGGGAGTACGGGAGCTCATTAGCCGTGGATGAGCAACTTTCTAGTGTGGTCTCTCGGAGCAGCATCGCAACAGGTCAGACTGGTGGTTTACCGGTTATGCCCGACGATCCAGTGTTCAGTGAAGAATTGTCCATTTCGATGGAGGAAGCTGGTTTCAACTGCCGCAACGCTGCCGTGCTAAGTGGGGCGGTGGCGCTTTTGCAAGATTTTACCAGGTACATTCAAGGCAACAATTGGATGTTTATCTTCGGCAGCTACGCCGACGGTTGGGGCAGCTGTTTAACAGCAATCGACGGTAGCATTGATGATGACTCAGACATTGACTACGTGTTTGTTGATTGGGGAAGAAGGATTTGCCTCCAACAATTTTGTGATCGGTCCGAGTGCAGCGAAGTTAAGGCGGATTACAAAAATGGACACGCCTGCTGTCGCATTGATGGTCAGTATTGAGAAACTTGCTTCTAATTTAAAAACAATTACTATTTCTTTTCAAACTCATAATGCCAATGACTTAATAATTGAATCTCGTTTTCAGCGTCTGGGCCTAATGCAACGCTTCCAAACTTCATGGACAACGCAGCCGTGGATTTCATTGGCGCCGCTAAATCCTGCTGCTATCCGCCGATCAAGATCATCGAGCAGGAATGCGAAACTCACATCGCGTCCCACATAATCCAGGCACTAAAACTGGAAGTTAGCGAATCACTCCATAGTCACGTGGTGACTGCCGCCTGCCCAGATCGGAAGGAGAGCATGAGAGTTAGTACCACTTTGCTCGAGAAGACCATTATGCATAATCTGACGACAGTCCAAGGTCAATTTTTTATACTGCCGCAGTATCTCTTCAAAAAAGTGATGAGCCATCGAGTAAAAGGGCTGAAGACTTACATTGCGAAAAATTTGCTTTTCTTTATGCTCGACCAAACCGATAAGGATGATTGGATGCCAGCCAATTAAGCTTATGGACCTTTGTAAAAGGGCACTAAGAATTTTGATCGGTATGATGAAGGAGTCGCTGGATGAGAAAGTGTGCATGCGTCACTTCTTCCTGCGAGATGCCGCAGTGTACTTTAAGAGTGAGCAAGCTACCAAGTTCGAAATTGAGAAATGCCTTCAAAATATTATTGTCGAACTGCCCAAGCTGCTATGGGAATTCAAGCTCAAACTGAAGCCGGGAAAAGTCGATACAATCAGCTTCCATCCTGGATTGCAAATATTTCTATGGTCCAAGTTTCCAGTAACAAGCTATTACGAAGCCGGTCGGATACCCGAGGGAGGAGTCCAATACCATCAAACCTACAACCTGGTGAAGCTCATCCTCAAAAAGCTTTGCGAACCATTTCAACAGGACGAGAAAATCAAACGCGGAAATGCATTGATGCAGCTTGTTCGGAAGCTTCCAGACCACTCGAAAACAGCCAAAGAGTGTCTGGAAACTATGACTCGGCTGAAAATGGGGGAGAGTCTGGACTTGGCTGTGCGGTGCATCAGTGACGTTTCCGATGTATGCCTAGGAATCCCTTGCAATGCCTTGCAAGGCATTGAGGAGATGTCAGTAGAGCGAACCAAAGATTTTGTTCGAAGCTATTTAGAAAGCCACGACTCCGCATGGAGATTCGCTTTTTTCATGGGCTTCGAGGTCGATCCTGACTTCAATTTCCTTCCAGACAGCATCCGATTTGTCCTCGAGCCGCTCTTCAAATGTGGTTTTTGGCTGCTGAACTTCAATGCGCTGGCCCAGGCACTTCGTTCAAACAGTCCGGGACCTCTAGTTGATGACCTGCGCAATGAGTTCGGCGACGAAGTAATTAAGACTTTTGTGGGTAGCTTTCTCCCCAGCGTGTTTCTACATGCAAGTACATGTAGCATGAGCAGCGTCTCGCAGGACGGTGAAGAATCGGTGAAATCCGACCAGTGTGTTGAGCTGCAGGAGCTCGATCTGGACTAATTCGACTAGCCATCTTTTCACCAATATTTTCAGTAAAATTATAACATTTTGAGGATATCACGTGATTGATTTTTACTCAACTAATCACTTGTAGCAATCCTACTATATGCTCCTATTCACTTTCCAAACAGTTCTCAAGCTCACAGGTCAACCGTGGTAGTTTTTACTACAGTTATTGCTTACATGTATATTTGAAAGGAAAAATTTATGCATTATATTGCAACTTACACTGTATAGTGTAAAAGTGCCCACACGTGTAATACATTTTATGAGCTGTTAAATTGGTAAATATTAATTTATTAGACGGTTAACTGGATTACTCCAGGAGGGCCCGAGAAATGCAAATTTATGATAATATACATGCTGCATAATATTTAGTTTCAGGTTTACCAGCATTTAAAAACGGGGATGCTGAATTGCGGATAATTCTTCATGATAATTTTTCCAGCAAGAACGCCCGTTCGTACGTGGTGAATGCTGATGCAAGGACCATACATAAGTATACCTTGTGCTAATGTAGCCTTACTCTGCAGTTTTTTTGCTTTTCTAATTAGTTTTTATCGCTGGGGGTTCAAAATGTTTTTCTTTCCCTCTATATTCCAGGAATTCAAGCCGATTTTAGCTTTTTGCGTGCATTCTATGTTGGCGTTGCTTAAATACGGCAAATATGTGCTAAGAATTTATGCAAAAAATAAATTATTCGAGCTCAGTGTTTAAACTGTTTTTAATTTTTTTATGTTTGATATTGACTGACTATCGAGGTTAATGCGCATCCTCGTTTAGGCATCAATTTATTGTACGAGCTGCATGTATTTTAGCATTACAACTGAGACATCAAATACGAGGGTCAGCCAAAAAGTACGATTAATGATGAATGTAACTCCAAATATATGCGGCTCATTAAAATGCAACTTGTTTCCATAAAAATCATATTTGTTCTTAAAGTAGCAAAATTTTGGGCTCTTTATAGTGATTTGTGTCTGCCCTAAAACTTAGTAAAGTTCTACACAGTTCACCATTTCAGTTTCAGCTATGGAAAATCCAGAAATCGAGGCTTGAACTTAAATGTCAAGTTTCTTGCGAAACTCGATTGGAAGCCATGAATAGATCTGGGTGCCATCTAAACCCATGCACAAATGCAGTGTAATGTTCGTAATCAATAGTTTTCAATTTGGTGACGGGCTAAATGCTTTTTTAAGATACAGAGTATAACAAAATATATTTTTTGGGTTACTAAATGTAATTTTAATGCATTTAAACACAAGCACTATACTTAAGAATATTTCTGAAAGAAAATATTTTGTTGACTTTTTAAGATACGGGTCTTTTTTCGAAGAATCAATTAAAATTGCTAATTACGATTACTGAGCATACATCTACTGACCGAAGGATACTTTAGGTGTCCTTGTTGCTTATGCCGAAATTTAATACTTTTCGTCGAACTATTTATGTCGCATTGTGCATTGCGATAGAAAGTTTTTTAATATTGATATGATAATTTTGGTTTTTATGTCGCTGCGTAGGCTTAGAATTAGTGGAATAGTAATTTTCGTATTTTTGTTTAATTTTAATACTGCCTAATTTGCTAGGCCTATAATACTTTGCCTATAGAATCTTCAAATATTTCGAGTTAGAGTATAAAGGGAGACGTCAGGGCAGGATAGCATGATCCAAAAGGGTAGAGTAATCCTAGCTAATAGTGTGCAATGCCCCTATATGATATCGAAAATAAGTGGGGATTCCAGTGAGAATCCCTAGTCCTAGATTCCTGTTTCAAAATAAAGTTCTTGTCATCTACTTTCCATCAATAACAAGATTATTAGGCCTAAAAATAAAATTGTTTTAGTAGAAACAAAGTTATATGCCTAGCTAGCATTTTTCTGTTTCTATTATCTAATAATAGTAAATATCCATGTTTTAAATATTAGGGTCATAAAGATGATATGACTTATTTACTTCTATGATATGTAATTTGCCAATCCAATTTAGGGTGCCTATTGATTAATGATTATTTTTCCTAGATGCTTAGTACCCAATGGACTTTATGCTAATGCTAATACTGTCCCTAGTAACATATGTAATGCATTAATTGTCACTATACACTGATAGGACATTGTTGTTATTAGGAAGTACACTAAGTGCCAAAAATGGATACCCCTTTTGGAAAACAACACTGCTCCAAAATTTTCAATCACATGATCATATGACTAATAAAGTAAATAACAAAGAAAGGGAAGGAAAAAGTGAAGAATTGAAAATCATTAGTGCCAGTTATCTTACTACCTACCTATCCTATCTACCAAAACCCAACCTGCTTCTTGAATTGAAGTTTTAAACTTGAGACAGTGCAAACAAGAGAGTTATCCATTTTTTTGCATAAAGTAGGAAGTAGGAATAGGTATTGAACTAGGCCTAAGTATCAAAATAGCTAAATATTGGGAAATATATTGGCAAAAGTTAGCTCTATAGGTCCTTTAAAGCTATATTAGATAGGTCTACTCTCAATCAGTTACTGGATATAGATTTATAAGTGTAGTTAGATTAGATATTTTAATATAGTTGACAATTTTTAATTGTATTTATATTAAAATGGTAAAAATTAAAACAGCCATTAAATTTATAGCTGTTTTAGATATAAATCTAAAAACAAAAATGTATCCTTTACTACCTCTTAGCTTATTATAAGTAAGAATTCTATGAATAGCAAAACTTCAAAAAAATCTTCCCTTGAAATAAAAATGGTATAGTTTAAGCAGAGTTAGCTATATTAAAAGGCAAGAATTTGGGCTAAATACCTATTTTAAGCAAATAGCCTCAAATTAAAAGAGCTATTAAATAATAAATGAAATCCCCTTGATAGCAAGAGTAGAATTAGGGAATGATAGGTATTAAGAAATATACTACAATCTTCTAATCTAGGATTTGCCCTATAATTTATGACTAGATAATTAAGCCACTTAGCTCAATAAATGAGATGCTACCAAATTTTCTATTAGACATTTACAAATTGATAAATTATTGAGATATTTGAACATATTAGAAAGAAAAGAAAGAATAAGCCCTACAAAAACTTTGGTATCAATGGTTAAATTATTAGAAATAGAAAGAATCTATGTGATACTAATGCTTGTAAATGCATAAATTATTTATTGCATTTTTTTAATTATGAATTCTGCATTATTGAATTATGCTATAATTAATGCTAAATTATCATTTATATTTTGTCTTAGAAATAATTTCCTAGAGTTAGTGCCACTTCTCTATATATAATTGTTAATATATACATTTTATATTGCACAAGTAACTATTAAAAAAGCAATTGTTAAAAGCTTTTTGATTAGACTTTACCATACATTCACAACTATTGGAATCACCTGGCCATTTTAATAGTTACAGATGGGTAAGTTGCTATTGGACAAAATTGCCATCCTATGACAGCAATGAACTTGCAATAGCAACTTTTCAGTGTTGCCAATGAAAACAGCTGGGTGATTCCCAAGGCTGCGCCCATACATGGACTATACTATATAAAATTAGGCTCAATTCTTATTATTATTTAAGACCCTAAGTAATATTTCTTTGGTTACAACAATAAATAAGAATGATTGGTTCTACTAAAAGAAAAATTTGCCAAAATAGAATAATATTAGCAATTTAACAGATAATAGCTGTTGGATGGGGTCATCAAAGTTCATATAAATAAATTGTATTTTTATAAGTTCCTATTTTTACCCAAAATTTTAAAACAATATTTTGCTTCTTAAAATTTTTTAATTTGTTCTTAAAAATGTATAATAATAATAATAATGCAATTGTTTCGGAAAATGTCAAAAGACCTTTATGTATCTAACTTTATAATTATAAAATTATGTATATATTATTGTTCTTTTAGCGTCTAAAAAAGCCAGGTTAATTAACTTCAACTAGTGCTGGAAATTTTACATTACTTAAGACACCAGACCCCTTTGACCGGAGAGTTATGCAGCCATTCAGCCATTGTTTTTTTAGTGAATCGCATGCATATCTTTCCAGCTGCGCAGCTCAACAGCAACAAATGGAATTTAAAACTGCCGACGCTCATCTGACCAAGCCGATGTACACCGGCGAGCCAATGGCCCGGCCGGCCCACTGCCCGGAGCCCGCCGTCTCCCTTCACCCTCTGCAGGCTTCGGAGACTAATTTCGCCGCCCAGCGAGACGCCCGCGACCTCGAGCTGATCCGCTCGGTGCAAGGCAAAGCGGCCGCCATGGCCCTCGCCATGGAGCGTCGGCTTGGGGACCAGTCCGACCGCCTGCCCGGCCTCGCCTCGTCCCACCTGCAGGCTCGGATCCTTCGCGGCTGCGACGTTGAGATTGGCTTCGAGGACCAGCTGAACCTGCCGTGCCACAGCGAGGCCGCTGGACAGCCGCACGCTCTGATGGAGAAGCGGCTGGGCCTGCTTTGATTGTGTTAATAATTTTTGTTTGACATGTGGAGTTTGCTTTGCCTAGTGTGTGTGTTCGGGTTGTGCGTTAAGATAAATAAAGTCGGTAAACGTCCATATAAAAGTGCCCCAGGATCGATCCATTTGCAATCTATTGCTACCTACTTGCTGCTACTTACTAAGGTTTATTTAAGTAAGCAAAGCTTTTGTCTATTCAGACACTCTCAATGCCTACATTTCTCTTTATGCGTGTTTCTTATAAAGCTTATGGTAAACAAACAACACTAAAATAAAGTAAAAACATGTTCCACCCAGAACTCCCTCGTTTCCTACTACACTAAAGTCTACTTCTCTTTTAATTTATTATTTGATTATCATTATTCTCTTTTAGATATCATAAGAAGCAAACAGCTAATTATTTTTAGCTAATCTTCTGTTGCTGTCTTCAAAAAAAGAAGAAATAATATTATCTTTCCAGCCGCACATTGAAGTCCACCAGAGCCTGTCCGTCTAGCTAAAATGCAGCCGGGCAGTTTGTTTAACCTTGCCGGCGCTGATAGCGGCGGCAACAGTTTGTTCTCTTCTGCAACAACTAGCGGCAGTTTGTTCTCTTCTGCAACAACTAGCGGCAGTTTGTTCTCTTCTGCAACTACAAGCGGCAGTTTGTTCTCTTCTGCTACTACAAGCGGCGCCATTGGAGCCAGCCTGTTCTCTAACTCCAGCGCATCTGGCGGCAATGGCGGCGGCTTGTTCGCCGGTTTCACCGGCACCTCCTCGTCAAATCAGCAGGCCGGCTCGGCGTTCATACCAGATTTAGAGTTGTCTAACGAAGGCGACGCCAATACTGACAAGAACGACGACGTTGATGACGCCGATGTTGTTGAAGATGACAACGATGCTGGCGATGGTGCTGGTGCAACAGCGACTGATGAGGAAGCAACTGAAACTGAGGACGATGCTCAGGAAGCCGAGGGCGATAGCGACGAAGATGAGGAAGCCAAAGAAGAGGACGATGATGAAGACATCCAAGAAGATGACGATAATGATCAGGCCGAAGCCGAAGCGGAAAATGACAAAGACACGGAAGACAGCAACGGTAACAGTGTCGGCAGCGAGGACCGACAAACAGTCGACCCGCGACGCCTGTCTTTGAAGCGACCCGTTATTGACCAACCGGATGTAGCCGAATCGGATTCGGTTGGGGATTTGCGTCAGCGGATTAAGATTAGCCGCCGGTCTAGCGGTAGCGGCGGCGACCATGGCGTTCCGATTCCGCCTCAACAGCAACAACAACAACAGTCCAGCGCCTCCTCGATTGTGTTGCGCAACCTGCCAGAGGAATTAAACGCCGACGAAGTTTTACGTCGCCTATTCAACGGCGTCACTAGGGTGTACGCTAGCAAAGCCAAGTCGCAGGCTATTGTACATTTTGACAGCGCCGCCTCGGCCGACTCAGCCATGGAGAAGGCCGCGTCGGCGAGGCTGCGCGCTCGCTACCCGAATTTGGAAGCGTTCCGGCGTCGGCTACCCGGTATTGGCGCCGCGGCCAAGACCGCAATCTCCGCTCCGACTCCGGCTGCGCTGTCGTTATCGTCGGGAATAGTGCCGCCAGCGCTGCCAGCTTCGCAGAGTCTGGCTGATCGAATTCGCGTGCTAGAATCCGTTGAGCGTCAATTGCGCGTCAGGCTTAGTAAAACTGGCGCCGTTACGGCCGCCACCTGTCAGGACATGTGCCCGGAGAAGGAGCGCTACCTCCGGGAGGATCGACACCGGGTGCACGCGTTCGAAGCGGCGCCCGGACGGCCCGGCGTTATGGATCCGGCCCGGGCGGTGAAGGAGTATTCGCGTTCAGCTGCTGACCAGGAGGCCCCGTTGCCGCACGAGTTGCGACCGTTGCCCGTGCTGCAAAGGACTCTGCTGTATTTGGCTAGTCGGATTGCCGATATTGGCGACACGGAAGGTCGCTGGCAGGAATGGTGCGTGACGATTCTGCTGTGGTTATCTGGTGTTTTTTGCCGAAACTGGATGCTTTAGGGTATAGGCTAACGCGGGATGTCTAAGATGAACAGGATACCGGATGCTTAGGGCCTAGGCTAACACGGGATATCTAAGATGAACAGGATACCGGATGCTTTAGGGCCAAGGCTAACTGGGGATGTCTAAGATGAACAGGATACCGGATGCTTAGGGCCTAGGCTAACTGGGGGTGTCTCAGATGAACAGGATACCGGATGCTTTAGGGCCAAGGCTAACTGGGGATGTCTAAGATGAACAGGATACCGGATGCTTTAGGGCCTAGGTTAACTGGGGGTGTCTCAGATGAACAGGATACCGGATGCTTAGGGCCTAGGCTAACTGGGGGTGTCTCAGATGAACAGGATACCGGATGCTTAGGGCCTAGGCTAACTGGGGATGTCTCAGATGAACAGGATACCGGATGCTTTAGGGCCTAGGCTAACTGGGGGTGTCTCAGATGAACAGGATACCGGATGCTTAGGGCCTAGGCTAACTGGGGGTGTCTCAGATGAACAGGATACCGGATGCTTAGGGCCTAGGCTAACTGGGGATGTCTAAGATGAACAGGATACCGGATGCTTAGGGCCTAGGCTAACTGGGGGTGTCTCAGATGAACAGGATACCGGATGCTTTAGGGTATAGGCTAACTGGGGGTGTCTCAGATGAACAGGATACCGGATGCTTTAGGGCCTAGGCTAACTGGGGATGTCTAAGATGAACAGGATACCGGATGCTTAGGGGCAAGGCTAACTGGGGATGTCTAAGATGAACAGGATACCGGATGCTTAGGGGCAAGGCTAACTGGGGATGTCTAAGATGAACAGAATACCGGATGCTTAGGGCCTAGGCTAACTGGGGATGTCTAAGATGAACAGAATACCGGATGCTTAGGGGCAAGGCTAACTGGGGATGTCTAAGATGAACAGGATACCGGATGCTTAGGGCCTAGGCTAACTGGGGATGTCTAAGATGAACAGGATACCGGATGCTTAGGGCCTAGGCTAACTGGGGATGTCTCAGATGAACAGAATACCGGATGCTTAGGGCCTAGGCTAACTGGGGATGTCTAAGATGAACAGGATACCGGATGCTTAGGGCCTAGGCTAACTGGGGATGTCTAAGATGAACAGGATAACGGATGCTTAGGGGCAAGGCTAACTGGGGATGTCTAAGATGAACAGGATACCGGATGCTTAGGGCCTAGGCTAACTGGGGGTGTCTCAGATGAACAGGATACCGGATGCTTAGGGCCTAGGCTAACTGGGGATGTCTCAGATGAACAGGATACCGGATGCTTTAGGGCCTAGGCTAACTGGGGATGTCTAAGATGAACAGGATACCGGATGCTTAGGGCCTAGGCTAACGCGAGATGTCTAAGATGAACAGGATACTAGATGCTAGGACAAAGCGAGGATGCCAGATGCTAAAGCCCAGAAATCCACCGCCAGGTACGAATTCCTATGGGATCGAACTCGCGCCATCCGCAAAGAGGTCACGCAGCAACGGCTGTGCAGCCCCGCGGCGGCCGAGCTAATCGAACGCTGCGCCAGATTTCACGTGTACGCCGGCGCCCGCATGGTCGGCATGCCGGCCGACGTGTTTGACGAGAAAATCAATAACGAAAATCTAACCAAATGCTTGCAAACTCTGCGGGAATTGTACAGCGATTTGGCTGGCCAGTGCGCTAATGAGAGCGAATTTCGCGCCTATATGATCCTCATGAAGCTCAACGATCCCAACGTGCTAGACGAGGTGCACCAGCTGTCTGCTGAGGTTCGCGCTTCGCCGCAGGTTAGCAGCCTTTTCCTACTTGCTGGGGTGATTTATTATTTGTATGGTGGAAAAGGTGTGAGGGGCCGATCTTTAAGGAAGGTGTGAGGGGCCAATCTTTAAGGAAGATGTAAGGGACCAATCTTAAAGGAATGTGTGAGGGGCCAATCCTAAAGGAAGGTGTTAGGGACCATTCTTTAAGGAAGATGTGAGGGACCAATCTTAAAGGAAGGTGTGAGGGGCCAATCCTAAAGGAAGGTGTGAGGGACCATTCTTTAAGGAAGATGTGAGGGACCATTCTTTAAGGAAGATGTGAGGGACCAATCTTTAAGGAAGGTGTGAGGGGCCAATCTTTAAGGAAGGTGTAAGGGGCCAATCTTAAAGAAAGGTGTGAGGGGCCGATCTCAAAGGAAGGTGTGAGGGGCCGATCTCAAAGGAAGGTGTGAGGGGCCAATCTTTAAGGAAGGTGTGAGGGGCCAATCTTTAAGGAAGGTGTGAGGGGCCAATCTTTAAGGAAGGTGTGAGGGACCAATCTTTAAGGAAGGTGTGAGGGGCCGATCTCAAAGGAAGGTGTGAGGGGCCAATCTTTAAGGAAGGTGTGAGGGCCCAATCCTAAAGGAAAGTGTGAGGGCCCAATCCTAAAGGAAGGTGTGAGGGGCCAATCTTTAAGGAAGGTGTGAGGGGCCAATCTTTAAGGAAGGTGTGAGGGACCAATCTTTAAGGAAGGTGTGAGGGGCCGATCTCAAAGGAAGGTGTGAGGGGCCAATCTTTAAGGAAGGTGTGAGGGGCCAATCTTTAAGGAAGGTGTGAGGGGCCAATCTTTAAGGAAGGTGTGAGGGCCCAATGCTAAAGGAAGGTGTGAGGGCCCAATGCTAAAGGAAGGTGTGAGGGCCCAATCCTAAAGGAAGGTGTGAGGGGCCATTATCAAAAAGCAATTAGGGCCGATTTTTTCTTTGTGACTCTCAGACGGATAGATCAAGAAGTTGCAGTATTTAATTTTTAATTTTTCCACCTGCCAATCTTGCAGGTTCGCCTAGCCCTGCGCGCCTTCTTCGCCCTGTCCAGCAACAACTATGTGACATTCTTTCGCGCCGTCCACCAAGCCGACTTCTTGTCCGCCTGCCTTCTAATGCGCTACTTCACCCAGGCGCGCATCGCCGCCCTGCGCATAATGAGCTACGCTCTGAGGCGCCCACCGTCCGCTGGCAAACGGGTCCAATTGCCGTTGAATCGCCTGCCGCTTGGCTTTGAAGACAACGAAGATGCGGCCAGTTTTTGCCGATTCATGGGCTTCGAATGCGACAAGGATTCGGTTTGGTTAGATCGCGCCGTTGCTATGGCATTCGATCCGACCGAGTCGCGAACTGTTCGAGCTATTCGCGTTGTTGAAAGCAAACGCGCCGGCCGGTCTGTTGGCGAATGCCTTTGGGGCGGCCCGCTGCCCGAGCTGACGCTGCCGCCGCCGTCTGTTAGCTTCGACGAGCGCGGTCGGTACATCGGAAATCTGGCCGCCTCGCGGGAAGCCACGCCGCCGCCCCAGCTGCCGCCACTGTCACAAGCATTCGCTGAAGTCCCGCTGTCAACAGCTGCATCGGCAACGTCTGCTTCGGCTTCTATTTTTCAAGGGTCGTCTTTGTTTTCACAGGCTAGTACGGCTGCAACTGGTGCGGGGTCTTTGTTCCCTCCAGCCAGCGTGACACCGGCGCCTCTCATGCCTCAGCAGCAGCAGCCGCCGTCGCATCCAGCTATAAACGACAAGCAGATACTTGACAGCCTGACTGACGAGATCATAGCCCAGGCGTTGACGGCTTCGATTCGAAGTGTTGCCGTTGACGTCCTAGACGGAGCTCGCGCCCTATCTGGCGCCTTGGCCGACGCCTACGCCGAGACTTTCAACGGCGCCACCCGCGAGCTGTGCGCCGAAATCGCGTCGGAAGTGCTGGCCGGCGCGCGTTCAGATCAGGCAGCGGTTGGCGACGTTGTCGACTCGTTGCTAACCGAAGTTGTTAGGGAAACTGTTCGCGCGGATTGTCAATGGATGCTGGACCGCAGTCTCGTGGAGTCCCTGGACACTGTGCTAGCGGACGCGCTTGTATTTGAAGAGATCGAACTCACCTGTCGTCTGTTTGTTGCTCAACAGTCGACTCGGCGTAGCTTGGACGGCAGCCTGCTGCTCCGGCACCGCGCCCGCCGTCTCCAGATCGTCTGGAACGTTTGGCAGCGTCGTTTAGCGGCCAAAGCCGCCTCGCGAGCTCGCCTATCAAGCATGGCGCCTTGCGCACCTCTAGCCGATCCGTTCCAGCTTGTTGACCGGCTTCACGGCCGTCAACCGCCCGACGTCTCCGTTGATTGGTTGCCGCGCGCGTCCACCGATGCTTCGCCAGCCGCTGCCGTTGCGCTGGCCGCCGCTGCCGCTGTCAGTCGGCCAATTCGTCTGCCGCCTGGCACCTGCCGGCTAGTCCTGCTGCTGTCGCCAGACTGTCCCGCCACAGTCGCTAATTGGTTGCGCCGGAAGTTGGCGCCGTCGCTGGTTGACGCCAACTCGGACGAAGCCACGCACTGCATCGCGCAAGCGTCAGTCCTCGGCTCCGACGCCCGTCTGGCCCTGCTGCACCTGCCCACTCTTGTCTTTGCCTGCAGTCCCGATGCTCCAGCTGATGAGAAAATTCTGATTAGCCTGCGTCTGCTTGGCGATCGGCCAACGCCAGTGTGGCATCGCGACCTGCTGCTGGGACTGCGCTGGCTGTTGGACCAGCCCGCTTTGCCGCCTAGCTCGAATTCGGCCAGCTCAACTACTCTGGCTAGTGTTGTCGAATCCCTGCTGATTGGCGCTTATTTTCGTCCCCTCAACGATTTGGCTGATCGATGCGACGCTGCTAATCATCCTCAGCCGCCGCTTCGATGCCTCATTCAGTTCTACAATGCCTGCGTTGTCGCTCTGGCACCGCTGGCCACTCAGTCGGCTGTGGCGGAGCTCCGTCTGCCCGACGCGCCGCCGTTGCCGTCGCCAGTTGAACGCGTCTGGCGCGTCAACCAAGAAGCCGTCGCCTGGCTTCTGTCCGCCTATCCGCCGGCCTGCAGCTCAGCCGGCGCCGCCGCCGCTGCCGCCCTATCGGCTGGCCGGCCAGTCAGCCGGTTTCCCTGGGCTCGGCTGGCGGCCCGCCTGGCCGATCGGCGTCTAGCGGCTCAACTGTCGTCGGCCAGCTGGTCCGCGCCGGTTCGAGCCGACGATTCTGCAGTGATGTCGGTCCGTCTGGCCAGTGTCAGAGCGCAGCTGGACAAACTCAGCATTGAAGACTTTCTGCCTGACGATTTCTTTGATCAGCGGCGTCCAGTAGATTCGTCGATGGACTTGGCGGAATCGGCTAAGTCAGCTGCTGAACAAGTCGTTGTCTGGCAACCGCTGCCGACGCTGTCGCCTCAACTGTCCGAATTGGCTATGACCATGGAGAAGCTGAGGAAACGGTTGCGCGACGCTCAGACTGAAAGTCGGCTGACCGCTCGTCTGCTGCGCGAATCTTTTTAATCTGCGAACTGATCGTGTCTGATTTATTTAGTGCATTTTTAAATAATCTGTATTTTCGACTTGTCCCTTACCTATCGTGTCAAATTGTGAATTTATTGTGTACTTGCATTCTAATTAATGAAATTTGTTGTTGACTTCGTCTTTTTTTATTTTAGCGTTAATCAGCCTCATAATAGCAAATAACAGAGAGATACTGCACGGCTTTGCAAGTGCAACAACGCCTAGGACCACGAGTGCGCGTAGCGCACGAGTATCTATGGCGTTGTTGCACGCGCAAGCCGTGCTTCTATCACATTGTATCTTAAGCACATCGATAGAGCAATTACAATCTTGAACGATCATTATTTCAGGCTAGTCAAAATTCAAAAGCCACAAACCATAGACAACACGTTTATTCACCAAAAATAAAAAACAGAGTAAACATAGGCATAGTCAGTCAAAATTTTAACAAATAATTAGAACTGAAACGTGCAGTTTTCAAAGTGGCAGTTCTCGAAAAAGCGAACCGCCCGCTCCGGATCCATCCGAGCTGCAATAAAAACATTTCGATGCGTAAAAATCTTTAATATTTTTGTGTCTTACGAGCGTAAAACGAAGTCAACAAAGTCTTAAAACCAGCTTACCACGCTTCACATGCGTTTCCTGCGTCACCTCCACCGAAGCATAGGATGTTTTTGTACTGGTCATGGCAACGTTGTGCTCATCACACTGATGTGTTGTCCACTTGATGAACTCGCTCAAGCCGTTGTCATTTTGATGCTCGTTTACACTAATCTCGGAAATAATCTCCAATTCATTACTGCTCACTCCGTTTAGACTGTCCACCGGAAGATGGGACCAGTTAATAAGAACCATACTTTAGAAATGAAATAAACTGTTAAAAATCAGATAGCTTTAGGGTCCAAACTTCAACTGAAAGTCTCAATTCATAACCATATATGCAAAGTTCTAAAACCCACTTAGTCCAAGTCCATACAGTCAACAGACTGATTTTTTCTTATTAGTCTATGGCCACATCACCCTTTCCCTTGAGTTAAACTAGACCCGGCCGTCTAGATGTCTAGTCTAGGTCCCGCCACCCCAAATTGTTAGGCTGAAATAATGACCGCTCCCCCTAGCCTGAAATAATGGTCGCGCGAATTCAAATAGGCTGAAATAATGACCGCTCAAGTTTTTCATTGAACCATCGCTGTGCGTAAGATACAATGACGTTGCGTAGTAGGTAACGGAGTGAAATAATGGCCAGACACGAGTGCGCTAACGCGCACTCGTGTCTGGCCATTATTTCACTCCGTTACCTACTATACAATCTACCATTGTCATGTGGTCTAGCCAACAATAGAGAGAAGTCATCAGCGCAGACAATTTTACCATAGACAAAACGAAATTAGAGTGCTAATTAAGTGTCACTAGGGTGACAATCGCGTTACCGCACGCAAATTTTGTTTTGTCTATGGTAAATCACCATTATTTCGTCTCTCTTGTTGGCTAGACCATATGACAATGGAAAGATAGTGATGTCTTTGCTCTGTATTACCTCATTAGATTACTTCCAGTAGCCAGTAATGTATGCGATGTCCAATTAATCGTACTCATTATAGAAGGTCTAGTTTGTTACCTAGTTTTGCAAACGAAACACCTAATTAACTTTCGCTACTCATTCCAGCAGCCGGCAGCATGCTGCCTCACAATCTATTAATGGCGGCTGTCAATCATCCGATGCTTGTTGAATTAAAAAATGGCGAAACCTACAATGGTCATTTGGTCAGCTGCGATCACTGGATGAATTTAAGCCTGCGCGAAGTGATTTGCACGTCTAGAGACGGCGACCGGTTCTGGAAAGTGCCCGAGTGCTATATTCGCGGTTCGACTATTAAATACCTGCGCATACCGGATGAGGTTGTAGATTTAGTAAAAGAGGAGCAGACTAAAGTGCGCAATCAAAATCGCAACGCTGACGGCGGCGGCGGCGGACGCGGTCGCGGCGGCGGCAAGCTTGGTGGCGGTGGCGGCGGCGGCGGCGGTCGAGGAGGCGGCGGCGCCTCTGGTGGACGCGGAGCTGGCGGCGGTGGTCGCGGTGGCGGCGGCGGCGGTCGCGGCGGCGGCGGCTACGGAGGAAAAACTCGCGGCGGTCAAGCTTAAGATTCTGCTATAATAATAGGTAGATTCCGGTTGGCTTCGGTTTAAAAGTTGAGTACGATTTTTTTATAATCAAGGGTTACGCCAATATTGTCGGCATTTTTCGTAAGCGCGTTTTTTTCTGCTTATAGCTGCTTGTTCAATTATATGAGTATATGCCTAATTATGCGTTGGATAAAATTTGCTTCTGCTATGTATCTCTTAAATTTACCTTTTTTACTTGTTCTGTCTTGTCTTCTTGTCTTGTTGAATGTTGAAAATTAAAAAAAAACGATAAAAATTGAACAAGCGTTGCGGTTGCAACAACAGGCCGGGTTTGGTCAGCTTATTTATTTCCTTTTTCTTAATAATATCGAGACATAATAAGAATCTAGCCATCATGAGTAGTTTCTCTACTTAATTTTCTTAAATTTAATTAACTCTTTCAGAAATGTCTTCGCTTAACCAGAAGTTTCTGTTCATTAAATAGTGAACAGAAGTTCGGGCTACACTACTTATTAGTAGCAAAGTTGGAAAAAAACAATAATTAGATCAAGATGAACAGGGAGCGCCAGTTGGCTCTCTGGCAGTCGCGCATTCTTCGTTGGCGCGAATTTGACGCCGAGAGTCAGTCGGCCGTGGCCGAATGCTTCGATGCCGCTTATGTTAGTAGGATGAAGGTGCCGGATACTGAGCCGTTGCCTACTAAACGGCCTGTTAAGGTTTGTGCGTTTTTTTCGGGCTTGTGGAAACATTTGCCATGCTTAGCTTGCTTAGACAGTAAGCTTTCTAAAGCTGTTATCCCATCGCTAGCTTCCTGAATCAGTTATCCCATTGCTAGCTTCCTGAATCAGTTATCCCATGGCTAGCTTCCTGAATCAGTTATCCCATTGCTGGCTTCCTGAAGCAGTTATCCCATTGCTAGCTTCCTGAAGCAGTTATCCCATTGCTAGCTTCCTGAAGCAGTTATCCCATTGCTGGCTTCCTGAATCAGTTATCCCATTGCTAGCTTCTTGACGCAGTTATCCCATTGCTAGCTTCCTGAATCAGTTATCCCATTGCTGGCTTCCTGAATCAGTTATCCCATTGCTAGCTTCCTGAATCAGTTATCCCATTGCTAGCTTCCTGAATCAGTTATCCCATTGCTAGCTTCCTGAAGCAGTTATCCCATTGCTAGCTTCCTGAATCAGTTATCCCATTGCTGGCTTCCTGAATCAGTTATCCCATGAATCTGGCTTGTTGAATAAGTTATCCCATGGCTAGCTTCCTGAATCAGTTATCCCATTGCTGGCTTCCTGAATCAGTTATCCCATTGCTGGCTTGTTGAATAAGTTATCCCATGGCTAGCTTCCTGAATCAGTTATCCCATTGCTGGCTTCCTGAATCAGTTATCCCATGGCTAGCTTCCTGAATCAGTTATCCCATTGCTGGCTTCCTGAATCAGTTATCCCATTGCTGGCTTCCTGAAGCAGTTATCCCATTGCTAGCTTCCTGAAGCAGTTATCCCATTGCTAGCTTCCTGAATCAGTTATCCCATGGCTAGCTTCCTGAATCAGTTATCCCATTACTGGCTTCCTGAAGCAGTTATCCCATTGCTAGCTTCCTGAAGCAGTTATCCCATTGCTAGCTTCCTGAAGCAGTTATCCCATTGCTAGCTTCCTGAATCAGTTATCCCATTGCTAGCTTCTTGACGCAGTTATCCCATTGCTAGCTTCCTGAATCAGTTATCCCATTGCTGGCTTCCTGAATCAGTTATCCCATTGCTAGCTTCCTGAATCAGTTATCCCATTGCTAGCTTCTTGACGCAGTTATCCCATTGCTAGCTTCCTGAATCAGTTATCCCATGAATCTGGCTTGTTGAATAAGTTATCCCATGGCTAGCTTCCTGAATCAGTTATCCCATTGCTGGCTTCCTGAATCAGTTATCCCATTGCTGGCTTGTTGAATAAGTTATCCCATGGCTAGCTTCCTGAATCAGTTATCCCATTGCTGGCTTCCTGAATCAGTTATCCCATGGCTAGCTTCCTGAATCAGTTATCCCATTGCTGGCTTCCTGAATCAGTTATCCCATTGCTAGCTTCTTGAAGCAGTTATCCCATTGCTAGCTTCCTGACGCAGTTATCCCATCGCTAGCTTCCTGAATCAGTTATCCCATTGCTAGCTTCCTAAAGCAGTTATCCCATTGCTAGCTTCCTGAAGCAGTTATCCCATTGCTAGCTTCCTGAATCAGTTATCCCATTGCTAGCTTCCTGAATCAGTTATCCCATTGCTAGCTTCTTGACGCAGTTATCCCATTGCTAGCTTCCTGAATCAGTTATCCCATTGCTGGCTTCCTGAATCAGTTATCCCATTGCTGGCTTCCTGAATCAGTTATCCCATTGCTGGCTTCCTGAATCAGTTATCCCATTGCTAGCTTCCTGAATCAGTTATCCCATGAATCTGGCTTGTTGAATAAGTTATCCCATGGCTAGCTTCCTGAATCAGTTATCCCATTGCTGGCTTCCTGAATCAGTTATCCCATTGCTGGCTTGTTGAATAAGTTATCCCATGGCTAGCTTCCTGAATCAGTTATCCCATTGCTGGCTTCCTGAATCAGTTATCCCATGGCTAGCTTCCTGAATCAGTTATCCCATTGCTGGCTTCCTGAAGCAGTTATCCCATTGCTAGCTTCTTGAAGCAGTTATCCCATCGCTAGCTTCCTGAATCAGTTATCCCATTGCTAGCTTCCTGAAGCAGTTATCCCATTGCTAGCTTCCTGAATCAGTTATCCCATTGCTAGCTTCCTGAATCAGTTATCCCATGGCTAGCTTCCTGAATCATTTATCCCATTGCTAGCTTCCTGAAGCAGTTATCCCATTGCTAGCTTCCTTGACGCAGTTATCCCATTGCTAGCTTCCTGACGCAGTTATCCCATTGCTAGATTCCTGACGCAGTTATCCCATCGCTAGCTTCCTGAATCAGTTATCCCATTGCTAGCTTCCTGAAGCAGTTATCCCATTACTAGCTTCCTGAAGCAGTTATCCCATTGCTAGCTTCCTGAATCAGTTATCCCATCGCTAGCTTCCTGAAGTAGTTATCCCATCGCTAGGTATATTCTCATGCGTATCGCACCGCCCCAACTCGCCCATTCGCAGGTCTCGGACCCGTGGCGTCACGAATGGCAGCGCGGCGTCCAGGTGCCCGTGCTGGCCCGCCAGGAGCAGCCAAAGCCGTGCGTTCGTCATCTTGACAACTCGGAGGACGAAGAATGCCCCGATAACGCTGGCGCTCCTTCTCCTGGAAGGTGGCGCCTGCCTCGCAAACTGCTCACCAGCCTGGACGATTACACGTTCGACCCGGACACGCAGGAGATCTCAACGGGTCCGCCGGCAATCCGACCCGGCGAGTTGGAGCCTCGCTGCCGGCGCTACTGCTGCGACGAGCTTGACAGACTGTGGCTCGAAGCCGCTACCGGGGCCGGCTCCGCCTCGGTGTCCATGGACAGTCTGGAAGCTCTGTTCACGGCTGCCGAGGCGTTGGCTCACGAGCGCATGCTCGGACGGTTGAGAACAGTTGCCGGATTAGGCATCGAGTACGACACTACGGTGCCTTGCAGCGTCTGTCAATCATTGGAAGTTGAAGAGGACAATGAGATTCTGTTCTGCGACGGCTGCGACACGCCGGTGCACCAGGCCTGCTACGGCGTGGCCTCCGTGCCCAGCGGCAGCTGGCTTTGCCGGCCCTGCAGTTTGGGTCTCCGGCCAGTCTGCGCCCTGTGCTCCAGCAGCGGCGGCGCTATGAAATCAACGCGCGACGGCGTCACCTGGTGTCACGTGTCCTGCGCCCTGTGGATACCGGAAGTTGGCTTCGCCGATCCGGAACGAATGGAGCCAATCACTAGGCTGAACGAGATCCCAACGGGCCGGTGGAATCTTGTCTGCCGACTCTGCAGGGAAAAAGTCGGCGCCTGCATCCAGTGCTGCGTGCGCCAGTGCAAGGTGGCCTTTCACGTTACCTGCGCTTTCAGGCACAAACTCGTCATGAGACAGGTAATTGGGGGGGGGGGTGAGCTTGCTTCTCTGCGAATGGGACTCCCAATCAAATTTATCCCAATAGCTTTCTATCCTAAACAGTTATTATTCCATAGCTTCCGTTCCGCAGCAGTTTATATTCTCAAACAGATAACCAATAGGTTTATCAGTTTAGCAATTTCAATCTTCAAACCTTAGTATTATCCAAATTTCGATCTTTGCAAAAAGTTTTTTTATCCCATTATCATTTTCCAAAGCAGTTTTATCCCATTGAAAATTCCTTTAAACTGTTTTACCCCATTGTTGCTTTTGCCAGAAAGTTTTAAATTAATATTTGAGTTGATAATCTTCCCTTATTTGCTTGTTTCAAAGCAGTATTTTCCTATTGTTATTTTAGTTCTATCCTTTTTCTATGTTCCCTACATTTTTAAATCCTATTTCTATCTTCTCGATACAGTATTATCCCATTTCTATCTTTTCGATGCAGTATTATCCCATTTCTATCTTGGTGCAGTATTATCCCATTTCTATCTTCTCGATACATTATTATCCCATTTCAATTCTCTCGATACAGTATTGTCCCATTTCAATCCTCTCGATACATTATTATCCCATTTCTATCTTATCGATGCAGTATTATCCCATTTCTATCTTCTCGGTGCAGTATTATCCCATTTCTATCTTCTCGATACAGCATTATCCCATTTCTATCTTTTCGATGCAGTATTATCCCATTTCTATCTTGGTGCAGTATTATCCCATTTCTATCTTCTCGATACAGCATTATCCCATTTCAATTCTCTCGATACAGTATTGTCCCATTTCAATCCTCTCGATACATTATTATCCCATTTCTATTTTCTCGGTGCAGTATTATCCCATTTCTATCTTCTCGGTGCAGTATTATCCCATTTCTATCTTCTCGGTGCAGTATTATCCCATTTCCATCTTCTCGGTGCAATATTATCCCATTTCTATCTTCTCGATACATTATTATCCCATTTATATCTTCCTAAAACAGCTTTATCCCGCCGTAATTAAATAACGCTGTACGCTCGTACTTTTATCTAATCAAAGTGATTCTTTATCTGTTTAAATGCACCCATAAGATCGCCCCAGCTATGATATCCCAACCCCGCCTCCTTGATCCCGCTCCTCCCCCAGGTCCTATCGGGCGGCGACGTGCGCAACCTGGCCTACTGCGAGCGGCACGGCGACAAATTCAAACAGACGGGCGTCACGCCGCACAGCTCGCCTAGCAAGGCCAGGCCAAAGTACAAAGGCGTCGGCGGTGACGGCTGCGGCAGCGGCAAAGGTCGCGGCCGAGGTCGGAAACGAGGTCGACCGCCGTCGGCCGCTCGAACTAAGCCGGGCATCGACGTCATCGACGGCGACGGCGACGGCGAAGCTACGGCGGATGTCGAGGATGCGGACGCGGATGCTAGCCAAGATTGTTCCCTGTCCGGGGAAGCTAAGCGTGCCCGGCTGGACGAAGCTGTTCAAGATGCAGTCGAGTCGGCCGAATTAGTCAAATCTGAGCCGACTTTAAATGATGACGGCGGAGCCTGCAGCGAATCAGCGCAGACCAAGACGGACCAGGAGATTGGCGACTCCTTGGCAGCCGCTGTCACTAGTAACGATCCTAGCGACAATCCCGACGGTCAGGAGAATCAAAGAAATCAACTGTAGGTTTTTAATTTCCGATATGTTGCGAAAATAATTTTATGACATAGCAACTTTCTGTCTATATAGTAGTTTGAACACCCGCCCCTCCCACAGACTAAAAGATCTCGAGGCGAATTTTTATAATTTGTTCAGCAAAGAGGAACTCGTCGCCAAAATGGCGCCAGTGAAAGTTGACGCCAGAGCACTGTCGCTTCTGCTTGATTACTGGAAACTGAAAAGAACAGTAAGTGCCTTTATTTAGTTGCTTTTTGTTTCACGCTCGCTTCATTCGCCCCCTGGCCAGCCCTGTCCTCTGACTTTCAACGAACTTAAGTATTAAATTGCCTTTCTTTTTTTCGCCAGGCCAACGCTTGCCGACCTTTGCTAGAGCAGCCCGACGATCAAAGCCTGCGGCCAGTGAACAGCGAGGAGCGCCGGCTGCAGGAGCGGGCCCAAATGTTTGTGTGCCTGCGCCACGACATGGAACGCGTCCGCAATCTTTGCTATCTAATTCTGCGCCGTGAGAAAGTCAAACGATCCTTGCTGATCACGGCCGAGCGAATATCCGCCTTGCAGTTAAAGCCGACTCGCAAGAACAAGTCGTTGCGCCGACTCCGTCCGGAGGATTGGCGCCTGCTAGCCGACGCCCACATCGGCCAGTCGCTGTACGAGAATCAGCGGCTGCTCCGTTCGCTGCTTCAGCCAGCCCAGCCGGCGGAGGAACGGCAGCCGGACTATGCGCGAAGCCAATTTGATAAATCCGACATTGCTGAGGAACGAGAGCCTGTCGTTGAACAACAGCCGCAGCAGCAGCAGCCGATGGACCCCGACTGCCTCGATCCCAGCGAGATCTGCCTGACCGACGGCGACTACCGACGTCTCGGTCGAGAGCGACGCGACGGCGGTCTGCTAGCGTCTGCCGACGTTGTTGGAATCAACGGCGACGTCGAAATGATGACAACGACGACGCTGATTGATCAGCTGGCGGCGCCGACAGGGACGCAGCAGCGACGTCAGGTGGCCCGACGTCGTCGGCGTAGGCGCGTCGATGCCGCGGCCGCCGCCGCCGACGACAATTTGTCGGCGCCTCCAAACTCCTCCGCCGAGCAGGTTGTCGCCGAAGCGACGCGAGCGCTTCGCCAATTGCCGGCCAGGGCGCTGCGGGTCGCCGAAAGCCTGCGTCGTCAGCTGCGAGCGGGCCTGCGCGACCCCATGTTTCGCAGCCTCGTCGCCGATTGTCCATCTTCGTCGGATGAAGATGACGACAACGCTACCGTCGAGGGATTGCGCGTCGATGGCAACAGCGCCGCCAACGACGTTAAAACTCGTGACCCGCCTGTCGCTTCCGTAGTTTCAAATTGTGTCGCCAGTAAAAGTACATTGATCGCTAATGACTACATTGCGGAGAAGCATGAGCAGCCTGATGCGGGTGCTGCTTCGGTGAACAATGACGGCTCGTTTGGTAATGCGGATGCGTCGCCCGCTGATGAGAATCTGAACCCGGATGTTGATGCGGATGTAGACCCGGATGCTGATGAGTATCTAGACGCGGATGCGGATGTAGACCACCCGGATGCTGATAAACCTGTTGAACGGGAGTTCGACGCAATGCAAGACGATGGCGAGCCGACGCCCACCCCGCCGCCCATGACCGACACGCCGGATCCAGATGCCGAAGCTATGGAAGAACTGTCGGCTTCGTGTTCAAAAACTCCTCCAAAAGCGATTCCGCTGCCGCAAAAACAACAACAGCAGCAGCAGTCGTCGTCGCTGATTGAGCGAAGTTCAAGCGGGAATATTTTCGAAAAGCTGAGCAAGGCCTAGCTAGCCGATTGAGTTGGCGAGTTTTGCTGTGTTTTCTTTCCGTTGTAAGTCCCAGCATTGCCGCATTGGCGCAATCTCTATTTTTTGTATAGCGTTAGTTTTCTGCCATTACTACGAGCGTAATATTAGTAGTATTTACAAATGCTGTTGGCAACCAAATCCTGCATTGGCTAACATTGGAAGCTGTGTTGTGTGCCCGTGTCAGTTTCTATTCTAGCTTGCTATTAATTTTTTGTCTCTGGTTTGTGCAAAAAAATCCTTACAATTCTGGCGTCCTACAACTTTATTGTTCGGTTTTTTTAATTCCATAATGTACTACTGGGCGATTAGCTTGGTTGATAATCTTACCGAAATGGTGTGTTATATGTTTGGCGTGATTTTGCCGTATGTTTCATTCGCTTCTATATTATTTTTTTCGAATTTGTGCACTCGCGTTCGGCTTCTACCTATTAAGCCATTCATTTCGCAATGCAATACGTTTTCTTATTAAATATATTGTGCATATAGGCTGTTGTAAATTGATATGAATCCGTTTTTTGCTAAATTGCAAATCTTGTTTATGAACATTCGGTTATAAAGCGTACTTTTAATCTTGCGGAGTCTTTCACTTAATCAGTCAGTTAGTTAGCTAGTTTGCTAATTATTTAGTTAGTTAGTAAGTTAGTTAGCTAGTTAGTTAGCTAGTTAGTTAGCTAGTTAGTTAGTTAGTTAGTTAGTTAGTAAGTAAGTTAGCTAGTTAGTTAGTTAGTTAGTTAGTTAGTAAGTTTGTTAGTTAGTTAGTTAGTTAGCTAGTTAGTTAGTTAGTTAGCTAGTTAGTTAGTTAGTTAGTTAGTTAGTTAGTTAATTAGTTAGTTAGTTAGTAATTTAGTTAGTTATTTAGTTAGCTACTAGTTAGTAAGCTTACAGGCTAGTGGTTATATGTAGTTGAGACATGATTTAGATTTTACTGTAGTCAGAAAGGCCCGAAAAGGCTTATCTGGAAGACACGTTGGGCCTACAAAAAATGGCTAAACTAGTTGCCTCAAGCTGACGTTATTGTAAGTAGATCCCTGCAAACTAATTTGGACACCCGTACTCATACGAACGAGCAGGGCTTCACTGGTGCTTGGACTTGATAAATGAATGCCCTGTCTGTTTTTATCTGTTATTCCATTTTAGCGCATGTACGATTCCTCAAGAGTTTCGATAAGATTATAAGCTACGAATTCGACTTTTTGTTAGTAAATGGGTTAGCTATTTTCAAAACCTGCTCTACTGAAGTGCATTACTGGTGGAAAATTTCAACGCCTAAGCATGCAGTGCGTCGAAAAGCTTGTCGTTTTAGTTTGTCTGATTTTCATTGTCGCTCCATTCGACTGTTTTTATTGGCCGCAGGTAAGCCGAGGCAATTCAACTAGTTTTTATTCTTGTCGAAGGAAATTTTATTAGCGACGAGACAATCAGCATCTTATTTGCATGTAGGCTGCAGCCTCAGCTCCCAGCTCTGACGTCCAGCTAGGAGCCACCTGGCCAGCTAGCTGCCTTGGGGATGGCGCCGCGCAACTTGTAGCCTCCTCCGCCGGCGCCAAATGCTGGATCTTCCACCAGCGCTGGTACGTGTTCCCTTGGAATCCGTTTCGGCATAGTTGGATTCGCTACGCCGATTTGGTCTTCGAGTTCATCGGCGACAGTCGCTCCAGCTCGGTGCTGGTGCACGACAAGCCGTTTGCGTCCGATCGATGCGCTCACGGTATTGTGCGCACTCTTGGCTCCGGTGCGGAGCCGGGCGCTCCCGGCGGATTAGCTTGCGCTCGTGGCTGCGCACAGCGGTACAAACAGGTGCACGGAAACTATTCCCTGCTGTGCAATAATTGTCACAATTTTGCTAACGCTCTGGCTGCGGCTCTGTTGTCTCCTGTTGGCTGTCCGGATTGGTGTCTCTGATGCTGTTGCTGCAACTGGATCATCGAGAAACTGCGATGCACGTTTTAAAGGCCAAATCAACGACTGCTAAATAATACCCTGCCTTATGGGCTGCTTAACCTCTAAATTCAGCTGCTTTACTACCCCAAACCAACACGTAGTCCAGTCGGTGCTTTAATGAAGCTGTCCCAACCCTGACTTCACTCCAGCCTGTGCTTTACTGAAGCTGCCCCAGCCCCCACTCCACTCCAGCATGTTCTTTAATTAATGAGGCTGCCCCAACCCCCATTCCACTCCTGCCTGTGCTTTACTAAGGCTGTCCCAACCCTGACTCCATTCCTGCCTGTGCTCCCCAACCCCCACCCAACTCCAGCCTGTGTTTTACTGAGGCTGCCCCAACCCCGACTCCACTCAAGCCTGTTTTACTGAGGCTGCCCCAACCCCCACTCCACTCAAGCCTGTTTTACTGAGGCTGCCCCAACCCCCACTCCACTCAAGCCTGTTTTACTGAGGCTGCCCCAACCCCCACTCCACTCAAGCCTGTTTTACTGAGGCTGCCCCAACCCCCACTCCACTCAAGCCTGTTTTACTGAGGCTGCCCCAACCCCCACTCCACTCAAGCCTGTTTTACTGAGGCTGCCCCAACCCCCACTCCACCGTAAAGACGGTCTCTTACCCGTCGGAAAGCCCGCCTGCATCTGTGCGGTGTGAGTTTCGAATAAGCCTGGAGAGCGCCTTTGCTCTGCTATGTCCCAGTGCTCAATCTCACCGTACAGATGGAACAGGATAGGGACCGACGGTGCTCTGAGTACCGCAGATCTGTTTTTGGAGATACGGTGGACGTGCCGTGCGGTGGATTGAGTCTTTCGCCTCCCCCCAAACTGGACCCCTGTCTAGTGCCGCTCTGCGGACCGCCCGCCCCCCTGAATCCTGTAGCCCGCCCTGTTGGCCGTACCCCCAGTTAGAGCTCGAGATCTGCTCCTGGCTTCGTGCCTCGGGGAGAGGGGCAGGCAGTGGGGGCCTGCTCATAGCTGAAACCCTTTAGTAGGCTCCACCTACTAAACCTTTTACTGAGGCTGCCCCAACCCCCACTCCACTCAAGCCTGTGTTTTACTGAGGCTGCCCCAACCCCCACTCCACTCAAGCCTGTTTTAATGAGGCTGCCCCAACCCCCACCCAATTCCAGCCTGTGTTTTACTGAGGCTGCCCCAACCCCCACTCCACTCAAGCCTGTGTTTTACTGAGGCTGCCCCAACCCCCACTCCACTCAAGCCTGTGTTTTACTGAGGCTGCCCCAACCCCCACCCAACTCCAGCCTGTGTTTTACTGAGGCTGCCCCAACCCCACTCCAGCTGATGCTTGCTTTTCTGTGCCTGCTTCTACGCGTGTTATATAAAGGGCAATAAAATTGGTTTTAACGAATATAAATTGAGCTTTAAAAAGCGTGCATTCTGGCAGACGTTCTTTGTTATACTCGTATGTATGCTTGTTAGTAGTTCAATATTTGTATTTTAAATGATTCTATTCGTCGAAGGGTAAAGACGCAATTGCATTTTCTATTAAAAGCGTGCTCTTCTATTTTTTTGCCGAAGCAGCGGCAGCTTCAATCGAAACTGAATCGTCCGTCAACTGTTTCAAATCGAGTGGCGCATAAATCGGTACGCTTTGTTCTTTGCCAAATTTATTGTGAAAAAAAATTGTCTGCTTCTCCCACTGTCCGTTGCTGTGCCAAAAAATTGCGCCTGTTTTCGCAATTTTTTTATCTGTGCGCCTTCTCCTCGCTATACGGAATTTGGCCAGCCATTAATCTGGCCGCCGTTTTCCTATTTCCCTTACTTAGCGATTGTCTACCAAAGCTGCGGTGGAGTCTCTTTCTGGCCTGCGCGTGCAAACCCCTATGAACTGGGGCTCTCTGATTGATGATTAATCATAAGGAGCGGTCCGGATCTGAAGGATAATAAAAATAATATAGATTATAGAATTGGCTTGCCTCGCCTTCCTCCCCACACCCCAAAAATCTGGCCTCCCCCTCGCACAGTTCATTCGCTTATAACACAGTGCGCCAGATCTGTGCCACTCCATCTTTTCCTAAGTCGGACCGCATCGGCCCACCGAGAGGAGGCCTGAGGTGGGGCTGCTATAGGAGAGCGGCGGTTTGGTATTTAAACAAGCGGCGCCACCCTTTGATCTCTCTCTCTCTCTCGCCCAACCGCTACTGGAAAAAAATTGTTTTCCCATACTGAAGTTCCATCCGCTTGCAATCCCAGCCTCTCCGTCCCTCCGCCAATCTCTCGCCGTTCATTAATTTCAAGCGTCTCTTCCGCCTCGCCGCCTACCCCATCCTGACAAGAAGATAACATCTAGTATAGCATCTCGACTGCGCCGGGGACTAAAAAGAGGGCGAAAGCAGACCGCTTGGACGCCTGGAACGAGCCAGACTGACGGACGGACACACAGAGGCTGGAGGCAGCCTGAACAAGCGCACCGAGAAGAATGCTCCGATTCTGGCCGACTATTATTGTTAGTTGCTACCTAGCAACCATTGTCGCATGTTATTCAGCCAACCCACCAGAGTGGCATCTGCCGCAGCCGCAGGCCGGCCTAGCAACCGAATGGGGCTCCGTTGGACCCGGCAACCATCGCTGCGTGCCAATACCCAGCACCATGGAGATGTGCTACAGCCTCGGCTACCCGGAGATGCGCCTGCCCAACATGCTCAACCACGAGAGCGCCAAAGAGGTTCAGGACCAAACGGCGCACTGGATGCCGCTGGTCAAGACCAATTGTCACCCGGAGATCCGGGTGCTGCTCTGCTCGCTGTACGCTCCCGTCTGCATTCAGCGACTAATTGAGCGAAGCATCAAACCGTGCCGTTCGCTCTGCCAGTCCGTGAAATTCTCCTGCCTGGCCATCATGGAGAAGTTCGGCTTCAGCTGGCCGGAGATGCTCAATTGTACGCAGTTCCCGCCGGAGAATGACCTGATGTGCATCAAGCGCTCGGTGACGCGTGAGTACTCTCTAAGCATTGTCTCGCACTACTTACCAACATAGGGATTGGAATTTTAAGAATTTGAGATCAGCCTACTCGTCAAATTTCAGAGACCGAAGTGTCCGCCCGCTCTGGTGAGTAAATCGATTCGGACCCGTAAGTCCCTGTGTTTGATCCCCAAGTCTAGGAGAAAATTTGTCCCTCCAGACCAGTCAGGACTTGAGCAGCTGTGTTATTTAAACTGCTTTAATCGATTATTTAATTAAAAAAAATATTTATTCGTTTTAATATTTATCTAGCACACTGCCAGGCCTGCGTTCAAGAGCCCAGCTACGAGTCTCTAATTAGCGGCTACTGTATGAACGACATTGGTGAGCAATTTGTCTGCTGTTTCCGAAAATAACTTTAACTTACTTTCTTTACACCTGATGAGTTAAAATCATGCCAAGTCGCCAGTTGAATTGCCAATCCGCATTTCCCGTTTCCTCCAGTGCTGAAGGCGCGCATTCATCCGGCCTCGCTGGCTCCGACCCCGTCCGCTGCTGCCGGGCGCGACTTTCAATTCAAAGGCCGCCTCCGATTTTTCTCGGCTCCGCGCCAGCTGATTGACAAGCCGTCGTCTTCGTCTAGGCCGTTGTCGAAACGTCAGCGACGTCAGCAGCGTCGTCAGCCGAGTCTGTCCGGCCGCCTGACTGGCTGCGGCCCGGAGACCGCCTGCCCGCTGCTCGACGCAGCCGCCGCTCACCCGAAACGACGCTACCTGGTGATGGGCTCGCTGATGCCGGACGGCGCCACCGTCGATGTCAAAATCATCGCCGAATGGGCCAATCGTCGGCCGGAATTTCGTCGGGCGCTGCGAAGCATTCGTCGGGATAGAAGGCAGCGCCGAGGTGGCGGCAGCGGCAGCGGCGTGTGCCGCGGTGGCGCCACGCTGCTCGGACTGAACAACGCCAGGAGCGACGCGGCGGCGGCGGCGGCGTCAGCAGCGGTCGGTAACGCGGGCGGCCGACGCCGGAGGAACCGGCGGAAAGGCGGCGGCGGCGGCGGCCGTGGAGGCGGCAGAAAGAAGCAGAAGAAGCGGTCGGATGAGGCGCCGACCAAATAAAGCAAAACACTGATGAGCTGTTTGAGCTGCCCTGCGGATGTTTTTGGCTTCCGTGTATTTTGTTCGCACCTAAGTTGAAAAAACGTCTGGACACTTATTGATGATAAATCAACGAGCTCGTACCATGTAGGTTCGTGCTTTGGTCGCTGCGGCTATAGCTCTCTAAATTTGTAAATTTACACCATTTTGAGTCTGAATTTCTTATGTGTTTTTGGTCTATATAAATCATTATAATTGTCTAATTTTACTACTAGCAGAATTTTTTGCCGAGAAAAAATGGCGAAATCTATAGAAATACTATTTCATTGGTTTTGTGTTTCTATCTGCAACTAAGTATCTAATCTCGTAATTTTTTTCGTTCTTTATTGTTAAAAAAGAACAAAAAGGCCATTGGAACGATCGTCATTCGAACAAAAAAGCTAAAAACATTTTAGTTGAAAAAAATACTTTCATAATAAAAAATATCGAAATTTTTTTTGTTTTACTGGACTTCTAAAGTTTCCGTATGAAATATTGCATAAATTTTTAGAATCCTCATTAAAAAACAGTTAAACTTGTTTTCAACGTTAGTTCAACAGGTCCAAGTATAGATACTAAAAATCCCGCATTGCTTCAGTCCACCCAGCTGATATCGGGTACCGTCAGGACTGAGCAGCTGTACACAGCCCTCGGATGCGCAAAATTTTACTTGGCACGTACCTTGGCAAGTACTTGTTTAATTACTAAAAGTTGCGCACTGATCCGATGCATACAAAATTTTTGTTATTTTCTTATCCCGCTACTGTCAGTAGTTTTAGTTAACTCTTCTCCAGTTGAATTGTAAATTCTTGTTTTTTTACAAGACAAAGCTAAAGTAACTGAAGAAAAAACAGTTTAAAAAATTGGACTTCCCTTGCAATAGAAATAAAATATATTTCGGCTAGCCATCAAAGAAGCCCTTCAATGTGAAACAAGCTAGCCTATTAAACTACTAAAAAGGGTGAACAAGCTGAATGCACAAATGACTCGTTATTTTTCGATGCACATTTACAGTACAATAGAACCATTTAGTCTACTCTATATAGGCTTGCCGTTCATTGTTAAAAGTATACAACTAATAAGCAGTCAGGTTAGGGCTAAATTCACATTTTTATGCTTGGTATATTTCAACACAGAAGCCTACAATTCTAAAGGCGTTTCTGCTGAGAAGCTATCTTAAGTTTTTTTTCTGTTTACCAAGGTTGACCCTTTTGTGGCAATTTTGACGAGTAAATTTCTCACCGTACGTTCAAATAGCTGAAAGGCTTTTATAAGCTTACAAATGACTCACCGCTATGATCTCATGCACACATCTACTATGCTGGTCACAAGTACATTTGATGTATAGAGAACTTTTCAATTTACTAACTGCGTTTTCAAGGAAAGCAAATAGAAATCAACTGTAACCGTATTGAAGTTCGCGACAAAAGTATTTTTCAATACTAAAATAGATGCTCGTCTATGGCCTAAGCATTAACTATCTATTTTAGGCAACTTCAAGGCTCACTTTTTACCATAGACTATTTTTTCTACTTGAACAGTGAAGCCAGCCACCCTCGGTCATAGACAATATAAGGATAATTCCGATGCCGTATTGACTGTCAATCAAATCAGCTAATACAGTCACGCAATCCCCATGATCCGGAAAGCAGAGAAGGCAACAACATCTTGGCCTTGGAGTACGCTGGCAGCAAATTGCCTTGGCTGCAACTGGTGTTGGTGAGTACTCCCGTACTTACTGTCTAGCTAGATTAATCTTTTACTATGGGATGAAGCCAAAATATTGCAGCCTATACTATTCATTAAGTGAAGTGAGCAGTCTCAATACGAATTTTTATTATTGTAGGGATGCCTGCTACATGCACCTTCCCCAATTAGGGTACAGCAGCTATAGCTTGTACATTCCATCTGGGTATCCTAGAGTTCAGGGAAGGGAATTAAAAGGAAAGAGTATGTTTTATTATCCCCAGTTACCATGGAGATTCCTGCTCTTCTCCCTCTCTCTCTCTTCCCATCCTCTGGCGAGCGTCTCTGCACTGCAGTGCGCCCTGGGAAGGGGGGTCCGGCCAAGTGAACTCTTCCTTTGTGAGGCGGCTCCCCGTGGCGCTCCGGATCAAACCGGAATTCCCATCCAATTTATTGAACATTGCGCGGGCTGTTTTTTTTACCTTCGCCGTTGATTAACAGTTGGTTTTAAGTTTCTCTCGTCACCAAATCGCCATATATTAGCTATATTTTTCCTATAATCCATCCAAAGCCCTTTGCAAGTGTCTCTTTGTACTGAGACAACTGTATTGTACCTTTGCTTTGTTAGTGACAAATTAGGACTATTTGTACTTTCCTTCCCTTCTTAATCCTAAAATTGTTTCCATTCAGAAAAACTAACGTTACAAAGGAATAGCTAATTTGCCAGTTTTTGAAAATTATTTTAACCATATAAAAATGCCGCACGCTTGAGTTGATCAAGAAGCAATATCCCAGATATCGCGATAGCTTCTCCCATAATTCCCCAACCCTGCGTTGCCATGGAGACGCGCAGAAAAAAAAGAAGCAGATATTATTTGCTTTGCCTTACCTTCTCGCGGCTGTGCATTGCGGAGCCGCGGTAGTTTGAAAAATTTTGCATGAAAAAATCCTGTTTTAACTGGATTGCCCGACCCATGCTATGTGTGTAAATTCCTCACTGGATCCTCCCCTCACCACTCCGGAAGGATGATCATTAGAGCCAGACCCTTGGCTTTCCCACTGCTTGGCTACTGATGGACTGTTGCAATTAGGATTTTTGTTAATTAGAAATCAAGCTTTAATTTAATACAATTTGGGATTTGTTACCAAGGTGACATCACTTCAGGGCAATGCTCTCCTCTCGTCTACTCTCATCCCATCTCATCTTATCTCATCCGATTCCCTCTCTTCTTCTCTCCTTTTCTTTCCTTTCTTCTCATCCACTCTTCTATTCTCCTTTGTCCTTTCCTGTCCTCTCTGGTCGGCAGCCTCTCCTAGCATCGCTCCACTTCAAAGCGTCTTGTCCAAAAGTTTTAAGCAAACTGACATCGAGTTACAACCAGTTCTAGTTTGCCCGCGCGCACTACACTTTCTTACCTCTAAAATACAATAGCAATTTCGATGACCCAATGTGACGCTATTTCTCACCCTCTGCCCTGTCCAATGAGGGGACGCTCGCGTTGGGGCGTATGCCTCTACCGGAGCAGGTATCTGGCTGCGGCGAGTTGCCAGGCTATATCAGCCAGTCAGTCAGTCAACACAGGGCTTCCCTTTCAGCCCGAGTCCCATCAGCAATTACCTTTTAGAGATTATAGTAGCTAATCATTGTTAAACTAACGAATATTTTGAATTAAACACCAGGCCGGCGTGACGGGATTTGTCGAATGCTGCCTAGTCTGGCTTTTAGTCTGCTGCTGCTGCTGACAGCCTTGGCGCCAATTGTCGTGGCCTCAAAGTCAACCGATGGTGAGTTTTTTGCTATTATTCTCATTCTACCTAGTCAAGATTTTCAAGATTTGACGATTTGCGTATTTTTTTTCAACAAATAATTTACTAGGCGTCGCTCTACACTACGTTATTCAGCCTAGCTGCCCGCTGCACATGAGCATTCGAGTTCGAATCGACTCTGGAACGGTTGTCACTCTGCAGCTAGTCGAGTCGTCCGAGTGAGTCGTAAATTCTGTTTTGTTTAGCTAAAGTGCAGTCTAGGAAAAGCTTTCATTTTCAGATTTTTCATGCAGATTTTTCAGCTATAGACTCGTTTTTTACAAAACCCCCTGCCCTCGGGACGCGCCTGCTCCCCCCAATATTCCCAAGCCATTCTGCCCCTATATATCCCCTCTACCCTACAAATCCCCCCCTTCACCAGCTAAATCCATACCCCCAAATGACCCCTACCTACCCCCTACCCCCCATATCACCTACCCCCTACCCCCATATCTCCTACCCTCTACCCCCGATATCTCCTACCCTCTACCCCCCGATATCATCTAATCCCTACCCCCGATATCACCTACCCTCTACCCCCGATATCACCTACCCTCTACCCCCGATATCCCTCTACTTCCTTTACCATCGATATCCGCGTACATCCTCTACCCCCAACGTTCCAACCACCCGAGCCCGCTATTCCCGCTACCCGCATATGCTATACCCCCGACACAACAGTATCGCATATCCTAATGACGGGCCTTAGCAGCCAAATATAACAGTGTAATTACGAGCAATATTCAACGAAGCTTTCTACCCGTCACTGTGCAGAGAATTTCTTCACAGCTCCGAGCGAGCCATCTCCAACTCACGAGGTAAAAGTCCCGATTTCGAACTCGACTCAACGTTGAGCCGGCCCGAACTTGACCAGCGAATCTGTTTCTACCAAGGCGACGTTGAGCCGGAGGGCAGTCTGGCCGTCATCAAACGGCGCCACGGTCTGATCAGGTTCGAGTTTCGACTTAAGTCTTGCATTGCTCCTCCGTTACTAATTCTGTTTATGAAAGTGTTATTCCGGGAATACAAGATGTATGGGAGAAAATATTATAGACTGATTTATGGGTGCCATTTGGGAAATGTGTAACCTACTGAGGATGTGTAACCTTACTGAGGATGTGTAACCTACTGAGGATGTGTAACCTACTGAGGATGTGTAACCTTACTAAGGATGTGTAACCTACTGAGGATGTGTAACCTTACTGAGGATGTGTAACCTACTGAGGATGTGTAACCTACTGAGGATGTGTAACCTACTGAGGATGTGTAACCTACTGAGGATGTGTAACCTTACTGAGGATGTGTAACCTACTGAGGATGTGTAACCTACTGAGGGTGTGTAACCTACTGAGGATGTGTAACCTTACTAAGGATGTGTAACCTACTGAGGATGTGTAACCCTACCGAGGATGTGTAACCTACTGAGGATGTGTAACCTACTGGGGATGTGTAACCTACTGAGAATCTGTAACCTATTGAAGACCTGTACGTGGGTCACGGGGGCATTAGGGAGTAGGGGGGCATTGAGAATTTTTACCCTAGTTTCAGCCCTGTGGTTAAAGCGTATTACTCGAAGTTCATAGGGTCTTAACTCTAGGAGACAATGTAGGCACCTGAGCCAAAACATTACCGCATTGCTTCAGTCCACCCAGCTGAGATTACGTGCGAGCTGGTAAAGTTAAACGCGCTTGCATGCTTTGCTACAGCTGTGCCGTCGGTTGTACATCTGGTCTAAAAGGTCGCATTTCTTATAGAAGTCAAAAAAAAATATGTGGCTTTAAGCTGAGCATATTCATGCTTTCATGAGTAAAGTGCTAATTGAGCGCACGCAAATTATATTTGGCTAAATTACAGAACTAATTACTATGCAAAAACCAAATTACCACGCATTGAAAAAGGGGACAGTTAACGTGCCATACTCTATGCAAAGTACTCTCTCTGTCTAATGGCGCATATATGTGACTTTGCATTTAGTTTGGTTTTACTCGATTTATTATTCATAGCTATACCAAGGGCGTTTCTCTAACTGAAAAGTTAAATTAAGCATTTTTTATTATGCGTTCAGCTCTTGAACAAAGACCTTTCCTCCGGAACAAACGAAAACTTTCAGCGGCAGTTTTCATTACGGCAATCGGGTCTACGAAATTCCGGATCAACCGGCATCAAAGCGAAATTTTCTAGCTAACCGACTGACCGCGTCAACCAGGACCACCTGCGGCGTCTCCGGCGCTTCTTGGAAAATCAAATCGGCGCCGCCCGAGCCGTCCGCCGAGGAGCATCGGCAGCTCCTGCTGCATAGCAGAAGCCGGCGGGCGCTGAAGCTGGACACGCATTCCAACTATAGCGAAGCGAACAGAAAGTTTATCCAGCTCATTCTGGTTGGCGATCAGTACTTTGTGAGTTCAATTTTTTTGCTTATTGCGGGCAAAAAATTCTATTGATTTATTGAAATATATTTTACTTAAACTACATCCCAATATCTACAAATTGCAGTACCGCAACCAGAGCAGCGACATGACTAGAGCCCGTGACCGCTTATGGGAGATTGGTAACTACGTGAACGCGGTGAGTCCTTGGCGAAGAAAAACGACAGTCTTCTGTACGTGCTAAAAACCTTTGCCGAATCCTAAGTACACTTTGCCCCCATCCCCTTACCCGATTGCAGCTGTACAAGCAGCTCGGCGTGAACGTTATCACTGTGTACACAGAGGCCTGGGACACCGATCCGTACACCCTGTACAGCGCCACCAATCCTGCCGGGGCCAATTCCTCTGAACAGCTGGACCGTTTTATGGAATACAGAATGCAACGCCTGAGCTTGAAGGACCACACCGCGGCCCAACTTATCACGTACGCGTTGCATTTCTCTCTGCGAACTTCTTTGAGCAGGTTGTAAAGAATTTTAAAAAATAATTGCAGGGGACTGAGGTACAGCGGCACAGATGTCGGCCTGGCTCACCTGGGCAAACTGTGCACATTCGCTTTAGGCGGCGGAGTCAACTCGGTGAGTCCGTCCGTCTACTTGAAGTAGAGTGGTGCGTAAATAACAAGAATATATATAATTTTTTGTTTCTCACCATTCTTAAAATAAGGATCGCGACGTGAATGCCTACGGCGTGGCCGTCACTGTGGCTCACGAGCTGGGCCACAATCTGGGACTCAACCACGACGAGGATGAACGAGGATGCGGAACTTGTCCTGATAGTCAGGGCTGCATCATGGCTGCAGTTGGAAACGAGTGAGTTTGCATTTTTACCGCTGAATATCATAAGTAGTTATTTAGTTAGTTAGTTAGTTAGTTAGTTAGTTGGTTAGTTAGTTGGTTAGTTAGTTAGTTAGTTAGTTAGTTAGTTAGTTAGTTAGTTAGTTAGTTAGTTAGTTAGTTAGTTAGTTAGTTAGTTAGTTAGTTAGTTAGTTAGTTAGTTAGTTAGTTAGTTAGTTAGTTAGTTAGTTAGTTAGTTAGTTAGTTAGTTAGTTAGTTAGTTAGTTAGTTAGTTAGTTAGTTAGTTAGTTAGTTAGTTAGTTAGTTAGTTAGTTAGTTAGTTAGTTAGTTAGTTAGTTAGTTAGTTAGTTAGTTAGTTAGTTAGTTAGTTAGTTAGTTAGTTAGTTAGTTAGTTAGTTAGTTAGTTAGTTAGTTAGTTAGTTAGTTAGTTAGTTAGTTAGTTAGTTAGTTAGTTAGTTAGTTAGTTTGCTTGGTTGTATTGTTTGCTAGTTTCCTTCTCTATTCCCCGCCTTCAGAGTTAATCCGGTGCGCTTCTCCAACTGCTCAGTCAGCCGCTTCCTTGATTTCACGGTGCCCCACGGCCTTGGCTACTGCATGACGGACCCGCCGCCAGTTTCCGCCGTCAGTGGCGCCAAAGTTACCTGCGGCAATCGGATTGTTGAGGCTGGCGAACAGTGCGACTGCGGACCGGCCAGGGTGACTGTCTTTCGATCAATGCAATTTTGCTCGTCGTTAAGCTTCTATAGGAGACTGTTGTAGCTAAGAGGTCCTGGGTTCGAATCCCAATACAAGTCGATAGTTTTTGTCCTTAAGCAACGAATTTTAAGCAATTTGATATTAAAATACAAAGGCTGATTACCCACCCATTAAGTATCGCAATGCATCGCTAAGCCTCATACAAAAACTATCCACGGGCAGTGGTGCAACAACACGTGCTGCAATCCGAGCACCTGCCAGTTCACTCCGGGCTCTCTGTGCGCCTCAGGCGAATGCTGCGATCTGGCCACCTGCCAGCTAAAATCGCAGGGCTCTGTTTGCCGATCGTCGCGCGGCGTCTGCGACCTGCCGGAGTACTGCAACGGCAGCAGCGAATGGTGCCCGCAATTCGATGATCACAAGGCCGACGGCACCGTGTGCTTGGCTGGAAAGGTCGGTTGCTTTCGGGACTGTAAAGGATCGGAGAAATCATGGGCCTAAGGGGGAAATTCTATCGATAATGATTAGTGTAACTGGGGAATTCCATCGTTAATCATTAGTGTAACTGGGGTATTCTATCGATAATCATTAGTGTAACTGGGGTATTCTATCGATAATCATTAGTGTAACTGGGGTATTCCATCGATAATCATTTGTGTAGCTGGGGAATTCCATCGTTAATCATTAGTGTAACTGGGATATTCCATCCAACATACCGAAAGATTAAATTCAAAAGCCAGGCAGCATTGCTGAGCAAGAATTGGATAGTACACGTGGTCCGTGATCGAAGGCATCTACATTTAGTTCAGTATGTTAACTAAAAATGCACTTTTACGACTAGCTACGATGTGTCAGTCATTTTGCTGAATCACACGAGCAGGCCCACTGCTACAAAGGCCGATGTAACGATCGTGACAGCCGTTGCGCCGCGCTATTCGTCGGGACCGACTTCCGGGCCGCCCAGGCCAGCTGGTCAGTGGGCACCACGCAGGGCAGGGCGAGCGGCTACTGCAGTTACAATGAGAGCAGCCTGAATCCGGTCAACTACACTTACACTGCCTGCAGTTCCGCGTGAGTTGGGTTGGCCAAGCTTTCCTAGTTCAGCATCTCAGCGTCTATGTAGCCAGGAATAAAAAAAGTTAAGCTCGATGATAACCTCCGTGCTATTGCGTAATCAACTCCGACAGTAATCAGCGGTGCGGCCTGCTCTACTGCATCGGCGGTACCATCGCCAGCGCTTTACCGACGCCAAAGTGGAAGGGCCTCGATCCGGCTGACGTGAACGTTCTGGACGCTACGATTAGCGGCGAGGTCATTGTGGCCGCCTATGCAAAGCAAAACTTGAAGTATTCGGGCTACCGGGACCCCGGACTCGTGCCAAATGGAGCGGAGTGCGGCACCAATATGGTGAGAGAGCGTGTCCACTAAATGGCCTATGTAGTTTGATGGAGCAGGTTGTTGATGCGTGCCGAGTTTGATGAAGCTGATGCTATTTGTTGATGCTTGCGGAGTTTGATGGAGCTGGGGATGTTTTTTGATGCTTGCGGAGTTTGGAGCTTGGTCATCTTTCATACAAGCCTCAAATTTGGTAAATAATGAGCTAATTCTGCATCCCACCACCAGATGTGCGTCGACTCCCAGTGCGTGTCAATCAGCTTAGTCAGCTGTCCCAATTGCAACGGCCGCGGCAGCTGCGCCCAGAGCGGCCAGTGCTTCTGCGACACCGGCTATCGGCCTCCGGACTGCGTGCAGGTCGGCGGCGGAGGCTCCATGACCAACCGGCTACCAGGTAGGTCAACTGGATCCATTTTTAATTTAAAATCATCAATGCCCAGGCTAAAAATCTTACCAGCTATTCGAATGAAAAATACTCTTCCGCAAGTTTACTACTTAAAGCGGCGTCCACATTGGTTTATTTTCAATTGAACAGACAGCTCAACAACTGCTACTGGAGGCACAGGTGGTGCCAGTACTAGTACTGGTGCTACAACTAGTGCCATTACAGGTGCCACTACTGGTGCCAGCACTGTTGCTGCCACGGGACCTTTAACCCGTACGACAGACGGTTATTTTATCAATGATTTTTCTAGATTTTCAAATGGTCGAAAAAATTCTCGCACTTTCTTGCCGTGTTTTTTTTCTTGCCGTGTTGTCATTGCTGGAAAGCTTTCTAGTAGTAAAAGTAACGCCACACAACCATACGTGGAAATTTGTTTAATTTTTGATGCCGGTTTTTCAGCTTTTAACTCAAACAGCTTTGTGTGCAGTGGCCCCAAACGTTTCCAATGAATTCTTTAATCAGCTCTCAGGATTTTTGTGCAAATAAATTTAATAAACAGAATTCAGACGTGATATGTATCACTTTTTTCGAATAGTATTTTGCTAATTAAATAACAAGACTTCATTGCCCGCCTTTCCTAAAACAGACTACTACAATGCCGCAGCCACCCAAGTCTGGCGTTGGACTCCGAGGTACTGTCGCGTTGCAATTGTTGTCGACTCTTTTTTCCGGTTTGCTCCTGCTCCGGGACTGAGCTGAGAAAGCTCAGCGGCACTGACGTCAATAAGTCGAAATGGCCAAAATTAATCCGAAAAAATGGTTGCGTCATTCCATTCAGCAAAACAGTTGCTATTTTATTTCGATAAACTATTGTTTTGTTTCTGCCAACACTTCTTTCCATATTTTGCGTTTAAATTAGCGCCAAAAAATTCCAGGAAAGAGAAATCCTTTCCTGCTTACCGGATCTTGGGCCGAGTAAGAAATCTAAAATCAAAGGCCGAGCATCAGTTTTCAGTTTGCCTAATTAACTCGCCTTCTTAAGTTGAACTGCGCATGTTTTATATAATTTTTCAAACTTTGCTTTGTTATTTCCGTCTCGTTTAATTTTTGAAACTGTCTCTAATTGGTTTTAAACAAAGAAATCGTGCCAGTTATTATTTTTCAAATGTTATTTTTCGCTAGGATTGGCGCCAAAATAAAATTCATGAATCTGCTTTATTTCGTCTTGAAAGTATTTAGCTTCTATCTTACGAATAAAAACAACGTTAATTCTTTTATTTTATAAAAATTTAAAATGTACTCTTTCAGTACAATTTACTAACACTTATCGCATCGTGAACAGCTTGTGATTCGCAGCTTTAATCATAACAATGCTCATTGTCTCCTCAAAAGACTAATGTGCCTTGTTTGTTTACCAATTATAAAATAGCACAATTTTATTTTTTTACCGATGATGTAATCTACCAGATTGTAGACGGCTTATTGTAAACCAACTACCTATTTTTAGCAATGAAAGAATTTTGCACCAAATAGAATAATACTATTTTTGCGCAATTTTTCTGACCGAAAATTCTAATTCTTTTATGTATTATACAATAAAATATAAAGTAACTTGAGAAACTGCGATGATTAAAATCTTCTGGCTTTGTTTTCATCGGTCATTTCGACATCTTGTCAGATAAAAAATCACGCTGCCACTAAGTTATGTTCAAGAGTAATAGCAAACGAATCAGCCTGTAGGATTTAGTGGGCACAGTGAAAAATTCATTGAAAAAAAGCACTCGAGTGTAAATCAGTACACCCAGAACAGCTAAAGACAGACAGACAAAAATTCAGAGTGACAGAACAGACAGACAGAGACAGACAGGTAGACAGACAGGCAGACAGACATACAGACAGGCAGGCAGGCAGACAGACAGACAAACAGAGAGACAGAGAGACAGACAGACAGACAGACAGACAGACAGACAGACAGACAGACAGACAGACAGACAGACACACAGACAGACAAATGGACTAAACCAGGTTGCATTTTTTAAAAGCTCGTAATTACGTCCATAATCTCATTGTAATGCCATAATGCATTAAAGATCTTAAATTTGCAATTGTCCATTGTTTTTTGGGTGCAGAAAACATTTAGCATATCTGAAGTTCAAACGCATTGATTTATGGCTGTCAAAACACCGTGGGGTTTTAAGTACAAAAAGTTCAGTCAAGTACTCTCAGGTAAGTTGAGTCTACAGAAAACTACACAAAAATAGTGGCGATCAGGTCAGTCTTCCTCGGAAGCATCCCCACTCCCGGCTGTTACCGCCACCGCCTTGTCTCGCACTGATCGACGAAACGCCATCAGCGGACTGTGCGGCCGGCGGCTCGGACACCTGGAACACTTGGGAAAGTACGATGTGTCCGGCCCGATTCCTTCGTTGCCGTCCAAGACCGCAATTTCTAATTCGATGTCGTTTGGGGGAAGGCAGCTGCCGCTGATACGAACTGTGTGACAATTGTTCGATTGAAACGAATCGCTAGCCTTCTGCTTCTCCGGCCAGCGGCTGCGATCTTGTCGCCGGCGGCGGCCAGCCAGCTGGCAGGAGAGGATTCGTCCGAATGCCCGTTTGAACTCCCGGTTCCAGCAGGCGTAGATGACCGGATTGCACAGCGAGTTGCAGTAGCCCAGCCAGAAGGCCACTTTGAATAGAAGGTCCGGCATAGGGCAATCATTGCACACGATGGCCTCTGGAAAGAGCACAGCGTGTGGTTAGCTAAATATAAGTTGTAGATTCACAATTTCTCTTAAAGATAGAAATCCGACCACTGTGTTCACTGTTCTTTATAATGTACATTGAGAGCAGTTTTCTTTCCCGCCCAATTCTGCTAAAATCCACCCCACGCCTGCGACCGATAATTTAACACATGTACATTTAATGTACATTAACCAACTTTCCAGTCTAACCTCCTTAAATTGATCCACAACGTACATTAGATTTTTTACTGCCTTGAACATCCTAACCTGAAAATTTTTTAACAGACACGAAAGCTGTAACTAAGACCTTACTGTGTAAAGTGAGTAAAAAACAATAACTGCCAAGGAAAATCGAAGCGGTTACTCACTGAACGGATAGATGAAGAAGAACGGCAGCCAGCACAGAATGAAGACGCCAACCACGATGCCTAATGTTTTGGCGGCCTTCTTTTCTCGTTTAAATCTGGCCAACTTTCCTGGAAATCAAAAGGAAGATAGTGTTTACAGAATGCAGCTGGCGCTTATGAGAAAAAAATATCTATCCAAATGACTATAGAGCCACGAAGAAACTGAATACAACAAATCTTCGATTTTTACGAGCGTACAAAGACAACGAATGTACAGAGCAATGCGTATTCAAACAAATTTAAAAGTACATTTAAATTTATGACTATCTAACAACAGGCATATGAATTCATCCGATTAATCAACTAGCCATAATAAATAAATAACAATCAAGAGTTAGTATCGGAGCATGCAATTTTGTTTAAGTGTCTGATGCAAATATAATAATAATAATAATTGATTACACCTGACCCAATCGGGCCAGATGTGCAGCCAACAGCACAGCCGCAGCCATTGCGCGGCGCTTCTGAAGACTGCGTACAGCTGTTCAGTCCATGGACTGGGGGGACGCCACACCCACCTTCAATTACCCCAGCTGATGCTGGTACCCATTTAACAGCTGGGTGAACTGAAGCAATGCAGAGTTAAGTGTCTTGCTAAAGGACACAAATTGTACCAGTGGAGTCGGGAATCGAACCCCCGACCTTCAAGTCGTGAGTCCGACGCTCTAACCACTAGGCTACAACCCCTGATGCAAAATAACGGTATTCAGTTACGTCATTCAAAATTAGAAACAGCTTACTGGAAACTACGTGCTGTAAGCTAAAGGACATCGGAAGACTGCAAGGTGCTAGAGTTAGGGCTAGATCAGAGCTATAAATAGGCCAATTTTCGCAAGTTAAGCTGGTCAACTAATGAATTGCGTGTGCGTCTGACTAATGCCCCCCCCAATTAGCTGACTGCATTGGAAGAATGAAAGCACCTGATGCGGCCTTGTTCTAGCAAATCCCGGCTCACATGACCCGCCACTAAATACAACCGTTCCGTTTTCCTGAGGAAGAAAGTTTCTCGGAATTCTCCACTTTCACTTCATCGTTTTGGGGCGATTAACCGAGAGGTGTTAAACGGCAGATGCGAATAAGCGCTTTGGGACAGACAGAAAATAAACAATCTGCAAGCTTGCGGCGATCCTATTCTTCTTCTATTCTTCTATACTGCTTTTTCTCTTACCAGCTCGAATTTTTTCTTATTTGCCCTTACGTCTGGGCAAATGGGTCTAACCTGTCCAAATTGCTTTATCACCCATGCAGTTAGTTAGTGGCACCTGAGAAAATACTATTGCTGTCAATCAATGGATGTCTAAATAGTGGAATAAGCGTTGCGAATAATGAAGGACACTGAGACGACGTTTTTTTGTTTCTACTTGTCTAATAATTGGTGACCGAATCATTACTGTATGGCAATTTCTGGTGTCTCCAGCAGAAAAAATCTTGTACAGCTAGTATGCTTCGTAGTGCCATTTTACCTACGAGTATGAGTAGTGAGTACCATCAAACTAGACGTCAGACTTAATTTTAAGAGTCCAACCAAGAATTTAATTCGGGGCAGCCCCCCTAATACAATGTCCTCTAATGATTTCACACTATATGTTGGGATTAAGTAACTGTATAATGGATTCTTCGTCTGATCCGTTTGCCCCAATCTTGACACCCAGTAATCCCCGGGACCCACCTAAGTGCCGAACTGTCTTTAGTAACTGAAAATATTGAGAGCTTAATCCACATCGGAGGCTGACAGCTTCATCAATTTTACTCTTACCAGCGGATTAGGGAAAAATCTTGTTCTCTCGCTTCTTAACACTATAGTGCCAGTTTTTCCTTGCACATTGGGTAGATGGTGATAGCGTTACTGTATATGCAGATTTCTCACTGAATAGTCCAGCAGCCACTATCCTGTCCTTGATTTAGAGATTTGTGACTTAAAACTGGCATGTTTGTGAAATTTCAACTCAAACATGTGTTTAGAAGCTGGCGAGATATAAAAAAGGATTTAGATCCGGTGCAATCCCAAAAATCCATGTGGGCTCCACTAAAACACACTAAAACACAGTAAGGCTAGCCAGTCCGACTAGTTTCACCTATGCTGAGATAAAGTTGCCCCGAGGGAAAACTGCAGGAAACAACACAGTTTGAGCAAAAGGATCGAACATCTTCTGAGTCCACAGGGGAAAATTGTTAACAAGGCTTAACTTACTCTAGCTAGTACAACTTACTTCAAAAGAGGATTTGTTTGTGAGACGAGCGAGAGTCGCACGCAGATAATTCAATAATAATAATAAATCTACTGTAGCAGCTTTGCATCAGATATGGAATGTGGGTTAGTTCTGAGACTCTGCCTGATGGGAAATATTTTATAAAACTTCACAACACCGAAACTTTATATCACCGACACTTCATAACACCGAAAGTATAGCCAGAGCTTAGCTTTTTATAGCTTTTCAGCGTTGTGAAGTTTCGGTATTATGAAGTTCGGTGTTGTGAAGTTTCGGTGTTGTGAAGTTTCGGTGTTATGAAGTTCAGTGTTGTGAAGTTTCGGTGTTATGAAGTTCAGTGTTGTGAAGTTTCGGTGTTATGAAGTGTCGGTGTTATGAAGTTCGGTGTTGTGAAGTTTCGGTGTTGTGAAGTTTCGGTGTTATGAAGTGTCGGTGTTATGAAGTTCGGTGTTGTGAAGTTTCGGTGTTGTGAAGTTTCGGTGTTATGAAGTTTCGGTGTTATGAAGTTCGGTGTTGTGAAGTTTCGGTGTTATGAAGTGTCGGTGTTATGAAGTTCGGTGTTGTGAAGTTTCGGTGTTATGAAGTTTCGGTGTTATGAAGTTCGGTGTTGTGAAGTTTCGGTGTTGTGAAGTTTCGGTGTTGTGAAGTTCCGGTGTTATGAAGTTCAGTGTTGTGAAGTTTCGGTGTTATGAAGTGTCGGTGTTATGAAGTTCGGTGTTGTGAAGTTTCGGTGTTATGAAGTGTCGGTGTTATGAAGTTCGGTGTTGTGAAGTTTCGGTGTTGTGAAGTTTCGGTGTTATGAAGTTTCGGTGTTATGAAGTTCGGTGTTGTGAAGTTTCGGTGTTGTGAAGTTTCGGTGTTGTGAAGTTCCGGTGTTATGAAGTTCAGTGTTGTGAAGTTTCGGTGTTATGAAGTGTCGGTGTTATGAAGTTCGGTGTTGTGAAGTTTCGGTGTTGTGAAGTTTCGGTGTTATGAAGTTTCGGTGTTATGAAGTTCGGTGTTGTGAAGTTTCGGTGTTATGAAGTTTCGGTGTTATGAAGTTCGGTGTTATGAAGTTCGGTGTTGTGAAGTTTCGGTGTTATGAAGTGTCGGTGTTATGAAGTTCGGTGTTGTGAAGTTTCGGTGTTGTGAAGTTTCGGTGTTATGAAGTTTCGGTGTTATGAAGTTCGGTGTTGTGAAGTTTCGGTGTTGTGAAGTTTCGGTGTTGTGAAGTTCCGGTGTTATGAAGTTCAGTGTTGTGAAGTTTCGGTGTTATGAAGTGTCGGTGTTATGAAGTTCGGTGTTGTGAAGTTTCGGTGTTATGAAGTGTCGGTGTTATGAAGTTCGGTGTTGTGAAGTTTCGGTGTTGTGAAGTTTCGGTGTTATGAAGTTTCGGTGTTATGAAGTTCGGTGTTATGAAGTTCAGTGTTGTGAAGTTTCGGTGTTATGAAGTGTCGGTGTTATGAAGTTCGGTGTTGTGAAGTTTCGGTGTTATGAAGTGTCGGTGTTATGAAGTTCGGTGTTGTGAAGTTTCGGTGTTGTGAAGTTTCGGTGTTATGAAGTTTCGGTGTTATGAAGTTCGGTGTTGTGAAGTTTCGGTGTTGTGAAGTTTCGGTGTTGTGAAGTTCCGGTGTTATGAAGTTCAGTGTTGTGAAGTTTCGGTGTTATGAAGTGTCGGTGTTATGAAGTTCGGTGTTGTGAAGTTTCGGTGTTGTGAAGTTTCGGTGTTATGAAGTTTCGGTGTTATGAAGTTCGGTGTTGTGAAGTTTCGGTGTTATGAAGTTTCGGTGTTATGAAGTTCGGTGTTATGAATTTTCGGTGTTGTGAACGTGATCCGCCTTTCAATGGGAAAGCGTCTTAAAAAAATAATTTTTTGAGTTCAGGAAAAAACAAAAAATATGAACATTTGTTTTCGCATGCACAATTGATAAGCAGACTAATTATCTATAAATTAGTTACACAGATTAATTACAAAGTACAATAGACATTCATCAACGTTTACACTAGTATTAGCAAAGTTAAATTAACGACATGCAGCAACAAACAAATTATTTTCAGCTGAAGTTAAATACTTTAGTTATAGCAACATCCTACAAATCAATCTTTTTCGAGTTTAAACAAAAGTTCTAATATTATATGTGAAAATTTTTACCTTGCTCACTCTTGTTATGTCCTGTTTGAATTTGGGCAGATCAAAAATTAAAGTCAATGAAGAAAACATATTTTAATGTTACGGATAACGTTAAAAGTTTAGTTTACTTTATAATACTATTACTTCGATGGTTTATTAAAAAATAATCTTCACTCCCGAACTCGGACTAATCGGTCTGTTTCAGAAATTTTAAAATGACATGTCGGTGAAATACCCCAATAAAGTGGCTGATTCAAGCACTGAAAAGTGCTGACCAAACGAAGAAAAAATATAACCAGGACCCCCAGCGCACCACGAAGCAACTATTTGAAGATCGGATTCCACTTTTTTTCAATGTTCTTTTTTGCTGTCCACTCTGCTTCAGACTTTGATTGCTTGCGCTAGCTATACTGAGAGCTCAGGTTTCCATAAGACTATACATTATCTATGGACAAGAAGAAGACTAGGAGAGCATGAGACACGGGAGGGGAAATTAATGAAATAAATTGAAACGCCCACCCTACTCTTACTCCTTTATACTCATACTGCTCAATTTCAATTGGCAATGGCTTTTGACAGTTGGTTCCGCACTGTCCAGCTCAAAGGTATTCCCTTTCGCTACCCCCCCTTCCACGTGTGGCAGGTCGAGTATTGTAGGATCGTGAGAATGCAATTTTCTACCGCATGCGCTTCTTCCGCTAGCCAATCTTCCGAGCCATGGTGTCGCGGTGTCTTCATTAGGTGACTTCCGTTCTTGTCTGAGTAAAAAAATTGATTGTAACCCCTAGCTTGTTAAGAGTGCAGAGGTATGCTAGCAGGTTCTCGCCTCGTCTACACTTAGTTGTACTAGCATGTCCGTCTTTAAGGGAGGCACCAAGCGATCTGTATCGATGAATAGCTTATAGATTCAACCTAGCTAGGCCTCATAATTATCTTTCGCTTAACCTACACTGTTTATCGAGGCAAAATCTGCATGCAAGCCGCATGGTCCAAGAGAAGACGATTATGATTATTATTATAGCGATGCTTCAGTGTCATTCATTTTTCTTGGCCTGTCCATCAATGCTTCGACTTTGGAAATTGTCCCAATAGAAAAAAAAATATAAAATGGATCCTTACTAAGTAAGCGATGTCAAAATGAATTAGATGTCGATTTACTCATCCATCTAATACAGAGTGAAGGGCTAGAAATTACTACAGAAATGTATTCTACGCAGACCCGAATAATTGCTGCAGCTGCAGTCACGGCTCGTGTTTGCACTTGAAAATTTGGTTCGTTCTCCGATTCGGTTTGGGAAAGGGTAGGAAGAGATATAGCGAGTACATCCTAGTCTGTCAGACAGGCAGCCATGCGCGGATTCATTCGTGTCTTCCCTTGAGCAAACAGGCTAAAGGGGAAGTGAAGCTGATTGGGAAGGCAGTCGCACGAGTGGGCAAATCTTCCCCAGCACGTATCCGGGGGTCTCATTCTGGGCGGAGAAGCTGCACCGATGATAATACTTTAGTCCGAAGTTCTGTAACCAAACTATGGATGCCCCACCGGACTACTGTCAACATAATAAACTGGAGCTAACGGACGTGCAAGAGTTGCTGCATTGGTGCATAGCTGGTTTGATTGGATAGTGATAGATGCATCAACCAATCAAATAGTGTTTAAATCAGATTTTTCGTATTTCTGGGGGTATAGAAGACCTGGAAACATGAATTTTTCAACTTAAAGTCTTCTTCGGACTAAAAAAAACTCAGCACTGGTTGAATATTAACTTTAGAATTTTATCAGTTGGGCATTAAGGCTAACTGAGGCTAACTTGTTATTTGACTTAGCCGCTTGGCTGCCTGTTTTCTACCAATGTGTTTGTGCTGCTGCTGCGGCCTTCCAGGATGCTTTAGGGACCAAAAACAGCCAGCCAACAAGGAACCTCAGCGACAAATAAGTCAAGGCTTGGATTCGGGAATTAACAACGCTTTCAACGGCTCCAAGAAGGAGAGAGAGCGAGAGATTTTTCGTGGCAAAATGACTGGCGAGTCTTGGCTTAAATTTACTTTAGCTCAAGTCAAGCGCAAACATCAGTTCTTTTCCGCTGCAGCAATGCGCAATTCTTGCGCCTCCTTCTGCCCCCCGTCCCCGTTCGCGATGGTGGCAAATCGGTTTTATAAATCCACCGGACCGAAGTCCTCGATAAACTTTTTTTCTCCAATGCAGTGGTTAACGAAAGTAATAAAGAAATTTTTGCCCCGATATGGAATTCATAAAAAGCGGCAGACACCATACTTGTATACATTAATTCTCAAAAGATCAGTGGATTTGAAATTAACTGTTGCAATATTCGGGAGTATCTTTTTCGACAAAAACATATCTATTGACTTTGTGAACGCCTGCCTTTGATGCTTTAACACTGTTTCTTCTAGTTAAAGCTACACAGTTTCGAAGCGTATACTTAGTTCGATAGGATACGCCCCGGAAACCTGCTGCTTTGAATGTGTTTGGCCCGCTTCAGAGAATAACAGAGAAACATATAGAGAAAGCCTTACAACACAACAATATTGGATCGGAATTAAAAGACTGCCTCTAGGAGAAATTCAGCCCACGTCAGACGGCATTGTCTATCTAATATTTCCTCTGTAAATTCTTCCTCCTCTTTAATCTATGTCGCCATGCGATGCTTCCCTCTCCGCGCGGCAGTCTATATTGGAATGCAAGACGCCTGACAGATGCTAGTGGAGAAAGATGAATCGGTAGGAGCTGTGCGGCAAGTAAAAAGAGACGATTCGAAGAAGAAAGACATACGTAAGCAATGGTTTGCCTCTCCAAGCCTGACGCAGTGCAGCTTTGGATAACAAAGATGCAGTGTCTCGTCTTCATCGAGGAAATTAAAATTCAGCAGTAGGATGCGCAAGCGATTGAAACGATGTAACAAAAGCCTACCTGGCAACATCTTTGCGCGGATTTTAATCAGCCGAGAAGATAAGGATAATCCCAAACCTTGAGCTAATTAATCTGATCTCAAATCCCGCAACAACGACACGCGAACGCAGACAACGCGATCCGGAATCTTGAGCCGCTAAAAAATCCCGTGTAGTTACAAACCAAGTCTGAAGGTATGCGCAGAGCAATCGGTCGTAAGAGTAGCGTTGAGTTCAAGTCCATGGATAATTCACTAAGAACTTGCTAATTAGATTTGCTGATTCGCATCTGGTGAGTGAATAAATAAGCAATACCGGTATAAGCTCGCCAGACCTCAAGGAAGGGGTTGATGCTGTGTGCTTTTTATTAACAGCATCTGGGCATCAGATGGCGTCACCGCTATGCCGATTTTCCACGCGCGGCCCGCTGCTATAGCAGAAAAGACATAATGTCTTCTAGCTCTGAAATAGCAGCTTTTTCACTTATTTTGAATACACTTTATTAGCAGTAAAGTACTCGTATACTAGTTTCAAGCCACACAATTTCATAATGATTTTTTTCATAGAGAAACCGTGACCTAATTTTGCTTCATATCGATGTCAGTTTTATTGCATAAATATAATAGGGGACTGTACAGTTTTCTTGTCGAATTAAAGCCTTTTCCTGTTAGGACATGTGTACTTAATTAGTGCTGGGACGCTTTGAAATAAGCTTCATCACTCGAAGGTCACTCACCAGCTAGTTGAAGTCTGGGCTGCTTTGAGTTTGCCAACAAGTTTCCTCCGCCGCCGCCGCCACCTCCACCCCTGTGTACGCGTAGTACAACAGTCGCTGCAGACGCATCCGATGCGCTTGCCGTCATGTGACGCTGAATTGTAGAGACTCCGGCGCAGGCTGGGCCAGACGCTCGAGTTGTCTTTACTCCGGAAGCTAGGAAACGCGTCTGTTTGACAGCCTCCTGGTAGACCCGTATGTAGAAGAAGACAATGACGCATAGCGGCAAGTAGAAGGAGAAAGTTACAGAGAAGGCAATGTAGGCCGTGTTGTCGGACACCTCGCACTTGTAGGGATCCTCGGTGCCATTGCGCGGCTTCTTCCAGCCGATTAGCGGTCCGACGGAGACCAACAAGGAGAGAAGCCAGACAAACAGCACCACGAGTACGGCCCTGCGGTGCGTCAGAATGCTGGCGTGCTGTAGAGGCCGCGTAACGCCGATGTACCTATCCATAGAGATGACGCACAGCGACATGATGCTGGCTGTGCAGCAGAGCACATCAACCGAGGCCCAGATGTCGCAGAGAATGTTGCCAAAGTGCCAACAGCCGCCAGTAACCTCGAGAGCCGAGCTAAACGGCAGTACGCAGGCGCCAAGTAGTAGATCGGCGGCGGCGAGATTTGACACGAACACGCCCGTAGTTGACCGAAGGTTGCGGTGCAGAGCAACGGCAAGAAGCACCAGGCAGTTACCAAAAACAGTGCCAAGGGAAATCAGGCCCAGCACTATGCCGGTAAGCACCGAACGATAGTCCATAGGATGCTCGTCAGGACAGCTGACGGAGGCATTCGTAGCGTTATCCAGTTCGAAAACAAGGCGGTCCTGCTCGGAAGCAGGGAAAGCTGATCAAGCAGATTATTACTGATTTCTGAGACTGTCTTAATCCCTTTTTTAAGTCTCACTACTCGGCACAAAATAGTGCCTTTAACTGAAAGCATGGTTGCGAGTTTCCAATGCAGCAATCCGATTGGTCTATGCAACTGAAAGCGGATGGTGGCATGAGCAGCCACCATTGGCTTGTGCCTGTCTTGAGAGGGAGGATATTTTCACTACGACTCACAAGTAAAATTAAACGACAGCCAGTTTAAACTGGTTTTCCGACAAGTTTAGCCATGTATAATAAAGGAAAGGATATAGCTTCTGAAGTTGCAATAAATGACTAGAAGCCATCTGGATTCCTCCCAGGAATTAAAATAGACTAAAAGAAACCTTAATTTTACGCAGCAATAAATTTTTCAAAAATTTGATGTAGCTACCAGAACCAAGGAAACCTTAAGTAGTCTACTTAAGGTGTCCTTGAACAGAGCATGAAACCTAAGAACTGTTATTGTTACATTCAACTGGCCTAGCCACAGAGAACTCTACTACTTAATCACTAATAAGCAGTTAAGTATCCCATTTTTGTAAAATCGCTTTTGCGCTCATATGATATTTAATTCGTGCATTTAGAAAAAAAATTATTTTGCTGGGTCGCAATAATGGAGAGATAGTGCACGGCTTGCAAGTTCAACAACGCCTAGGACCACGAGTGCGCGTAGCGCACGAGTATCTATGGCGTTGTTGCACACGCAAGCCGTGCTTCTATCACATTGTATCTTAAGCACATCGATAGAGCAATTACAATCTTGAACGATCATTATTTCAGGCTAGTCAAAATTCAAAAGCCACAAACCATAGACAACACGTTTATTCACCAAAAATAAAAAACAGAGTAAACATAGGCATAGTCAGTCAAAATTTTAACAAATAATTAGAACTGAAACGTGCAGTTTTCAAAGTGGCAGTTCTCGAAAAAGCGAACCGCCCGCTCCGGATCCATCCGAGCTGCAATAAAAACATTTCGATGCGTAAAAATCTTTAATATTTTTGTGTCTTACGAGCGTAAAACGAAGTCAACAAAGTCTTAAAACCAGCTTACCACGCTTCACATGCGTTTCCTGCGTCACCTCCACCGAAGCATAGGATGTTTTTGTACTGGTCATGGCAACGTTGTGCTCATCACACTGATGTGTTGTCCACTTGATGAACTCGCTCAAGCCGTTGTCATTTTGATGCTCGTTTACACTAATCTCGGAAATAATCTCCAATTCATTACTGCTCACTCCGTTTAGACTGTCCACCGGAAGATGGGACCAGTTAATAAGAACCATACTTTAGAAATGAAATAAACTGTTAAAAATCAGATAGCTTTAGGGTCCAAACTTCAACTGAAAGTCTCAATTCATAACCATATATGCAAAGTTCTAAAACCCACTTAGTCCAAGTCCATACAGTCAACAGACTGATTTTTTCTTATTAGTCTATGGCCACATCACCCTTTCCCTTGAGTTAAACTAGACCCGGCCGTCTAGATGTCTAGTCTAGGTCCCGCCACCCCAAATTGTTAGGCTGAAATAATGACCGCTCCCCCTAGCCTGAAATAATGGTCGCGCGAATTCAAATAGGCTGAAATAATGACCGCTCAAGTTTTTCATTGAACCATCGCTGTGCGTAAGATACAATGACGTTGCGTAGTAGGTAACCTCGTGAAATAATGGCCATAGACACTCGTGCGCTAACGCGCACTCGTGTCTGGCCATTATTTCACTCCGTTACCTACTATACAATCTACCATTGTCACACTTCTACGTGCATTGTCAAATATGTGGCAATGGTAAGTTGTCTATATGGTTTTGGAGCTTCGCCACTCGTGACAAATTTAATCATTGTCTATGACAAAACCATATAGACAACAATATTGTCTCACGACTATTAATAGACAAAAGGCGACTATAAATAGACATGCATTGTCAAATATTCTTTCTCTCTGGGCTAGACCCATGGATGAAGGAAAAGAAAGGATTGCTCGTCTAAAACTGCGTCTGTGGCCAAAGCTGTCCACAGATTTGGGATATTCCCCCCATAAATTCTATTGGATAGCGACATTAAAAAATATGTCCCCCCTCATGAATTTTACTGGCTAGAGCTTTATTTTGGGAATTCCAGTCATGACTTTCGTAGCGCTACTGTGTTTACTAGAGAGAAGGAATGGAATCTCCCTACTTAAGTTCCAACTAGTAAAATTCATGAGGGGGTATATTTTTAAACGTCGCTATCCAATAGAATTTATGGGGGGGGAATATCCCAAATCTGAGGACAGCTTTGGCCATAGACGCAGTTTTAGATGAGCAATCCTTTCTTTTCCTTCATCCATGGCTAGACCATATGCCAATAGGAAACTTTAATACGCATGTTGTAAAAATGAGTTTATTAATTAGTTCACATTATTATAGCCCCTTTGGAAACGTTTTGCAGCAGACCTACTCAAAATCCACCCCAAATGATCTGCGCTAATTAACAACACTTTGCTCATCAAGCATCATCTCAGGAATTCGCCCGAAAATCTTCCTTTAATCTTGGAATTAAGGGGCGGAAAAGAAAAAGCTAAACTGCTGTGATCTACAGGATCTCCATCACGCAAAACGAATTGTTCCCTGCTCTAATCCCATGCAGTCATGCAAGGCAAAATTTTCCGGCAGCCTTTGACAACTTTGATCTAAAATTATTTGTCTTGTTTTCCCCATACATGCATTCCTATTGGTCTGATGCTCTTTACACGCACATGAAAAGGGAGAAACAGTCAAAGAGAACGTCACGCTAAAAGCAACGCCATCATACTTTGCTCGATTGCAGTAATTTTCGAGGCAAAATTGGCCCCTTATTGTTGCAATTTCTTTCCTCTTTTTCGAAGACTGTCAAAACCCGCTATTAGTTGTATAGGCTTGTTTGAATGCACTATTTACTTACCCTGTTTGAAAAAAACGCAGCAAAACAGCGCTAACCACTACTTCTAGCAGTCAATCGATGCAAATAAAAAGAATAACGCGATAAAAATCAGCTCCACTAATCGTTTCGTCCATTTCTTCAAAGATGGTCTTTTGCAGAAAAAAAATTTTTGCATGCCATTTTTGCTGATTTTATTGATCAAATTTAGATGTCCAGAAAGAGCCCAACCACCTCTGGCGCCAACATGCGCACAGCAAAACATATTTTACTAGATATTAAACTGTCATTCAAGTGTTACGTTTGATTTTCAATCCAGCTAATAAGTTTACTTGAAGATCTTGCCCCTAGCAAACTTCTTGTCGCCGAAGTCGCCCTCGTCCTGCAGGAAGTAGGCCTGCACAAGGTTCTTGGCTTCATCCGATTTCGGATCCAACTTGCGCCACGTGTAGCTTTCGTAGTCTACCTGAAGATCTTCGCTTAGTTCAAAAGCGAGACCCTGACCGCGCCAGAACCATAGGCCGCTAATAGTGCTCTTGTTACTCTCGCCAAAGACAATCATTGAGCCGAATGCGTGCTTGTGCATCCGTTCTAGACGTTGGAACATGCCGCCGATAAGGTTGCTAGACATAAATAAAGCGCGCAGCTCCTCAGGGAAGAGGTATTCGCAATACCACAGACTGTAATGCTCCGGGTCGAAGTTCTTCCAGAAGTAAGGAATGGCCTCCGTCTTGATGTCCTGGTTAGAGTACACCCGCTTGAACTCGTCCATGTTGAAAGTTCCAGCCGGCAGCTTAGCAAACGGATCTTTATCTTCCTTCTTTTTCTCTTCATCGACAGCAGTAGCCTGGACTTCCTTTTTAGGCTCCTCCTTCTTCGGCGGCGCTTCCTTCTTCTTGGGCTCCTCCTTCTTAGCTGGCTTCTTTTCGTCTTTCTTGCCGGCGCCGGCAGGCTGTTTACGCAGTTGATCGTAGCAGGCCTGGTTAAATTCGCCAGCCTTGTCGGCCAGCTTCACCTCGCCTAGTACGCTCTTGAACTGCGGCTGGTTGAGCAAGGTGTTGAACCAGCGGGACACGTTGCCATATGGCCGGCGCTGCTCCGGGCCCATAGCGTGCTGGAACAGCGGCAGCAGGTCGCAGGCAACGGCCAGGTCAGCCAGGGTGATCCTCTCGCCAACCAGGAAGGTCCTAGTGGCCAAATAAGAGTCTAAAAACTTCAATCCGGCGTTAACCTGAGCCTTGGCAGCCTCAGTCTGGCCAGCATCGGGCTTGGTGACGCCCAGGCAGGGCAGCACCCAGGCGGTCATGGGCGGCACAAAGGTGGCGTCGCTCCAATTGGCAAACTGGGCAACCTGGGCCGAATTGTCCGAACCGCCGCGGAGCTGCTCGTTAGCAACAAATTGGGCTATGGCGTTGGCCTCGAACAATTGCTCCTTGCCAGACTCAAAGGCTGGAAGGCAGCCGGCTGGGAAGCCCTTCTTAACCAGGGTGCTGTCAGTCTTGCCCGGCTCATACTTGGCTTTGGTCAGTTTAAAGCCGGAATAAGCGGCAGCAATTTCAACGCGTTGGGCGCGAAAATAGTTAGGCGGCGCAAATAGAACACCGGTGGAGGACATGGCTGAAAACCGCAACAAAATAGTAAGTAAATGTACTTCTTTGTCATAGGAATGTACCTTATCTAATGTGAAATATGAAATGTATTTATAATACATTATAATACAATAATATATAAAATATTATTAAAATCATAAACATAATGTTTTATAAATAGATTACACAAGTACAAACTTATTCACTATTTAAAAGCATATTAAAAATACAGAAGTAAGCATTTTAATTTTTTTATTATTCCAGTCCTCATTGGGTAGCTATTGTTAGCACATTATTGCCATTATTTAATGGAATCATAAACAATTAAGAAAAAGTTGGGTCTGGCTTCCAAAAATGGAAATAGATTTTCTTTTAATCATAATAGATAATGAAATTAAAAATTTTCTTGAGAGAAAAGTAAAGGCTTTACTCAAAAGATACACCTTAAATCAACAAGAAAAAGCTAAAATCATTTTATTGTGAATCAAAATTTCTTGATTCACCTGGAAAGCAACAAGTCCATACTACAATTGCAAATTTCTTTTCTATGATTCATTTTCCTCTAAGTGAAACTTTGGATCCTTAGATCCTAACTTAGTCTATATTCCTTTGATTTCAACTAAAATCTCTCATATTTGTACTTAGCTCCCTCTGATTACAACTTTCTTTTTGATGATTCTAACTTAGTTTCCTTGAATCTTGACTTACTTCTTCCTTGTCAAGTTCTTTTTTGTTATTTCCTTTTATTGAATTTCTGCTTCTTTCTTTGCTTTATACACATCCTCTTTACTTTACTTATTTCTATTTCTAAAACATTCTTTCCTAGACTTAGACTTTTCTAAACTTCAATTTTTAACTTACCTTGCTTGACAACCATTTTATTAAGCTGGATTGGCTAGGTTATCAAATTTTAGGCATGCAATAAAACAATTTTTTGTAAAAACTTTTTTGGTTGCAGTGCATTTTCAAAGAAATATATTTTTTTAAATCTAATGATTAAAAATATTTTTAATCAATAGGGTGCTATAAATGAAAGTGATTTTGTAAGAATAGAAATCAAAGCTTCAAATAGAAAAAATAAAACTTATAAACATTGTTTCAAGGAAAAATTTTAGAAGTGTTCAAAGACTATATTTTTAAAAGATTACATATACATACATATATACATATCAATAACTAATGATATTAGTTAAAATAACACATATGATAACAAAGTTAAAGAATAAGAGCTTTAAAACTATAATTAATAACATTGCATATTGTTAATAAAACTTTTAAAATTGTTTTATTAGATATATCATAAACCAAGTCTAGTCTAGATTATTAATATTGAGTATTTGCCATACTCAGGAAGGTAGTAGAATAGAATCCCTGGAATTTTTTGGTGCAAATTAGTAATTTGCTAGTGCATGGCACACATTTCACTGTGGTGCATAGTGCACAACCTGGTACAAAATCACCAATATAATAATTAGAAAAATGGCAATGTAAGTTGCAAAAAGTTTAAGATTATGAGGAGATTACAGAAAAAGCATAGCAAATAGGAAGATAGCTATAGAGAAGAAATTGTTGGTGGGAGTTTTTTGGTCCTTTAAACTTTTGCCCCAAGTAAGTGCACAAATGGCGCATAGATGGCGCACAGATTTCCCCCCTAAAATTAAGCCGGTGCACACTGGCCACCTTCCTGACTATGGGGTGTTTGATACTTAATAATATTTAGAAAATTGTATACAGTGGCGCAACTAGGGGGGGGCGGGGGGGCGGTCGCCCCCCCCTTTTCGGAGAAGGAAGAAAAATGCAGTAAGGGGGGACCAAGCGAATTTTCACAAAAAAGCCATCTGGACCCAAACTGCCCCCCCCCCATTGAACAGAACTCATAGGGTCTGCCCCCCCCCTTCACAAAATTCTGGTTGTGCCACTGATTGTATAAAAGAATTTGTGAAATAATTTTTAATACACTTATTTGCTAACAACACATAATTACATAAATAACTAGTTAGTAAAACACTACAAAATTGTGAATAATCCTTATGTAATTTTTTAAAATATTTTTTGAATTAAATATTAAAGCAACATATAAAGTTAGCTACTTTTTTACACATTTGTAACAATACAGGGCAAGGGCCATTAGCATTTAGCATAAATTTAATAGTGACTTAGTTCTTAAGCAATAAAAAAACCAAATTAAATAAACAGATATGCACAAAAACTTCAACTTCAAGCTGTATTTTTTTATTTCTAATATTAGATAGCTGTTTATTTAATTTCTAAAATTTAATTAAGCTGAAGCACCTGGTTTCATGTTCCACCAGTCCACTGAGATTATCATTAAAAAAACAGATCAAAATGACTAGACCCGAATTAAAACTCAAACAGTTTTTTAATCTAATTAATTTACTTTTATTCCAATAGCAATGGACAATAGTTAAAAAAAACATATTTTTTTAGAATCGTTAATAAACAGTAATATTCTATAAGCTGATGTTTGTAGGTTGCATCGCATGCCTGTAAACCTTACTGTTAATTTACATCAGAAGGTAAGTCTATTATTTCAATGAATATATTGCGAAATAAAGTTTAGATAGGCCTAAAAGTGAGGAGCAGGCGGGCGACATTTGGAGAGAAAAGTTTTAAATTTATTTATAATTTTGAACGTAAAACAAAAAATGATGCTTGTTTCTTAACACTGCCAGAAAAATTAGAATAAAAAATTTTAATGAACGGAAAATCGTCCCAGCATCTTTTTTGATCCGCATTTATTATTTACAAAAAAATTACATGCCAGTTTTATAGCTGATTACTCACGGCATCTGCGCCCAGCCCAGTCTAGTCGTCCTGGACTCGTCATGCACTAAGGACTAGCTTAAGCGTAACTTGGGGTTGGTCCTAGAAAGAATAGCATGTGTATAGTATAGTATAGGCATAAGTAAGATCATATGATAGCCCCTAGTAAAATTTTTTTCTTCAGCAGTCCCTGTCCAGTAAGGTCTACTAAAAAATTTCAATTAAAATACTCTCCGGTTCTATAAGATTATCATCTCTGTTTAACTTAGTATTGCCACGATTGTCCATTTTTGTTTATGGATACATGTTGGTTAATAATTCTGAATAATTTTACAGTTAACTCGGCTCAGACGGTAAGACCAGGTTTGTATATTTTTTACATGTTGTAGGTTTTTTTTTTCTATTTTGTGACAGAATTTCGAGAAAAAACCGTACAAGTTTAATTGGCGAATATGTACTGAATTCAGACGCCGCAATTAGCATTCTTACTCCTAATGCCTCATATATTAAATTATAGCATTTGGCACTATAGTATTTAGCACTTTATAAATAAAAGTAAAACAGCAATAAAAAATAAATAATATTTGTACAATTTGCAGTTATTACCATAGGACCTTTAGTGCTCTATTGCATACAAATTAGGTGGCAGTGTGGCACTCACCTTTTATTATATGTATACTTCCAGGCACTGTAAACCAAAAAAATATGTGCCATTTTTTAATTAAGTATTGAGTACACTTTGTCACTAAATTGCATCCTGTGGCTTACTTTTTGTTAGTTTCATAATATTGGAAAGCATTTAGGCCATTTTATAAACAAAAAATTAAAGTATTAATATTTTTTATTATTGCTAGGGCCTATTATCTTTATTTGTTTGTTTGTAATATTGGTATATTTGTAGGAACTTTTTCTTTCCTAATAGGTCTACTTAAACTTGTAAGTCATAGGTCATTAGTAATGACAAACAGATACAGTGATACATTCTAGTAATCTACTGAATAGAAATAGACACTAGATAGTTAGCAATAATACAAGAAGAAGAAGATACCAAATAGTCCAACCAATTCTAGCAGGTTCATGATTTATTAAATAGATAATAGGATTGCCCTTTGCCAACTTTCCACTTAGTATTCACATGTAGTAGATTCTGGCTAGCTAATAAAATCCTTGTGGCAAACCATGATCCAATTATATTGTCTTCTACTTTGCCTTTAACATTTCTTTTTCTCTCAAAATTTGGCTCTTCATCCTGCTATAAGCTTTTCTATGTTCACAATCTTTGTTTTTGGCTTTTTATTTAGCAAATTCACTTTGTATATCAGATTCATTAACCTTTGTATAATATAAAAAGGTCCAGTCCATGGTAAGTGATACTTTGCAGACCAAATCAAGTCTCTGCTATAGAACTGATAGTAGTACAAAGATCCATACTAATACTCCAATTTTGAACTTTTGCTTCTTCAACTTTCTATCATAGCAATATTTCTAATAATTCTAAATAGCTACTATTGTCTTTGACCAATTCATACACTTTTAATAGACATTTTTGTTATTCTGGCGAATCTTGTTGCTATACTTGGTGGCTTAGCAAACTGATAAGCTGGGTCCAATGGCAGCATGACTTCCTGGCCAATCATTAGGTAATGCAATGTGAAACTATGCCTGCTATGGAGACTACTTTGGCAGGCTAGTAGACAATGAGGGATCATATCTTCCCAGTCTTCTGGTTCAAGGGTCTGGAGGTAGCAATGGAGCACAGAATGCATAGTTCAGTGAAAGCATTCTACTAGACCACACTGGGTGGAAATATATGGTGCAAGTCTTTATAATGTCAAGAATTTTGCAAAGGCTATTGATAATTTTGCCATCAATGTTGCTTCTGCTGTTTGAGTGCAAAATGTAAAGTAATTCCCAATCTTCAAATCCAGTTGTCAAATAGTGCTTTTGCAATTATACTTGCCTTTTCATTTGGTATAGGTATAAGTTTTGGCCATTTTGTGACGTAGAATTTTTAACTATTGACTGTTGTCTTGTATTTAGATATAATCTACTTTAACAATATTAATACCTATGCAGTGTATATTAGTTGACATTAACAATGGCTTAGCTCTTTGATATTGCATATACTCTCTAATTGTCAACTCAATGTCTTCATCTTATTTAGGCCAATAAGCACATTCTTTCACTGTAGCTTTAGTTTTTTTCAATACCAAAATGTCCCATTTAATGGAGTTCTTTGACAAAACTTAAGTTTTTGCAGTTAGGCAAAATTTAAATAGGTTTGGTTTTTACTAAAAGATGCATCACACCATTAAAAAAGCAAATGTATTTGGCCTTTGACATGAGAATCAAACTTTCAGGTAACATTATCTCCTTTTCTTAATTTTTGAACTTGGTTTTGCCTTAAGTGAACTTTCTAAATAGTGGTACAATTCTAGTATCTTCAAATTGGAGCTTGTGCATACTTGGCTCATTTCTATCATGACTTTATTTTTATAGTTTTTCTATTTTATCTTTATTTTTGGAATTTATTAGCACTAATAACTGTTTTTGTCTAAATGCAATCAATGTAACCATTTGTTATGCTTCAGCATTAGTTTGGCACACTGCATATATTAGGTTGGAAAGAAAGTTCTTGTGCAGTTGGGCCCATGTTTTCAAAGTCTATTGCTATAACTAATTGTAGGCTTCAATCACTGTAGTAGTTGCCATTGTTGTCTAGCATATACTGCCAATGCATGGGTAATTGATGAATGCCATTGCTATAAAAGGAAGCAGACTTCAAGGTGAAAAACTATTAAAGGTCAGTTTCTAGGGCCTGTTGATCATCAAACTCCTGCCCCTCCAAGTGGCTTGCCAGCAAGTGGAAGACATGGTAGTCAGTTGGGGAGAGGTCAGGGCTATACATTGGGTGAGCAATCACTTCCCAGCCATATAGCTGCAGTGTGTCCCAAGTAGAATTTGCCACATGTGGCTGCGCATTGTCATGCTGGAAGGCTATTTTGTCATGTTGCAGGCAAACTTGTTCAAGTTTGGTCTTCAGATGCTGTAGCTGTGCACAGTAGGTGGCACTCATGATGGTCAAATTGGGTGGAAGCAGCTCCCAGATGACACCATGCACATCCCACCAAAGGGACAGCATCACCTTCTGGGGATGAAGTTCTACTTTTGGTGTTGGTTCTGGCTCTTGAGCAGCATTGCACCACTGGCACTTTCAAGAGTGGGCAGCATATAGTACTCACATATAGAGCAAGTGAGAAGATCAAGGCACCTGTCTATATGGTTCTAACAGTCCATTGCAGACAATTTGTGGGATACAAATCAACCCAATTTTGACACCTTTCCCATGGTGTGCAAGGCATTGATGATGGTTGTGTGGCTGCAGCTAAGCATGTTGCCCTGGCAGCGGGCAGTCAATTGGGGATCTGCATCAGCAAGACTGCAAAGAGCATCCAAGTCCACCTTGACTGGTCATCTGGACCTCAGCATTTCTTCCAAGCTGTGGTCGTGATTCCTAAAGCACCTAGACCAGGCACTCACAGTGTTGCAATGGACGATGCCTTTGTCCATTGCTTGGCACAGGTTGGGAGTTGCTTCAGCCACGGATTGTCCCAAATCAAACTTGTAGAGCAAGCAGTGATGCAAATGCAATGTTTCAATTGCCATTTATTGGCACTAAAAGCAGCAATCAAGCATTAGGTTGCTGATACTTATAGAGCAACAGGTGCTTATGCCTACTGATAGGTATAAGACAAATGCTAAAAGTAGGGCACAAAGTTAGGTTGCTAAAATTAAAATGCACAAGGACTTTCTTTCCAACCTTATATTAATTGATTGCTGGATCAGCATGCTTCATACAATTGCCTAGAGACTAGGGATAATGCTTTGCTATTCACATTTGCTTTTACAGGGTGACAAATGATGTCAAAATTGAATTCTTGAAGCAATTCAAGTCATTGGGCAAGTTTTCCAGTTAGCTCTTTGAATTGTAATAAATGGGTTAATGCTTCATGGTTGACTGGGACTATAAATTTTCTAAGTACAAAATAAGAATGAACTTGTTAGTAAACTTAACCACTGCCAGTAGTTTGGACCAAGTAACATAGTAACTTTTCTTTGCCACATTCAATGTTATACTACTGTATAAAATTAGTTTCAGCTCATCATTCTCATTTTAAGATAAAATGCATCCAATTGCAATGTCATTGGTATCTGTGTCTAAAATAAATTTGCCTTTTTTGTACATTAGAGGTGGAGCTAAAATAGGCACTGATTTTAAAGTAGCTTTCAGGCACATAAGCTGTTGTCTTCAACTTCAGTCTAAGAAAACTTTTAATTGGTTGTTAGTCCTCTCAATAGTTTAGCTATCTTGGAATAATCTTTGATAATTGTCTATAATAGGAAGCAAGACCAAGAAATTTCTTTCTTCTTTCTGTACAAGGGGTGTTCAAAAAGTTTCTGGATGCACAGAAATGAAAAGCATCAGAGGGAAGATAAATGTCAGGTCTTTTCAAAGTACTCTCCAGCAGTTTCGATGCACTTTCTCATCCTTTCAAACCAAGTAGCAAAGCAGCCAGCCCACTCCAACTGAGGGATGTTGAACAGGTGACTTTGGAAGGCCTTGACGGCCTGTTCTGGCAATGCAAATTGGACTCCCTTGAGCAGGCGCTTGACTCGTGGGAATACAAAGAAGTCACACGGTGCCAAGTCGGGGCTGTAGGGTGGGTGCTGAAGCAGTTGGACGTGATTCTGCTCCTTGAACTCCACAGTAAGTTGCACAGTGTGGGCCGGGGCATTGTCCTGGTGGAGCAGCAACCCACGATGGCGAGTCCTTGGGCGCTTCTCAGCAATGGATTGCAGCACCTGGGGCATACACTCAGTTACATACTAGCCCACAGTCACCGTCCGCTGTGTTACCAGCATAATCATGGCTATGGGACTGCTGCGAGCCACAAAAACAGCCAATATCTGCTTGGCGACGCTTCGTGACTGCACCAGCTTTGAAGGTGGCAGGCTGCCAATGGGGATCCACTGAGTCGACTGCTGCTTGCTCTCTGGGTCAAAACAGTATACCCAGGTCTCATCACCACTGATGATGTCCTAGGGGCTCATTGATCTTCCACTGTTGAATCTTTCAAGCATTGAATGGCACCAATTGATCCGGGCCTGTTTCTGCTCCTGGGTCAGGTAATGAGGCATGCATGCGGACACCTTGCTGAGGCCAAGCCTTTCATGCAGGATGGTTGAGGTGCTTCCTGATGAAATGCCCACAGCAGTGGCTAGCTGTTGCACTGTCAACTGCGGGTCTTCCTCAACCAGGGCCTGCACTGCAGCCACTGCTTCCTGAGTGGTCGAACTCGGGGGTTGTCCTTCATGAGCCTCGTCTTCAAGCAACACTCGGCCCCGATGAAATTCCGCAAACCAGTCAAAGATGGTTGTTCTCGAGGGTGCAGTATCCCCAAAGGCTAGGCAAAGCCGTTCTAAGCTTTGCAACTGGCTCAGACCACATTTGTAGTTGTAAAAATTAATTGCTCTCTAGTGGATGCGCAACAGTTCCATAATAGATACTTGAAGTTGGAGGTGATAGGTGACTTTGAAGTGAAGTTGTGAGATTCAGGTTTATTGTATAATCTTTATATTTTATATCAAATCTCAGATGTGCATTTTTTGTGTGAGTACATTTTGAGCAGCCTATAGTGCACTGGCTCTTATGGTCCGGAAACTTATTGAATGCCCCTCGTATTGATGGTTTTTTGCCACTTTCTTAATATCATTTCAATCTTTTTGGTATCTACTATCAATTTCAATATTTTTGGTATCTACTATGATTCCCTAAGGTATTATTACATGTCCTAAAATTTTAGTGACTTTGTGGCAAAAGTTCATTTGCTAGGTTTCAGAATACAAGTTGGTGGCTCTCAATCATTCTAAAACTATTATTAGTATTTTTTGTGAATTTCTAGTGTTGTGTTTTCAGTTTTCCTTAGATGGGTGGGGTTTTGAGAACTTTGACACAGGGTTGGTAGTGATATATACAACTTTAGTTGAACATCCAATCTCCAAGTAGCAGATGCTGCCACCAGGGATCTCTGGGCTTGTCACCACAATTGGCTGAGCTGACTGAGATTGCCAAAAGAAGACTCCAAACTTTGTAGTTGCTGTCATTAAGTCATTGATCTTCTAGTTTGTATTATTTATTAAGGTTCAACAACATGACAACAAAATGCTAACTCGCAGTCAATGGGGGAAGCAAACAAAAGGTAGAAAATGCAAGGGAAACCAGAATGCAAAGCTGTGAAGAATTCACCCTTCAGGGGTCTTGCTTAAATAGAATTCCTGGCGTAAACATACTGACAAACATGTGCTTTCCTTAGAGAATGAAAATAGGGAGAATTACCAAATTAGGCAATGTGACACGCAAGTGCAATGAATCATAGGCTAAAAATAGCATCATGATGTAGAATGGACAGGCAGCAAAGTACAGCCATATGTCATAGGCTAAAAATAGAAGCATTACTCATGCAGGGAGAGCAGTCATGTCAGGGTACCGAATAAACAGATGAGCTAAAAAAATAATGTGACTCACGTTGTTTACAATAACAGTCACATGACAGGCAAACAAGAAGTACACATGGTTCTTGGCGCTAAAAATAGGTTATGACTCATACAAATAGGACACGGGATCAGGCTACCCAGAGTCTATAAGAAAACAGACTCAGGGACAGCCTAAAAGAGAGATTAACATATTACAAAATCTTTGGTTTTTACTAACAAAAAATTCTAAGTTCTTAGGAGTGATGCCACTGCTAATGCCTAACTGGTGGCTCACTTCACTAGTGTTTTTCTAATCTAATTTTAAAAAAATTTTAATCTTTTAAAAATATAATCAATATACTTTTATGCAATAAATATGCAACAATGTATAAATAGAAAAAATACACTTAGAATTTTTGTCATTTTTTGTTTAACTTACTAATAATTTTTTTCTGAAAGGCTTTTAGCTTAGTAAAATTAAAAAATTACTTTGTAGTTAAAGTTTTAAATATGAATATTAGATTATGTGGGAACCTATTTATGGCTTTATAATATACTTATAAATTTCTGAAAAGTTTTAGAATGTGCTGTATTTTTAACTAACCTTAAAAATATACTTTATATACCATATATATCCATTTAGTCTTGCTAAAAGTATATGTAGGACTTATAATATAGAGCTTTTCTTGTCACCATTATATCCTTATTATGTCACCAAAATTATTCCTTGGATATGGCTAGCAAGGTATTGCACATGTATGGTAATCCAGGTTAGCCGGAAAAAACTTACATAATTAAAAAAACAATTGGTTCAGCAAATGCACTAGTTAGTGGCAGTGGCACTAAGAAAATAGAATGTAGGGTTCTCAAACTAAGTTAAGTGACAGCAGCTGAGGTTTTATGGGTCCATATTTGTTGGATAGTGTTAGATTGTAAGAATTACATGAAAAAGTTTGAATGGCTGTTTTTTTTGACCAACTGTTTAGTGATGCACTTAGAGTTGCCTCATTTTAGAAAAATTAGCTTTCAATTTGGTAATTGTGCCTCAAATTCAAAGCCAGAAGGGCCAGAACATATACAAGAATTATCTTCAACATTGACTCCATTTTGATTGTGGTTGCAAAGTCTCATAAAGTATTTAAAAAAGAAATTATTAAAAATCAAAGTCTAACAAAAGCCTTTTTGGTTAAATTTAAATTGCAATATTTTTTTCTAGGATTTTTAATAATATCTGCATATTTATTTGCAAATTAATGTTTGAATCATCCTTCTAATAGCTTCACTTATTAAGCTTTTGCTTAAATAATTAAGCCTTAGCTAGCAAAGACACTGGACAGGTTCTACTTGCACAAAAGACTTATTTGTATTTATTACAAATCTAATTTTAGTTTTATCTTTGTTATTATATTCAATATTTAATTTACAATCCAATTAAAATTCTGCAGCCATTTGGCCAGACATGCCGCAGCGAGCTGTGACTGACAAGTCGGCCAAAGCTGTTAGCGGCAGCGGCGTCAGACCCGCTGTGCAGACGCTGCCAGCTTCGTTTTTGCCGCCTCTGGTCAGCACTCCGTTTGCTAACCAGCCAGGTAGCCGCAAAAATGCGCCGCCAACTAAAAAGCAGGCGTCTTCTGGAGCAGCAGCAGCAGCAACAACAGCAGCTGATGCTGAAGAGGCGCCCTCGCCAGTGCCGCGTCGAGTCCTAACAGCGTCCAAGTCCAACTCCAGGCATTCTTTTAAACAGACAGCCGCTGCCCCGCCTGCCCGCCCGCGTGTACCATCCGAATCCGAGTCCGAGGATGTCGAAAATGTTCCGGAACCGCCGCCAGTTCAAACAGCTCCAAATCCATCCGTTGTTCAGCGGCGAACGTCTAGTGCTGCTGCTGCTGCGGCGGCGTCGGTTGATGTCGACGCGGTCAAAAACAGTCACCACACGCATCAACAAATGTCTTCTAAAAAGGTTTGTGCAATTTTAAGGTTTTAGGGGGGCTAAGAGAGGAGTTGTAGCCTAGTGGCTAGGGCGCCTGCCTCATGACCGGAAGGTCGTGGGTTCGAGTCCCGGCCTTAGGAAACAATTTGTGCCCTTGAGCAAGGCACTTAATCTCGCATTGCTTCAGTCCACCCAGCTGAGATCGGGTACCAGTTTGAGCTGGGTAAATTTAGTGTGGGTGTTGCGGCCCCTCCAGCCTGTCAGGCTGCAAGCTGTACACAGCCCTCGGATGCGCCGCGCAACTAGCTGCGGCTGTGCCTTGGGCTGTACATCTGATCGAAAGGTCGGGTGTCTAAATTTATTATTTTTTATTTTTTACTTAGGAGGGCTAGATTTTGACTATTTAAACTGGGCACAGTATAGTGACGATTCTTATCTTATCCAACAGAGACGAAGCGTTGTCGAAGTCGCAAACGTCGACAAGCAGTCGGAGCCGCCTACAAAAAATCGTCGGAAAGTTCATATTGAACGTGAGATTCGTTTTTATCAGTCAACGACGGATCTGCTGGTCAGAAAGGCTCCGTTTATGCGGCTAGTCAGGGAGATTACGGCTAATTTAAAGCACAGCGGACAGCTGGTCACGTCTCCAGGCGTTGGCGATTATTGGCAGGCTATGGCCATCTGCTGTCTGCAGACCGCCACTGAGGCCTACATTGTGCAATTATTGAACGACGCGAACAGGGTGTGCCAGCATCGAGGTCGGATTGTGCTGACTAAGCAGGATCTGCAGCTAGTCTGCGAATTGTGCGATCGTGCTAAGTAATTGATTTTTAATTTGGTGGAACTGTACGCGTGTGTGTAAGTGTGTCTGGGGACCGCTATCCTACCTGATTAGGGTTTGTAGGGCCCGCATTCCTACCTGATTGGGGTGTCTAGGGCCCGCTATCCTACCTGATTGGGGTGTCTAGGGCCCGCTATCCTACCTGATTGGGGTGTCTATGGCCCGCTATCCTACCTGATTGGGGTGTCTAGGGCCCGCTATCCTACCTGATTGGGGTGTCTGGGACCCGCTATCCTACCTGATTGGGGTGTCTAGGGCCCGCTATCCTACCTGATTGGGGTGTCTAGGGCCCGCTATCCTACCTGATTGGGGTGTCTGGGACCCGCTATCCTACCTGATTGGGGTGTCTAGGGCCCGCTATCCTACCTGATTGGGGTGTCTAGGGCCCGCTATCCTACCTGATTGGGGTGTCTAGGGCCCACTATCCTACCTAATTGGGGTGTCTAGGACCCGAGTAGTTTTCGTTTTTTTCGCGATTATTTTTGTTGTATTTATTTATTTATAAGTTCGCGTGCTTTGTATGTTTTTGTGTATTTTTGTAACATTATTTGACGTTATTAATTATCGATTTAAACATTGATTTAATTAATAATCATGTTTTATTGACCTATCTGTTTTTCATTTAATTGTGAATTACTTTGACAAGCATTTTTATCAATGCAAGCCAATCATATTTGTATTTAAATAAAAGAAGGCCTACTACAGCTGACTTACTAATTTACTGAACATGATAACTCAGCATTTTTGTAATTTTTAGCGTTTAATTAAATTTTCGGCGGCATGCATTCTCACCTAGCCTAGCTATTGTTTATCTTGACTTTTTATATGCGAAATTGTGTATTGTTTCATCTCCCAACTAAATTTTTATGCTTGACAATAAATATAAATATTTTAGCAATACTGTTTTTCTTGCTTATTATTATTCTTATCCGCGCCCCCTCAACTCGCTAGCGGTGGGTGGTAGCGCCACCTCGAACCGCAGTTTTTGGCGCCCAGCTTTTGGCTTTGGGGCCCAACATCCACAAGTCTTGGCACCCCCTCAGCCAGGAGTCTTGGCACCCCCTCAGCCAGGAGTCTTGGCACCCCCTCAGCCAGGAGTCTTGGCACCCCCTCAGCCAGGAGTCTTGGCGCCCTCCCCCTCAGCCAGGAGTCTTGGCACCCCCTCAGCCAGGAGTCTTGGCACCCCCTCAGCCAGGAGTCTTGGCGCCCTCCCCCTCAGCCAGGAGTCTTGGCGCCCTCCCCCTCAGCCAGGAGTCTTGGCGCCCTCCCCCTCAGCCAGGAGTCTTGGCACCCCCTCAGCCAGGAGTCTTGGCGCCCTCCCCCTCAGCCAGGAGTCTTGGCACCCCCTCAGCCAGGAGTCTTGGCACCCCCTCAGCCAGGAGTCTTGGCGCCCTCCCCCTCAGCCAGGAGTCTTGGCGCCCCCTCAGCCAGGAGTCTTGGCACCCCCTCAGCCAGGAGTCTTGGCACCCCCTCAGCCAGGAGTCTTGGCACCCCCTCAGCCAGGAGTCTTGGCACCCCCTCAGCCAGGAGTCTTGGCACCCCCTCAGCCAGGAGTCTTGGCGCCCTCCCCCTCAGCCAGGAGTCTTGGCACCCCCTCAGCCAGGAGTCTTGGCACCCCCTCAGCCAGGAGTCTTGGCACCCCCTCAGCCAGGAGTCTTGGCGCCCCCTCAGCCAGGAGTCTTGGCACCCCCTCAGCCAGGAGTCTTGGCACCCCCTCAGCCAGGAGTCTTGGCACCCCCTCAGCCAGGAGTCTTGGCACCCCCTCAGCCAGGAGTCTTGGCGCCCTCCCCCTCAGCCAGGAGTCTTGGCGCCCCCTCAGCCAGGAGTCTTGGCGCCCCCTCAGCCAGGAGTCTTGGCACCCCCTCAGCCAGGAGTCTTGGCGCCCTCCCCCTCAGCCAGGAGTCTTGGCGCCCTCCCCCTCAGCCAGGAGTCTTGGCGCCCTCCCCCTCAGCCAGGAGTCTTGGCGCCCCCTCAGCCAGGAGTCTTGGCGCCCTCCCCCTCAGCCAGGAGTCTTGGCGCCCTCCCCCTCAGCCAGGAGTCTTGGCGCCCCCTCAGCCAGGAGTCTTGGCGCCCTCCCCCTCAGCCAGGAGTCTTGGCGCCCCCTCAGCCAGGAGTCTTGGCGCCCTCCCCCTCAGCCAGGAGTCTTGGCGCCCCCTCAGCCAGGAGTCTTGGCGCCCTCCCCCTCAGCCAGGAGTCTTGGCGCCCCCTCAGCCAGGAGTCTTGGCACCCCCTCAGCCAGGAGTCTTGGCGCCCCCTCAGCCAGGAGTCTTGGCGCCCTCCCCCTCAGCCAGGAGTCTTGGCGCCCCCTCAGCCAGGAGTCTTGGCACCCCCTCAGCCAGGAGTCTTGGCGCCCTCCCCCTCAGCCAGGAGTCTTGGCGCCCCCTCAGCCAGGAGTCTTGGCACCCCCTCAGCCAGGAGTCTTGGCGCCCCCTCAGCCAGGAGTCTTGGCGCCCCCTCAGCCAGGAGTCTTGGCGCCCCCTCAGCCAGGAGTCTTGGCGCCCCCTCAGCCAGGAGTCTTGGCGCCCCCTCAGCCAGGAGTCTTGGCGCCCCCTCAGCCAGGAGTCTTGGCGCCCTCCCCCTCAGCCAGGAGTCTTGGCGCCCCCTCAGCCAGGAGTCTTGGCACCCCCTCAGCCAGGAGTCTTGGCACCCCCTCAGCCAGGAGTCTTGGCGCCCTCCCCCTCAGCCAGGAGTCTTGGCGCCCCCTCAGCCAGGAGTCTTGGCGCCCCCTCAGCCAGGAGTCTTGGCGCCCCCTCAGCCAGGAGTCTTGGCGCCCCCTCAGCCAGGAGTCTTGGCGCCCTCCCCCTCAGCCAGGAGTCTTGGCGCCCCCTCAGCCAGGAGTCTTGGCACCCCCTCAGCCAGGAGTCTTGGCACCCCCTCAGCCAGGAGTCTTGGCACCCCCTCAGCCAGGAGTCTTGGCACCCCCTCAGCCAGGAGTCTTGGCACCCCCTCAGCCAGGAGTCTTGGCACCCCCTCAGCCAGGAGTCTTGGCACCCCCTCAGCCAGGAGTCTTGGCACCCCCTCAGCCAGGAGTCTTGGCACCCCCTCAGCCAGGAGTCTTGGCACCCCCTCAGCCAGGAGTCTTGGCGCCCCCTCAGCCAGGAGTCTTGGCACCCCCTCAGCCAGGAGTCTTGGCACCCCCTCAGCCAGGAGTCTTGGCACCCCCCCCCCTCAGCCAGGAGTCTTGGCACCCCCCCCCCTCAGCCAGGAGTCTTGGCGCCCCCTCAGCCAGGAGTCTTGGCACCCCCTCAGCCAGGAGTCTTGGCACCCCCTCAGCCAGGAGTCTTGGCACCCCCTCAGCCAGGAGTCTTGGCACCCCCCCCCCCTCAGCCAGGAGTCTTGGCGCCCTCCCCCTCAGCCAGGAGTCTTGGCACCCCCTCAGCCAGGAGTCTTGGCACCCCCTCAGCCAGGAGTCTTGGCGCCCCACCAGCCAACAGTCTTGGCGCCCCCCAGCCAGGAGTCTCGGCAACCCTTAATCTGAAATCCTGGAGGGTGCGCCCCTGTCTATTAGAAAGTAAATAAATAAAATTTGTTTTACCTTCAACCTCAGTCTACTTATTTCAGCAGCCAGGAGAATGCCATTGCCGCCACTGCCACCTCTGGTGCCTCCGCTGCTGCTGTCCTAAATCAAACTGAGTCGTTTTAGTGTTTTCTAGTTTTTTATTGACTAAAAAAATTAATATATTATGTGCGACGCATTGCCCAGCATTCCCGAGGATGGCGGCGGTCTCGGCGTCGGCGACGTCTGGCAATACGACAGCAGCGGAGGAGGCGGCGTCAGCAACTACTACGGCGGCTCAGCATCGGGTGACGCTAATGGCGGCGACAGTGGTAGCGCCGCCGCGGCCGAGCAGCTGATGGTCAGCCTGTTAGACGAGCGCGACAGGCTTGTTGAATCGTTGCGAGAAGCCCAGGACAGGCTAGCTGAGGAGAAACGCTCGGCGGAGACTGCCAGGATGGATAGGGACCGGATGATGAAGCATTTGGAGGCTGGGGTGCCGAAGGTGAGAGTCTGGGACCGGGTGATGAAGCATTTGGAGGCTGGGGTGCCGAAGGTGAGAGTCTGGGACCGGGTGATGAAGCATTTGGAGGCTGGGGTGCCGAGGGTGAGTCTGGGACCGGGTGATGAAGCAATCGGAAGCTGGAGTGCTGAAGGTGAGAAAAGGCTGGGATCGGGTGATGTAGCATTTGGAGGCTGGGGTGCCGAAGTTGGGACGGTGATCTATTTTTTTGGATCTATCTGAGACTTAAGGCATTGAAGACAAGATAGTTTTTCCTTGAAAGAAGAAATTCAAGAAGAAATTTTACAATTGTAGTTTCATCCTTTTTATTGCTTGTTGTTTTTTTTAATAATAATTTTGCCCTGAACACTTGAAAAACAGCTCAGCCACTCGAATACAAATACAAGTCCTTTCATCAGCAAAATACTCATAAATGTGGCTTATTTTTATTACCCAAGGGAAGAGTGAGTCGAAAGTAGCAATGTCTATTGACTAACGCGCTTCTTCTTTTTAGCAAAGATTTTTTTGCTGGCATCTGATGGTTATCTTCCTCTTCTGCTAGGAGACGACAGGGTCTGAGGCCTGGGATTAGTTTAGGATTTCAATTCAAAGCCGATTCTAATCTCTGCTTTAGTGCTTGTTAATCAGTCATCCCTAGCTCTTTAGCTCCATCCATTTGTGTCTATCTGTTTTAACTGTTCGTGTCGTTCTGTCTTTTACGTATATCTTTATATCCTATATATACTAAATGTCTATCTAGCTAATCCACAGTTTTGCCTATATGTGTACAAAATTATGCAAATATTTGCTACTTGCTATTTCCATAATAGGTGTTATTCTGTGACTGTGGCATTGGTCGCATTTTCAATTATCTAGTTGGTGCATTTACTAATTATATTTGTTATTTTTGTTTGCTGGAAGCTCGTAATAGTAGAAGTTATAGTTTGTTCACTTATGTTTTCTTTTAGCTTACCCATCTGCATTTGTAATAAACAAACATCCTTAAGTAGAAAGTACATGAAGCTAGGAAAAAAAGCTACAAATTTTTTAACTCCTTGTTGTCTGTCTGCATTCTGTTTGACCACTTTGCTACTCAAGTTTCGATTAGTTCCACGGTTCTCTCCCTATTCCAATAGTAAAAGTACAAGGGAGGCAGAGGCAACATATTGGCTCGAGTATTGTATTTATAATTTGCCTTCGCCTTAGACAGCTAAGCTTTTGATTGATTAGTTCTAATAAAGCTGCTTAGAAAAGTGCTCATTCCTACTCAGAAAATAAGTCTGCTTGTCTGAGTCTCCTAAGTCTTCTTCAAAGGCTGTCCTCATAGGCCTGAGTTGGATCGTCCTGCCTAGCGGAGCATTTTTTCGAGTACTATTTTGATTGAAATCATTTACTCTACGGGTTTTGATTTACGTCAACAAAGCAGTAATATTTTCCTCTTGTTCTAGTGGCTGTCTTTTTCCTTTATGCACTATGCGCTTCTACATGAAGTTTTAATTAGCAGCAAATTAATCATGCCAGTTGGCTATTTTGCGTTTCGCCTCTCTACGTCTCTGCTGTTTTAAATTGTTTTGCCTACAAGGATTGCCTATTTAGCTAGTTTTACTAGTTTCTTTCTTTCCTGTCGGTTTGTAAATTTGCTAGCTAAAAGCTTTGACTGTGTAACTCTTTTTTTCTAAATTCCTTAAAAACATAACAGCTGTCTCTCGCTTTCAAATTGAAAGCAATGGTCCTCACTGTCCGGGATAAGCGCGGTTGTTAGGGTTTTTATGGCCAAGGGTTTTCTGAAAAACGATTTGTTTTCTTTTGTGAAAAATTGTGAAAAATAGATTATTAGGAACTTTAGGTAAGGCAGATGAAAAGGCATTAATGTGATAAGTAATAATTATTACTTATCACATTAATGCTTTTTCATTTTTCATTTAGCATTATAATGCTAAGATGTTAAAGTCTCGAGCTTTCAACCAGAGGTTTTGAGATTTGAAGAAGAGATACTGAGACTTGGCGTTCAGGTATTGAGATTTAAAGAAGAGATGCTGAGATTTTGAGAAGAGATGCTGTGATTTGAGGCTGAGATTTATGAAATAGAAATTGAAATCATGTGATATTATGCTTATGAGGTTGGTCTTTAGTTTTGAAGACTTAGGAGTAGTAGCCTAGTGGCTAGGGCGCCTGCCTTATGACCGCAAGGTCGTGGGTTCGAGCCCCGGCTCTTGGTTACAATTAGTGCCATTTAGCGGGGCACTTAATCCGGCATTTCTTCAGATTCTGGGTCTGGATAAAACAGCGATTGTGGGATTTTGCATACAAATTATGTTGATTGCGTACTCTAAAATCGGAGTTTTTAAATCAAACTATTGCTATTTATATATCTCACCTGTTAATCACTATGGCCATCAACAGGACTCAGTCAACCTCGTCAAAGAGGTCACCCAGCTTCGCGAGCAACTGCAGGAGCGCGACGAAGAAGTCGCCGAATTGAAAGCCGAGCGCAGCAATACCCGTCTGCTTCTTGAACACTTAGAGACCTTGGTTGCTAGGCACGAGAGGTCGCTTCGAATGACAGTCGTCAAGCGGCAGGCCGCTTCGCCATCGGGTGTCAGCTCGGAGGTGGAGGTTCTGAAAGCGCTGAAAAGTTTATTTGAGCATCACAAAGCTTTGGACGAAAAGGTAAGCGAGACGGCATTGACAGTATTGGGATTGGGACTGGGTGTATTGTGATCGGTACTGACTGTATTGTGATCGGGACTGACTGTATTGTGATCGGGACTGACTGTATTGTGATCGGTACTGACTGTATTGTGATCGGGACTGACTGTATTGTGATCGGGACTGACTGAATTGTGATCGGGACTGACTGTATTGTGATCGGGACTGACTGTATTGTGATCGGTACTGACTGTATTGTGATCGGGACTGACAGTATTGGGATCGGGACTGACTGAATTGTGATCGGGACTGACTGTATTGTGATCGGGACTGACTGTATTGTGATCGGTACTGACTGTATTGTGATCGGGACTGACTGAATTGTGATCGGGACTGACTGTATTGTGATCGGTACTGACTGTATTGTGATCGGGACTGACAGTATTGGGATCGGGACTGACTGTATTGTGATCGGGACTGGCTGTATCGGGATCGGGACTGACAGAATCAGAATCGGGACTGGCTGTATCGGGATCGGGACTGACAGAATCAGAATCGGGATGCTCATGCTCAACGCTGCAGGTCAAGGAGAAGCTGCGGCAAGCGTTGGACAGAGCTAGCCGGGCTGAGAACGAGTTGGCCGCAGCTAATCAAGAAGTGAACCGACTCCGAGCATTGGAGTTGTCTGTCAAAGAGGACGGCGGTGGCGATGGCGTTAGTGCAATTCGACGGCCGCTTGATCAGCAGCAGCAACAATCCACTGCGGCATCGACGGCGGCTGCTGCAGCCGCTGGAGCTGCCGCGGCCGCGTCCGCCGAGTCGGCGAGGCGGCTACGCGACGCTGAAGAGGCTTTGCAGGTAGCCCAAGGAGAGGCAGCCAGAGCGGCGCAGCGGGCCGATCGGCTTCAGCGCGAGGCGGCCGAGTCTGAGACGGCTAGGCGAGAGGCCGAAGCTCGAGCGGCGGCGCAGGAGCAGCGTTGCTTAGCTGCCAGGTGAGATAAAGTGGCATTTTCGTTACAGACATTTAGGGCAACATTGATATCGACACAGTCATTAGCGACATTTCCATCGACAGTCATTAGCGACATTGCTATCGACACAGGCATTAGCGACATTGGCATCGACACAGTCATTAGCGACATTGGCATCGACACAGTCATTAGCGACATTGCTATCGACACAGTCATTAGTGACATTGCCATCGACACAGTCATTAGCGACATTGCTATCGACACAGTCATTAGCGACATTGCTATCGACACAGTCATTAGCGACATTGCTATCGACACAGTCATTAGCGACATTGCTATCGACACTGTCCTTAGCGACATATCTAACGACACAGCTTTTTAACCGCGCCGCAGGCGAGACGCCGAAGCCGCCCAGGAACGATGCGACCGCCTCGAAGAGCAGGCCGCCGCTCGCGAGAGCGCCCTCCGCTCGGCCGAGGCCCGGCTCCGTCTCGCCCAGGAGCAGAACGACGAGGACGGCGCCGCCGCCGAATTAGTTGAAGCTCGCGCCGAGCTAGAGGAGGCCCGCGCCGAATTGGCGCGCTATCGCGAACGCGAGCGCCTGCACGAGGAGCACGAGAGCCGGCTGTCTGCCACTGTTGATCAACTGCTGACTGAGAGCAACAGCCGCCTGCAGCAGCACCTGGAGGAGCGAATGTCCGCTCTGGACGAGCGTGGCCGGATCGTGTCCGAGCTGGAGGCGGCCAGGCGCGATCTGGAAACGGCCGAAGCTGAACGGGAGCGTCTGGCCGCGGAGAATGCCCGGCTAGCTGCCGAGGCTCAACAGCTGCGCGAGGCTGCAGCCGAGGCTGAGGCGGCTGCCGCTGCCGCGGCCGAGGAGGCAGCCGATCTGGCTGACCGGCTGGCTGGCGAGCAGGAGCAGCGCCGGGTGCTTCAGACGGTGCAGCAGGTGAGGCTGACGGGTGTGTTTATCCTACTGTATGATGCCTGTTTATCCTACTGTATGATGCCTGTTTATCCGACTGTATGATGCCTGTTTATCCTACTGTATGATGCCTGTTTATCCTACTGTATGATGCCTGTTTATCTGACTGTATGATGCCTGTTTATCCAGCTGTATGATGCCTGTTTATCCGGCTGTATGATGCCTGTTTATCCGGCTGTATGATACCTGTTTATCCGGCTGTATGATGCCTGTTTATCCGGCTATATGAGGCCTGTTTATCCGGCTATATGATGCCTGTTTATCCGGCTATATGAGGCCTGTTTATCCGGCTATATGATGCCTGTTTATCCGTCTGTATGATGCCTGCTTATCCGGCTATATGAGGCCTGTTTATCTGACTTTAAGTGCCTGTTTATCATATCATGTAGTTGGTTTATCGAACTTTTTAATTTAAACCAATGATGTTATATTTTAGCTACTTATCTATTTTTTATGAATATTTTTCTAACAAAATAAATTTAATTAAGTTCTAGCATCGCTTCAAGTTTTTTTTACCGTTTTAATATGGCATTTTTAACTCGTTAATAGTTTTATATTGCTTGCATAGTTTTTTACTATAGCCTTACCAGACCGCCGAATGCGAAATCACACAGCACAAAAAATTAATTATAATATAGGCTCGAGAGCAAGAGTACGCTGCCGCCGCCGCCGCCGCTGCTGCCGCCACCACCTACAACAGCTTGCAGAAGCATCAGCAGCAGCAGCAGCAATCATCAGCTACTCCGCCTCATCCGGCGATGCTGAATGGCTTCAGCAATAATTCTACGGCAATTAGGGGCGCTAACAGTAACGGCATTGATGAGTCCTGCTGTCCGATGGACTATGCCAATCATTTGGTGTATTCGGATTCGGCTATAGATGATTGGGTGTGTGTCTGTCTGTGCAAGCTTTGGCAAGATAGAATTTCAGAAGAATAATAGCCTGCCGTCCTTTGCTGTGTTCCTTTTTTCTTGTTGCATTTAGTTCCCTGTTCTTTTAGCTGGTGCTCTTGTTGTTGTTGTTGTTGTTGTTGTTGTTGTTGTTGTTTTGACATTTTTAGATCTGTACAACAGCTCTTCTGTCTCCCCCAGGAGGGGTGCAGACGTCAGGCATTTTTAATCACTCATTTACTCATCAGAAATCTCCCCGAGCAGTTGGAAAATCCCCCAAGCAGTTAGAAAATCCCCCATGCAGTCAATCTCCCTGGGCAGGTAGAAATCCTCTAAGCATGTGTGGAAAGAAAGTCGCCAAAGAAAGTAGAAAATCTCCCCAAGTAGAAACATAGGTTTAAAAAATCCCGAAAAAAGTGGAAAATCTTTTTGAGAAAGATGAAATTCCTCCGAGCACGTCAAAAATCTCTCAAGCAGCTAGAAAACGATTATAATTTTCTAGTAGTTTTTTGTTGTATTTAGTTCCCAGTTCTTTTAGCTGGTGCTTTTGTATTTATTTTTATTGTTGTTTTTGTCTTTAAGTTTTTATAGATCTGTACAGGTTAGCTGTTGCAGGCTCTAGTACATAGTAGCTGTACATCAGTTTTGGCTGTTCATCAGACTTAAGTTTGTTGCATGAAAAATTGCTCTAAAATGTGTTGCGTCATCGCAGTGTGTTTATCTATTGTTTATATTATTCTTATTTCTGTTGTACTACTAATTGCATAATTAATAAATAATTACCTTGATAACTTTTCGAACCTGAATTGGCAGGCTTTCGATCCTGTCCATCCGGTGCCTCAGCAGCAGCTACAGCGGCCGCCAGCGCCGCCTCCGCACTCCGAAGCCCAGTCCCTGGCCTTGGTTATTCAACAACAATTGGACGCTATTAACAACGAGATCCGACTCATCCAAGAGGAGAAGGATTCCGCCGAGCAGCGGGCTGAAGAGCTTCAATCACGCGTTGGCAGCGCCACTAATCTGGTTGGGGCTGCCGCGTCGCCATGGCAACAACAGCAACAACAACTGCGCGTCCAGCGGTTTCAGCAGCAGCCGAGCAGTCCGCCAACTAGCGGAAGAAGCACGCCGGCTGGATATTCGGTAGGGATGTGGCGCTTTGCGTTATGGGAGATTTTTTCCTTTTCAATTCGTTATGGGAGATTTTTTCCTTTTCAATTCGTTATGGGAGATTTTTTCCTTTTCAATTCGTTATGGGAGATTTTTTCCCTTATCAGTTCTGTCATGAGAGATTTTCCCCTTATCGATTTCGTAATGGGAGATTTTCCCTTTTTCAATTCCGTTACGGGAGATTTTCCCCTTTTCGATTCCGTTATTGGAGATTTTTCCCCTTTTCGATTCCGTTATTGGAGATTTTTCCTGTTTTAAATTCCGTAATGGGAGATTTTTCCTCTTTAATTCCGTAATGGGAGATTTTTCCCCTTATCAATTCCGCAATGGGAGATTTTTCCCTTTTTCAATTCCGTTATCAATTCCATTTTCAATTTCGAAGTGGGATATTTGTCCCCTTATCAATTCCATGGGAGATTTTTCCCGTTTTAAATTCCGTAATGGGAGATTTTTCCCCTTTTCAATTCCGAAGTGGGAGATTTGTCCCCTTTTTAATTTAGTTATGGGCAATTTTTCCCCGTCTAATTTTTTATGTCCATTTTCTGCCGTTTCTTAATTGGGATAAATTTAACGTGGCACAACTCCCTGCATCTAGTCCCAGCGTTTCATACCCAGCTGGCAGCAGCACCAGCCGCAGTCGCGCTCTCGGCGACGTCACCAACTGTCGACATCGACGCCGCATTTGGCTGCCGACGAACTGCCGGCATTCGGTGCCTGGCCGGCGGCAACAGTAATTCGATATCTGAATTAGATAATTCCTCGTATATCCCTTATTCAGTAGTATAGTTAGTGTTTTCAATGCGAATTTCTCTTAAAAACCAAATTAGTTTAATAGCTACCTGTGTCTTATACATATCGTTATTTTTTCTTTTTTTCCCATTTGTTTTTAGTCTCATTGTTGTAATTTGTTTATTTCATTGAATTTTTCAAACTTAAACGAATATCGATGTACTTTTAGTGAATTTTTCATTCATAGGGTCGTCCAGCATCCACTGTGCCTCATCATCAGCATCTGCAACAGCAGCAGCAGCAGCAGCTGGCCGACTCGCCGCCAACTACGCCCAGATCTGTTCGATTGGAACGAGTCGCACGGGCCCTCGCCAAGGCGCACGAGTGAGTCTTTGTTTTATTTTCTGAGTCTTAGTATGTCTTAATATTTGTTTTTCTTTTACGTAGTTGAGTCAGTCTTTGTTATATTATATTTTCGGAGTATGGCTTTTTATTACACTCGTTTTCTAATTTGCTAATATGATCGGTCTTTGTTTCACTAGTCTTCGCTAAGTTGGTCTTTGTTACACAAATTTATTAGTCGTTTGATATTTGTTGCTTACTGTTTGTGTAGGTCTTTGTTTTGCTGTTAGATTACTATTTCTAAAAACTATATCTAGCTATGATGAATTCGTATTACTTAATTTAGCTTAGTAAAGTCTTTGTTGCTCTGGATTTTTAGTACGATATGTCTTTGTCGATCTCAACAATCGCAGCAGGTTGGTATTCATAACCTGTATTAAAATTTTTTAATCAAAAATTTTCTTCAAATAAAGGGTTTTTTAAAGCCATTTAAAAAAGTAACCTCTAAAACGTGAGTCCCAACAAAATCTAAAAAGCTCCCTAGAGCCGCTCCTGTCAACGGCCACGCAGTCTCACTGGCCTCATCAAGTCGAACCAAACTGTTGCGACCCCCGCCGCTCGTATTGGCCACCTCTGCTGCAAAGAAGCTGGACGAAACGACTTCCTCAGATTCTTTAGCGGTGGAATCTGGCAATAAGACTGACAGGCTGGCTGAAATTGTGTCGCTTTTGACTGGCGCTAACGCCAGGTGGCCTGGGGATTTTTGGGAAGGAAATTAGTGGTTGTGTATTGTATTGCCACGTGCATGGGATAAGCAATAAGAGATTTGAAACCGTGCATTGTTAACCAGTAAAATTACATTGAAGTGGAATTCACAATTTTTTTGCGTTTGCCTGTGCAGAAATTTTTTTGCATGGCCGTTTAGGTTTACCAATTACAGAGTATCTTGACACAGTTTATTGATGTTATTGTGCTTCTGATAATTTTTCTCGCAAACAATTTTTAAGGTTTAGAGGAAGAGACAGACAGACAGACTGACAGACAGACTGACAGACTGACAGACAGACAGACTGACTGACTGACTGACTGACTGACTGACTAACAGACAGACAGACAGACAGGCAGACAGACAGATAGACAGACAGACAGACAGACAGACAGACAGGCAGACAGACAGACAGACTCACAGACAGACAGACAGGCAGACAGACAGACAGACGGACAAACAGACAGGCAGACGGCTTTTTTCTGTGATTTCCTTCATCAAAGAGTGTTGCCGAACGTTTTCTGTCTTTTTTAAGGTTTTCTTGCATGAAAAACGTGAGTGTAACTCAAAACTAAAAATTTAGATTTCTAATTTTCTATAGAATGCCACTTGGTTAACTCTGTTCCCAAACCTATCTTCCAAATCGCCCCCCAAAACCAACTCAGAATCCCTTTGATGCCTCTGTTACAATCGCATGAATTAAGGACGGTCCTTGTATTGTTTTCACTATCAAGTAAAGTTTCGTGTTTTGTACTTATGAAAATCATTGATTGTTATTAAAAACATCTGCGCAGATCGCCGGACTTGGCCGTTGGCTCGTCGCCGCATTCGTCGCCAAATTCAGCTGGCAGCGGCGACTCACTCAACAACGCGTCGTTGGGCTACCAGCACCACGGAAACAACAACAATAATAATAATAATGGGAACAATAACTTTAACCATAACAGCGCCTATCACAGCAGCAGCAATTCGCCTAATTCACCCCAGCAGCAGCAGCAGCTAGCAGCCTCCGCTTATGCCGGCAGCGCGGCGGCCAATTTCGTTGGCGGCAAGAAAAAGTCACGCCTGAGCGGCACTCTCGGTCGGATATTTCGTCGGCCGGACTCGCCGCAACCGCCTCGATTTCGAACGCTAGGTAAAGTGGTCAGCCTTCCGGTGGCCCTCAGTTTGGGTTGCTAGGTTTCTTAGAATCTATCGATTTTTGACGATGCTTTTCTAAGAATCTCGGTTTGGGCGCCGCCAGCTTTCTAAGAATCTTGGGTAGAGATGCTAAGTTTCCAAGAATGTCGGGTTGGGCCGCTAAATTTCCAAGAATGTCGGATTTGGCTGCTAAGTTTCTAAGAATGTCGGGTTTGGCTGCTAAGTTTCTAAGAATGTCGGGTTGGGCCGCTAAATTTCTAAGAATGTCGGATTTGGCTGCTAAGTTTCTAAGAATGTCGGGTTTGGCTGCTAAGTTTCTAAGAATGTCGGGTTGGGCCGCTAAGTTTCTAAGAATGTCGGGTTTGGCTGCTAAGTTTCTAAGAATGTCGGGTTTGGCTGCTAAGTTTCGAAGAATGTCGGGTTGGGCCGCTAAGTTTCTAAGAATGTCGGGTTTGGCTGCTAAGTTTCTAAGAATGTCGGGTTTGGCTGCTAAGTTTCTAAGAATGTCGGGTTTGGCTGCTAAGGTTCTAAGAATGTCGGGTTGGGCCGCTAAGTTTCTAAGAATGTCGGATTATGCCAGTAAGCTTCTTAGAAACTCGGGTTGGGAACTAAATTTATTAAGTACTCCTATTAGGAAGGGAATTTTTTAAGAACGTGGGATATGGCTCTTAACTTTCTAAGAAACTAAGGTTAGGCAGTCAGCTTAATTTCAAATAGTGATTTTTTTACACTTCTAACTATCACTTATGTCCCTTTAAATAGTTAAATAGATCGCAGTCCATCAATGGTAATTGAAAAAAAACAATTTTTCCAGACGGCTCGTCCCGCTACGACGCCCGTTATCCGAGTGATGACGTAATGACGTCCAGCGGGCACAGCTTCTTCGGCGGAGATCAAGAACGTCAGCGAAGAAAAAAGTAAGTTTTTTAGATTCATTATTATTTTTTGAATAATAACGTAATGTACAAATAAAGCTACATGGCTGTACTCACGCAATTGCACAGGGAGGACCTACTAGAACAGGTGATGCAGGACCGGTGCAGCTTCACTCAATGGACCGGCCAAACCGTGGTAGCCTGGCTAGAACTTTGGGTCGGCATGCCAGATTGGTACGTGGCCGCTTGCAAAGCCAACGTCAAATCCGGCGCTATCATGGCCAGCCTATCTGATCAGGACATCCAACGCGAGCTGGGCATTTCTAATCCGTTGCATCGGTTGAAGCTCCGATTAGCCGTTCAAGAGATGCTGGATTGGACGGCGGCTTCGGGTGGTCAGGACGGCGGCGCTGGCGGGCCCAGTCTGAGCCTCGTATGCGGCCGAATGGGCCACGATTGGATTGGCAACAGCTGGCTACCCAGCCTGGGTCTCGGCCAGTACCGGTCAGCTTTCATGGACTGCCTGGTTGATGCTAGAATGCTGACGCGTCTAGGCAAGAAGGAGCTGCGCTCGCATCTGCGCATGTCCGACTCTGGGCACAGGCGGTCCCTGGCCTGCGGTATTCAGGCATTGCAGCTGGTTGGCTTCGATAGGCAGGCGTTGGAGGCCAGGCGGGAGGCTTGCGTCAAGATTGATAGCGGTGAGTTCTTTTGTTCATGTTGGCGTTTATGTAGTAGCGCTGCTTAACCAGGGAGCTAGCCGCCTTTCCGTTACCTTTAAGTCCCCTTTTCGCTAGCCTTGGCGTCCCTCTTGCCGTCAGTAGCTTCGGCGCCGCCTTCTCGTCAGTAGCTTCGGCGCCATCTTCTTCCCGTCAGTAGCTTCGGCGCCGCCTTCTTCCCGTCAGTAGCTTCGGCGCCGCCTTTTTCCCGTCAGTAGCTTCGGCGCCGCCTTCTTCCCGTCAGTAGCTTCGGTGCCCCCTTCTTCCCGTCAGTAGCTTCGGCGCCGCCTTCTTCCCGTCAGTAGCTTCGGTGCCCCCTTCTTCCCGTCAGTAGCTTCGGCGCCGCCTTCTTCCCGTCAGTAGCTTCGGCGCCGCCTTCTTCCCGTCAGTAGCTTCGGCGCCGCCTTTTTCCCGTCAGTAGCTTCGGCGCCGCCTTCTTCCCGTCAGTAGCTTCGGCGCCCCCTTCTTCCCGTCAGTAGCTTCGGCGCCCCCTTCTTCCCGTCAGTAGCTTCGGCGCCCCCTTCTTCCCGTCAGTAGCTTCGCCTTATTTTCAGTAGCTGAAAAGAGCGATAAAGTGTGAGAAGTGAAAGTAAAATCGATCTAAAAACAAACCTCCCCGCAGACCTTCTTGTCTGGTCCAACGAACGCCTCCAACAGTGGCTCCGCGGTCTGGGCCTTCTACGCGATGACGCAGCCTCCAGTCGGTCATTTGCCGAGTCGGGCTATCACGGCGCCCTTCTAGTGCTGGACCCGGGCTCGCGGGCTGGTCTTGGCCAGACTGTGCAGCAACTATCCAGCTCGGGTTCCCGTGCCAGAGCTCTGTTAGACCAGCGGCTTAGCCAGCTTATTGCCGAGTCGGAGTCCGCCGTTGCCGCCGCTACCGCTGAGACAGCGGCTAGACGCTTGTCCAGTCCAGATAGTGCTTAATCGTTAATATTGATTTTCAACGTGGTTCAGGGACTACTAAATGTAATTCCTGCCTCATAGTTACAATATTTTTAGCGGTCCTGGCCTAGAGGTTTTCAATGTTTCTGTGACTCCTGTGTATTTATTTACTGCGAACAATCGATCAATCAAATATGCAATCAACTATCAACAATCGATCAAGTTAGATTTAGTATTACATTACTTTTGTACACCTGCGAATGCACACATGCCTGGTTTCTTATGCATAAATGTAGTTTTTTGTTGCAACACAATATATTGTTGTATTTGTTGCCTAAATAAAATTGTGTGTGCCGCAGTTGCTTGTTTTGTGTTCGCTATAGTTCTTGCTGCTGCTTTTGCTGTTTTTTAGTACAGTAATTTTTAGTGCTTTAATGTGATAAATACTTGCGCCCTACTACTTTCAGTAGGATAATTAAGTAAGTAAAGTTCGATTTTGTTTAATTAGTTTTTTTGTTATCTTTTTGATTTCGAAAACAGTTTGTTTGACAATTTTGATTGATTGATTGATTTTTCTTGAGTAGATAATTTGCTCAGTTTTTGTGTGCTCCGTAAGTCCTGCTTTCAAATTTGATCAGTTTGATTAATCTTAAAACGCTTGATCAATTTGCGTGTAAATATAAATGGGAAACTTCTTTCTACCAGACCATGTTCACACCATTGCACCAGTGTTGTATTAAAATTTGTGCATGTTTTATCGCATATTGTAATATTTCTGCTTTTAGAAAGCCTATTTAGTGAGTGTAATTTTTATTGTATTATTTTAGCTTAATTGCATCCATACACATACATATATAGTTATAGATATATTAAGTCACCCGCAGTGGGTCACTTATTGTGACTGACTGAAAAGCGTGCGTCCAGGTATTTTTTTCATTTTTTTATTATTGTGCTTCTGCCGCCCGCTATGCCTAGTATTTATTAATTAAATTGCTTATTCCTAGCTGGCGCGTTTGACTTCAGATTAAATTTACAATGAACTGACCAATATTTAAGTGACTTGCGAAGTTTGGCTTAATTTATGCGTAGTCAGGTTGCTAATAGGTCATTAAGAGGACGCTTTTATCCGCCTCAGATCCTTCAGAAGGTGTCTTTACCCGCCTTAGATCCTTCAGAGGGTGTCTTTACCCGCCTTAGATCCTTCAGAGGGTGTCTTTACCCGCCTTGGATCCTTCAGAGGGTGTCTTTACCCGCCTTAGGATCCTTCAGAGGGTGTCTTTACCCGCCTTAGATCCTTCAGAGGGTGTCTTTACCCGCCTCAGGATCCTTCAGAGGGTGTCTTTACCCGCCTTAGGATCCTTCAGAGGGTGTCTTTACCCGCCTTGGATCCTTCAGAGGGTGTCTTTACCCGCCTTAGATCCTTCAGAGGGTGTCTTTACCCGCCTTGGATCCTTCAGAGGGTGTCTTTACCCGCCTTGGATCCTTCAGAGGGTGTCTTTACCCGCCTTGGATCCTTCAGAGGGTGTCTTTACCCGCCTTAGATCCTTCAGAGGGTGTCTTTACCCGCCTTGGATCCTTCAGAGGGTGTCTTTACCCGCCTTGGATCCTTCAGAGGGTGTCTTTACCCGCCTTAGATCCTTCAGAGGGTGTCTTTACCCGCCTTAGATCCTTCAGAGGGTGTCTTTACCCGCCTTGGATCCTTCAGAGGGTGTCTTTACCCGCCTTAGATCCTTCAGAGGGTGTCTTTACCCGCCTTGGATCCTTCAGAGGGTGTCTTTACCCGCCTTGGATCCTTCAGAGGGTGTCTTTACCCGCCTTAGATCCTTCAGAGGGTGTCTTTACCCGCCTTAGATCCTTCAGAGGGTGTCTCTACCCGCCTCAGATCCTTCAGAGGGTGTCTTTACCCGCCTTAGATCCTTCAGAGGGTGTCTTTACCCGCCTTAGATCCTTCAGAGGGTGTCTCTACCCGCCTCAGATCCTTCAGAGGTGTCTCTACCCGCCTAAGATCCTTTAGAAAAGTTCTTTTTTCGCAATCTGTTGTCGCAAAATCAGGTTTTTTTACGCTCGCTCCAAACTCTTCGTATTACTAGTAGCAAGAGGCTACTTTTTTGGACGCTTCGAAATATCGAATCATCAGAGAAAGAGGCCTTTAATGTTAAATTTTGGAGCAATTTACTGCAGGTAGAGTCGACTATCTACAGAATAGAAATGAGTTTGAAATGTGAAACGGTCTTTTCAGTAGCCATTCGAGTCTTTAATACATCAGCGCCGTTATTAGCGCCCCGTTGCTTTAATTATAATCACGAAATTTTATCGCATAAAGAAATATTGCATGCATGCGTGCGTCGCCCGCGCGCGTGGCGTGGCGTGCCTGCAGCAGTCAGTTGGGGGGCTGCTATGACTAGATTTCTATAATGTAGCAGCTCTACAAGATGAGGCGGGAGGCATCGGATGATGTTGGGATTGAATTCTTGCGACTTTTCCCTCTACACGGACACACACGCGGGTATCCATGACCCCTTCGCGATAGCAGCTCGTCGTGCATGCGAATTATGTGATTCGCATGGGGGAATGAAACACATGGAACAGAAAGAGAGAGAAACAGGGCGAGAAGGCTTGTGCGTTAGGGGGGGGGGGGGGGGGCGCCTGCGCGAAATAAAAACATGGCCAGGTGGGATCGGGAGGTTCACCTGCGACGCGTAACGCCGGGGCGTGGGCAATCTGGGATTTCGGAAACGGTGTGTAAGAAGTTGAAAAGCCGTGTACAAGGCATGCAGGGTGAGAAACAGCGCTCGCTTTGACTCGAAACATGGGGAAACCTCTCGCTTCGCATGCTGCAACTCTTGACGGGGTATTGAATTGAATTTCTAGATTTAGCTAAGGTTTGTTCCGGCTCGAGCGCTCGGATTGGGACAATCGTGACGGCGCAAATAATATTTTCTCAATTTTGCCGTGCCAATCCTGCCTCCTGTCTCGTAAATCTAGATTTGGTTTGCAAGCTCGTAAGGTTGTTTAAAATAGCGACAGTATTCACTGAGGCTGTGGTTTTCAAATCCACTAATTCGACACCCCATTAAACCTCTGCGCACTGCCGCTTTTCTCATCGCCCAGTTCGTTTATGCCCCGCAGAATTGCTCGTTATAAAAACTTTCCCCATTCCCCAATTTGGCATCAAATTAAGCACTGACACGTAATGATCAGCACCCACAAAAATAGTGGCACCTTTCCTACCGCGTAATCAGGCGCCCACAATAATAGTGGCACCTTTCCTACCGCGTAATCAGGCGCCCACAAAAATAGTGGCACCTTTCCTACCGCGTAATCAGGTGCCCACAATAATAGTGTCACCTTTCCTACCGCGTAATCAGGTGCCCACAAAAATAGTGGCACCTTTCCTACCGCGTAATCAGGTGCCCACAAGAATAGTGGCACCTTTCCTACCACGTAATCAGGTGCCCACAAAAATAGTGGCACCTTTCCTACCGCGTAATCAGGTGCCCACAATAATAGTGGCACCTTTCCTACCGCGTAATCAGGCACCCACAAAATAGTGGCACCTTTCCTACCGCGTAATCAGGTGCCCACAATAATAGTGGCACCTTTCCTACCGCGTAATCAGGTGCCCACAAAAATAGTGGCACCTTTCCTATCGATCGTCGTAAGCCTAATTTGCTGGCCACCCAACAAAAGGCATTTAATTTTTAATGCGCTCGTAGGTAAAATAAGCTGTATAAATCTCTTCAAGAATTCATTTTCCAGAAAGAAGATAGCTACTAGCAGTTCTGACTGTTGAAGTGCTCAAAGAAACTCCTTCACCAGATACGCAAAATATGGTTTCCTTCAGAAGCAATCGTTTTATATCTCTATGCCCCATCCTCCACTAGGAATCTTTGACAGGTTGAAACGCAAGCACGATGTTATAGTTACATTTCAATTCAGGAGCTGTGAAGGGTTAGCAGTGAAATGGTACAGCTGTTTTGATTGACAATCTTCGGAAATAATGAAACCTGTAGCAATTTTTTTCTTCGCTTCTGGCGACTTGAACAAGTTTTTTTATTGGAGGCCTTTTGTCTAACGCGTCTTATCATAATGCAATTGGAATTTATAGAGGTTGGTATTTATAACTAAAGTGAAAAAAAGTAAAATTACCTGTTAGACAGTTAGACAGATGCTCAAATTTGCTGTAAAATTTTTATTGAGATTTTAAAAACATTTACATTTTGCTTCAACATTGTAATTGCCTGATGCGCCTTCTAGAAGCAGCAACTAAAGTAAGACTCCACCAATTGATTCTCTAGAAGCTATAGGCTCCACTATGTCTCCAAAGCTGCAACTTGCTTTACTGCTTTTGCATTGGAACTTTCCCTCCATCCGCCCGGACCTGTGTGTGTATGGGTGTGTGTATGGGTGTGTGTGTGTGTGTGTGTGTGTGTGTGTGTGTGTGTGCGTGTTTCGACCGGGGCATGAATGAATATGCTTTGGCAGGACGTGGTTTGGGGATAGCTGTGGCTGGGCAGTGCGCAGAATGTCAAACGACGCTCCCTGTGTAAACACGCTCATCCTCTTCTTCTTTAGTTTTTATTAATACATGTTGGCCGCCTAACATGCTGATGCGCGATGCATCTGCGGGCCGAGGAAAGTACCTGCCGGGCTGCCTGCTTGATGAAAAAGAAACAGATGGGAGGCGGAGTGGGACTTTTCTGAGAGGATTTTTTTGTCCTTCGCGTTGGCAGGTACGCTTACAGGCACGCAATGATGTCGGCGGGAATTATTGTTTTATTTAATACCGCGGACACACCTCCCCGTGACAGAGGTTTGACATTCGATATCCGTCACTATAGGGCTCTACTGTCACTCGGACTGTCCGCTCGTCACTCTAGGGCTCTACTGTCACTCGGCCTGTCCGCCTTGTCACTCTAAGGCTCTACTGTCACTCGGCCTATCCACCTCGTCACTCTAGGGCTCTACTGTCATTCGGCCTCTCCGCATTGCTTTTCCCGCTCTGCAATGTCACTCTGCCCCACCTCAGACCTCACACAGGATTTAGCCAGCCAGGAGAGGCAACATGCGAAGTCTGCATATCAACAGGTGGCACGCAGTAAAATAAAAACCTGTGACATTTTCAATAGACAAACCGACGCACCCTAATGCAGCCACCGCAAATAATGCAATACAATTGGAGGCTGCTGGCAGCTGGACGCCAAAACGACATTTTCATTTTTAAAAAGAAGGACAGAAACGTTAAGGCACAGATTTAATCTTGGGCAAATCCCTCGGCGACACTGTCACCTGTGCCGCATGCTGAACCATCAATCCTGCACTCCGCTGCTGCAGCCGAGGAGATTTCGGGAAAGGAAAAGGGGCATGGAGAGGCGGGCGCATGGGGGAGCAAGGTGCATGTTTTGACACGCGGCCAAGCCATGCAGATCCCATGGGGGGGGGGGGGGCGCGGAGACGAGAGAGAGAGAGGGGAGGGGAGGGGAAACTTTCGCGTAAGCTGAAGCGATAGCTTGTAAACCCACGGGGAACAAACCTGGGTAGAGCTAGGGGGGCTGGGGGCTCGAGAATTCGACAACGTGTGGGACTTCCCTTCCCAGACTGCCTGCCAGGCTGCACCTACCTACGCCATGCATCCATCGCAGCGCACATGTTCCATATCTATCAGTCAGTCATTGCGCCCCCCATGCATGCGTTGCTGCTGCTTCTGCTGCTTCTGCTGCTGCTGCGATGGTCCATCCACCTTAGTGCCGATCAACGAATTCGCCGTCCTTTCTCTACTATTTTTTTCTACCTCCACCTCTCTAACTGTCTAGCTCTATCGGATGATTCCTCATCCCCAACTAGTTCTTCCCACGTGCTCCCCATCCGAATTGCCCGAGTCCGCTATACGCCTTCCAAATCCCAAGTCTCGCCTCGCATGCTGAAATCCCGTCGCAGCAATTCGTCCTCGTTTGGCCAAAACAGCCACCCCGCCGCCTCGGTTCGCGATGAGCCAGCCTGCCGTTTGATCGCTGCTGCTGCTGCTGCTGCTGCTACTAAAGAGGACTGAGAGGTGTGTGGGTGTGTGTGTGTGTGTGTGTGTGTGTGTGTGTGTGTGTGTGTGTGTTGCTAATCAGGCAGAGCTGCCGCCCCACCGCCCTATCGTACGAGCTTATCCTCACACCCTTAGCCCTCTGTCCCATGCGCCTTACATGTTGTTCGTATGAGGCGCGCTTTCTTTTTTGCCCACGCCTCCATGTTGTTCGTCTTCATCTTACAATTTCTCCTTTGCTTGTTTTCTTTCGAAAAAAATAGCTTTCACCGTGCAGAAAGTAGTATTATTTGTTATTTTTCATAGTATTACTATCGTGTTCTCCAGTTCTGTTATTTTTTTGCGGCTATCGACGCAGCTTAGAAAGGTAGGTGCAGTCTAAGAAAACTGGCGATTTTCTTTCTCAGAAATAGAAGTTTGTTTTGGTGTCCTCGCTAGCTGTAGGGCTCGGATGCAACTCACAGCAACTTGACAGAACGGGTCCCATATTCTAACAGTTAGTTACAGAATGCACCACTGTTAAAGAAATTATCCGTAGAAGTCTGTCTCTAAGCACAGAGAGATTTTGACTAATTTTTATTCAACACGCACTATTGCCGAACTCAGCCAGCCAGCCAACCGAGATAAACGATGCTCAGAGTGGTTGCGCTGGGGGCCAAGGCAGACAATAGAAAGAGAGGCGCATTGAAGCAAGCATGTGCCAATTGTTGTATGAGTCCAAGTCAGAGTGAGCTGCACATATTGAGAGAGACACTTAGCAACAACTGGAGATGAGCATGATAATGCAAGAATTGTCGCAGACTGGGCCTGCACCCCCTTCCATGGCACTCCGCAACAAAAAAATGGCATTCAACAAAAACGAATAGTATGCAGATAGAAGTAATATATTCAAGCCTCATAGAGACTTAGCCATTTCTACAGCGGCGTATTGTATAGTTTTCTCTCTTTATCGGCGCGGGCCGCACATGCTAAACATACTGCAGCGGCTTCATGCACCGTGCAGAGAGCTACTTACTAAAAGCAGCTTTTAATCTGAGCATGACAGAAGCCAATGATGGAGGGAGGGAGAGGCGGACAGAGGAGCGGAGCGGCCCTCCTGCCTCCCCGGCCATCTCTTAGCGGCTCATTATTCTGTCGCACATGCGGAGACTTCAGATTCTTTTATGACAATGAAAAATGTCTCCCACAGCAGCACTATAAGGCCTGGGTGTATATGTGAATGCATACTCTTTAATAACAGTCGTTGCTTAAAACATTTTTTTATAAAGACTTGCTTCACACACAAGTCCAAGTTAGTTACATATTGCTGCTTCTGCTGGCACCTTGCTGAAGAAATCCCCCCGCCCCCCAATCGCAGTGTCACCCGTCTATCCCTAATTCCCTCTCAGTTTACCCAGAGTGGGACGCGCCGCGCTAGGGTCCGCTCTTAGGGGCCAGCCATAGGCTAACGCGGAACAGGGCGATCAATGGACTCCACAGCAGCAGCGAATCGGCGCAAGGCCAACCCGCCGAAGCGTCTGACGCCCCAATCGTTAGGCGGCGAACAGCATCTTCATCTTCATCAACAGCAACAACTGCGCCAACAGAAGAGTCGCGTGAATAGCGCCGATCAGGAAGACTGTTTAACGCCTACAGACGAAGCTGAGGACATGCAGCGACAATCAAACAATAGCAGCAGCAATAGCGCCAGCTGCATGAGTCTTAACGACTATTTGCGCCTCGTGACGGCGGCCGCATCGGCACCGTTGGACCTTACGAAGGCATCATCGACAGCTCCTAGTGACCGGGTCGCGTTGCCGCCGCCAACGCCGCCGCAACCGCCAATCGGTCCGCTTTTCCTGCCGTTTCCACCGCTAGGCGGGCTGCCACCCCCGCCGCTGCCACCGCCGAAGCATCAGCAACCACCGACTCCAGTGCGACCGCAGTCAGCTTCATCCCCGGCCTCCTCGGTATCAGGCGGCATTGTCGGAGCAAATGGCAACGGCTGCTCCGGTGTTGGTTTTGAGCCAACAGCAACAAAAACGTTGAACCAGTGCGCCGAGGCGGCGCTTCAAGAGGCCACCAGCCTGGCCAGTGCGGTGACTCAGGTCCTGCGCGGCCTGCAGCAGCCCGCTGTGTCGGAGGTGCAGAAGGCCCGCAGCCTGATCGACGGTGCTCAGCAGAAACTGACCGAAGCGCATCAGATGCTAGCCGAGTACGAGCGATTGTTGCAGACGCTTCAAGCGGCACAGCAGCAACAGCAGCAGCAGATGCAGGAGATGGCACTTGCCGCAGCGGCGGCGGCAGCAGCTGCATCATCAGCGATCCCACCAACCGTTGGGCATCTGCCGCTAACCAGCCTGAGCAACCACGCTCGACACCGCCAGCTGACTGGCAACCAACAGCAGCAACGACAGCATCAGCTGGAGCACCAGCTCGAGCCCCATCGCCTGCCGCCAACGGCTGCCGGCGTTGTCAAGAAGCTGCGCAAAGATCCGCGCTGTCAGGACGGGCCGGAGAAGGACTGGGTGGACCCCAGCTTCGTGCCATCTGTCTCCTCCGACGGGGTAAGCTGTAGAAAAAAAACTGCACTTTTCTAAGCTCTGAAGTTTTCAATTTATGAAGCGACACAAGCTTCTGTGATTGTAGCGCAACAAAGCGATGGCCCACCTGTTCAGTTCGTGCCAGCTGTATTGCTGCGCATCATCTGGGGGTTCCCTTCATCGCCACTTTGTCGGTGTCTTAGACTTAGACTTAGCTAATGCCGCGGGTCAGTAGGTCAACTCGCTCCGTATGGATGGACTGAAATGGGGCGGCGGGTGTCAGGCGCTCATCTGTAATGTTACGCAAAGACTTTTAGCTCTTCGCATACCAATCGCTAAAGCCATGATAGATGGAATCAACTGAACTAAAAAAATGTGAATAGCTGTGCGCGTGTGAACGCTTGATGATTCTTCAGCTATTTACCGCCGACTTGAGGCAACGTGTCTTGCATGTTAGCGCTCGTGTAAGCTGTCTGTCTGGCTATGTATGGGCATTGTTGGAACACCTGGATTGAACCGCAATGCAAAGGTGTCATCATGGAACACGGGCTTATACAGGATGGAGTATGTTAACCCACATACCTTTTGTCACTTTTGACTGGTTATTTGCCTTAGTGTATACATGACAAATGTGCGATAAATTGTCACATTTTCCCACTGAAAGCTGACTGATTGACTCTTTCTGTCCCTCCATATCGTTTATTATCATCTCCCCCCCCATTTATGCAGTGCTGTCTAACTGTGAGCAAAATGTATGGGTAGAGGTAAAGTAGCGCTTAAGGCTGAGCAGCTACAGTGGAACATAGAGACTCTGCCTGCTGCCATGGCAACCAACGCCTGTACCGCTGCCTCCTGTATTCAAGACCCCCTCCAGTTTTTTTTTTGTTAAAAATGCCAATGGCAGCAGCCATGTTTAGTTACTTGCTGATAGAAAGGCATTGTGATTGTGAAAGGCCCGTTTTTTGTTATAAACGGGGGATGGGTGCGCGTTTTCATGTCTAGCTGTTAGCCTGTGTTAGCGAAGGAAACCAGGGTCGGGTAGAGAGAGCAAGAGAGTGGGAAATAGGAGAGAAACTGCTGCATGTCTGTTGTCATGGGGGTCTTGGGGGGAGCATAATTCTGCGAAATTAGCAAGCTCTCCAGAGTCTGGGCGCTTCTCCCCACCTCCCTGACTTTCCCAACAGAGTTTTTTTATGATCGCAGCCTCGGAATTGGCGACCAATTTCTGGGTCAGTTTGTCAGATCGAAGCTGGGAAAGTTGGCTTAATAGTTTTCAATGCAATCGGTTCAAGGTGTGGGATAACAGTAGCGCTACCTGGCGTCTGCCTGCCGTTTCCTAGTTAGTCAGTTTGTTCGTCCCGTACCATGTTGAACCATCTTGATGTGGGGCGTGCGCGCGTGTGTTTGGGGAAATCGGGTTGCTGCTGGAGGCGGATGCGCAAGACTTTTTTGGCGTCCTTACAAGCCACTTGATATTTTGCAAAGCGCGAACCAGCACAGGGGTCTGATACTCATTGCGGCTAAAAGGCTAAATAATAACTAGTGAAAATGGCCAAGTGCGCCCCTTCCCACTCTTCCATGCTTCATGTCCATCCCACATGAAAAATTGGGGCATTGTTTATCATAGCATTCTTTTGCTTTGCATGTGTCTAAGGGGTGCTTTTTGCTTGGTGGGAAGCTTCTGATCACTGTAATAGCCAAGTCTTTGTCAGGCCCAAAGGCTCCCCTCGCACGTGTAACGGTATAAACACACAACGGCCAAGAGGTTTTTAGGGACCTGTCAGGCCGTGCGTCCATTATAAATACTTTGCTCTTGTGGAAGATGGACACCATAAGGAATAACGCAAATTTCCCTGGCTTGTTTTGTTATTAATAGACTGAGAGCCTTCAAAAGCCTGACTGAATGGGCTTGATAAAGATCCCTAAGATCAGGGAGTTAAAGGAAACTGCAGTAGCTGTTGCAACACCTCCACTTGAGGCCCATATTGTTAAAAGAGAAACCCACCTTCCTCGCTTTCGGTTTCATCTTACGAGCTCTAGACTGCTTGAACATTGCTTCATCCATTCAAATCTTGAACCTGTCCAGCTGCCACTCGCACAGGCATTTAACGAATCCGACTGGAATAACAAAACAGAACTGAAAGAATTAAAAGATTTTGTTTATTTTTAAGTTCGTGTGCAGCAAAGCGTGCTCGGGTTTAATACGGAAATTTTGCGCGCACAGATAACATCCAGAAACTTTCTGTCATAGACTACAGGGCCCATAATGGATCTCCAGGTCTCTGAACAGGTAACCGGAATATCTGATAAGGCATGTTAGCTGATCCCATTTTCGGACAAAGCTAAACTTCACCAGGCGAGAAATCTAAGATAGAACCAGATTTCTTATGTTTAAGCAGCGAATTGTATTGGCTCGGTCTCAGTTCTGATGGCAATAAATCACTCAGTTCAATGCTGTTTATTTAGAGAGCAGCGGTGCAAGTCTGCCAATCGAATATCATGGGGTAAAGATTGTCCTATATTATAAGATCAATCAAGAAGTTTGTTGCTAGGTTGAGAGAATGATATTTTTTGTTATTTATAGATACTATTGGCCTTGGATACAGAATTCTCCGAAAAGTGTTGTCCTCAATTCCCAATAGTGATGGTAAACTGATATATCACGCTACCATATTAAGCGCACCCGCAATGTATTCCTCGAAGAAATGTTTTTTAAAACAGACTGTGTTGCTATGGGAGCGAAATGTCGCAATGACTTCGTTCTGTGTTGCAAGACCCGATCTTTAAATGCAGTATTTTAAAATCAAGCTGGAACGGTGGATATTCAAGGTAAACTTTGTCTTGGCCATTTGCAAAATAAACACTGAGTATTTACAATGGAGGTATCTGATTGGACTTAGCTATCAAAATATAATGAATTTATTACTGTGTCCAACGATATCTAGTGAGGCCTTGTCTTTTCTTAACTACGAGTCTATCTAGTCTCGTAGATTTCATGTACAGGGTACACATTTTATCTAGATTTCATCTAATGTACATGCAGAGAGGCCCATTGTGATCAAGCACCGCTAGGAGCATTGTAAAGTATTTACTTTTGAGTAGTTCCTACGGTTTGAATCTTAATAACAAAAATTGTCCTTAAAAACAGCATAGCTAGAAAATACCTAGCACAAAAGCTAGCAAATTTGGCTATAGCCAAAGCTATTTTTTTGCTACAAACATCTCTCTCTATTTATCGCTTTGCAAAATGAATGCCAAACTATCCACTAACTAGGCAGCTTGGAAACAAAATTAAGATTGGGCCATTTTGGAAGACGACCGAGAAAGTGGTACCCCTCTAAAGTCAGGCAGGTTAGATAAGACCAGACAGTGTTAGAGATAAAGCCAGATTCCAATTGAACTATAGAAAGATGGACCAAACAAAAAATACAGAAGCCCGCCTTGGCCCACTGGACTCCAGCAATGCTGATTGTGTGATTCGCGCGCATGTGCGTTAACTATTGGTTGAATGAAGCCACAGAGTTTATTGTTGTGCTTGGTGCGCCAGGGACGGTCGTCCACCAACGCATCAGTGGGGGTCCTCCGGCGTTCACATTTTCGGCCAGAAGCCTATGGCGGATCAAGTTAAACAGCTTCCAGGGATTACGATTAGGAGCTTAGAAATTCTAGCGAAAATGCGCGCCCGCCAGGTCCGCATGCTACAGGGCCACCCGCGGGTTCTGTTATAGGCCCGAGCCTTGCGGTGGCCGCATCCTTGATGCCAGTCATTCGCGAGGCCCCGTCGCGTACTGAGTCAATAAACTAACTTGGTGGGCCCGCCGTCTCCGCTCCCAAATGGTCTTCGGGGGCGGCCCTCGCGTGAAGCCTTTCAAATCGTGCGCTTTTCGTACGCGTCGCATTTAAGAATTTATTGACGATGAAATTGCCAGTGCAATCAGAATTGTTCAGTTAGATTTGTGGCTAGCAGTGGGAGCTGCGATGTCCTGTTATCGAATGGATTATTACCTGCAATCTGCGTAAAGGCTTAATGCTTCAATGACTGATTCATCATATTTTTCTGTGTTCTGGGAAACTGCAGAGCCTATACTTAAATGGAAGCTGCTGCCTCACTTCCCCGATGCTTCAGCTGGAGCTGCAGTCTCCATTCCCCGATGCTTCAGCTGGAGCTGCTGCCTCCCTTCCCCGATGCTTCAGCTGGAGCTGCTGCCTTTAGCGCTTTGCATGATAGCCTGTTTTTAGAAAGTAATTCCTACAGAAAATTTAGTCGCGAAAATTGCTTGTTAAACATGTCCCCTTTAGTTCAAATATATTTATCGGTTGCTCTTGATGTTTGCGATAAAATATTGAAAAAATAGCTGCACTGTTTCATCCAATAGTCACTTTACTTGTTTAACAAATGAATTTATTCGTTTTTACAAGTTTTTTTAACAAAATCTATTTTCCTACTAATAGTAGGGTTTTATGCATCAAAATGAAAAATTACCAAACCGATTGCAGAAGCACGTGATCCTCTCGGACACGCACCCGGCAGTGCGCATGACTCTCGCCGACTATCAGGAATCAATATGCCGGGCCTCTGGCAGCGCCACCAGACATTTGCGCATCCTCATGAAGCACTTCTTCTCGCAGGGCACCCTGGCGAGATCTTCGCTCACAGGCAATGGCCAGTACAAGGAGGTGCTCGACGAAAACCTCACAATGGGCATTCGAGGTTAGTTTTGCTTTTTATTTATGTAATCCGGCCGGTCGGATGTGCTTATTTTTTACCGAAAGGTTAAGGAACTGATAAATTTGGACGTTAGGGAAACAAAACTAATTATAGTGTAAAATATTCTATACACACTGGCGCAGATTACATACAGCACCGCTACCCCAAGCTGAAGGCCGCCAAGATCAACTTGTGCTGCACAGACGTCTGCGTGCAGGCCAGGCGGGTCATTGAAAAACAGGCTCGAGTGACGACAAGCAGTTCCACCCGGTTGACGCCAATAACGTCGCCGCCTTCAGCGCAGGCAGCCCAGGCAGCCGTCGGCACCGCCAATCGCGACTCTTCGTCGATGGACGACGGCGGCGAAGTTGAAGCCGATGACGAAGCCGGCAGCGTGGCCAGCTCGCACGATCTGACGCCGGACCTGAATCCGGGCAGCCTCAGCCTGCACCGTCTGCATCCGATTGATTCGCCAATGAACTGAGAGCCGATTTGGTTGAGGTGGTCAGATTTTGACGTTTTAGTTCCATTTTGGTAATTTTTTTTCTAAGATCGGTGCTTCACGAATTATAAAATCATATATAAAATGAGTTTAAGATTTGCTAGATAAACATTTGCGTCACGTGACTGTTTTTTAAATTTCTCTCCCAACTTCGGTTAATTAAAAAAATTAAAAGGCACATAACAAATCGATTTTAAATCGATGAAGAAAAGTGAATTAATAAAACACCGAAGCTATTAAAATTTTATGTCGATTTTTTGTACCCGTACAGGTAGCATGTACGTATGCTATAAGTAAGTCCTACTCCACACCATTTCAAATTGTATATAAAATTCATTTATTTTCTCATCATATAAAATCTCTTTTCTTTTCTTCACTGATATTAGATTCGGCTCGGCCTAATTAAATGCCAGATGTTCGCTAATTGTTAAATTCGCATCTGATTATTTTGTGTAGCCAATTATTGCGTCTAAGTTAGATCTAATTTAAACAAACACATAATGAAAATTACAATGCTATTTTAGCCAAAAATCAGCAGTAAATATTCTGTGAAATGTGCTGAATAATTTTACGATTAGTTTTTCGATGAAGTAATTTAATTAATTAAAATATGCTTCAAATTTGTTTTAATTATATTTTTTACTAATTTATCAAATTGTTTTCTACATGTAAATTATCATTAATATAAATTAGCTCGTATATGCGTCTTATTTTTATGAATGAACCCAGACAACATTATGTAGTGACCACAGTTATATTAATATTTGCTTTATTAAATTTGTATTTGCCATATCCATATTTTAGTGATGCTCATAATTTTGCCAGAATTGTTTAAACTACAATTTCCTTATAGTATTTCTTTATAAAAGACTTGCTTCAGGCTTAGCCTATCAGTTATTTAAAAAATTATTTTGCGTTAAAACAAGTGCTAACCATGCGGTGTGAATTGTGGACTTTCATCTTGCTCCAATTGATATTTATATTATTTGCATATACTATATGCTAACTGCTCACTGTACTCTTCTAAACTATCAGTAAAGTCCTTCTTAATAGCCTAAATGTGATCGTCGCTGTTAAAAATATTTATTTGTACTTTGCGGACTTTAAAAGGATCAGAAAAAACTTAATATGAATGCGTAACTATGTACGTAGTCCGAATTAAAAAAATACAATTTGTTTATTTAATCGAAAAAATATTTGAGTCAGCCTACTTTATTGAACTATAGCGATTTGCTTCTTCTTAAATTATCAACGTTAGTTTACCTTAAATTAAATGATAACAAATCGTGACAAGTGCCTAAACAAAAGAAAAAAATTCTCACCGAAGGTAACAGTAATAAATTATGATTGCTTACAATTATAATTTACGATAATATGAATACAAATATTTTAGCCCACAGTATTAATGCAGCTCTTTTATTCGTTGAATTTTGCTGACTTCCGCCATAGGCTACTCATAGTAGCTGATTGATGGTTGTCGATGGAATTATTTAGCTAAGTCGGCAAATAATATCCTGAAATTTTTCTGCCGCAGAAGAAACAAAGCCTAAAATCAAAAACCCATGGCTTTCCTTCGCATTCTGCTTGGTATCAAATAGGCGATGCAACAATGACTTTTTTTGCATTATCTTAAGCAGAAACAATAAAATAATGCATCCAATTACTTACTAAGAGTATTTTGTTGGCAAAACTGCTTTGTTGTAAAAGATAAAAATGCATTTACAATACACTATTTCCATGCATTTCCAAACGGGATCAAAGGGCAGGTGGAGCGAGAATCACGCAGTTAGAACGGGACTGACAGGGACAGCTAGAAGGGGACAGACAGGGACAGCTGGAAGGGGACAGACAGGGACAGCTGGAAGGGGACAGACAGGGACAGCCAGAAAGGGACAGACAGGGACAGCTAGCAGGGGACAGACAGGGACAGCTAGAAGGGGACAGACAGGGACAGCTAGCAGGGGACAGACAGGGACAGCTAAAAGGGGACAGACATAAGGAGATAAAAAATTAAAAAGGAATAATCTTGAAACAAGACACAAGCTCCCTGTTCCAACCCAGTAACTGTTGGAATGCAGTTGCTATCCAGGTTAGGAAAAACCATCTAGCCGCTCAAGAATTTCGCCTTCACTAGCTGCAAAATGTATTGATAGCTACATGTATACTTTTGCTTTTTCCGCCTCCAAGTTTGCGCTCGGTTCGACTCGTCGAAAGAAATCGAACTTCGAAGAAGACGAAGGCGTGACAAATCGGGGGCTGGGGCTCGAAGTGAAGCTTGCTTGCTTGCTTGAAAATAGCAAAGCGCTTGAGATCTTTCACTCGAGTTGAGCTGCTTCTAAGCAGGGTGTGGAATTTAGGATGTATAGAGGAGCTTTTGCCATTCCTATAAGTTTAGTCAAGGCCGAATTCAAATAAATCAAAATTAAAACAAACATCTAAAGTGTTTCTTTCTGAGCCAAAAAAGACAAAAAATTTTCATAACAAATTCTGTTTATGTCGGCAACGCACAGATGAAGAAAAATTTGTCATGCAGTTAAACAAATATATCAGGCATTTACCAAAGACGAGAGAGAAAAAAAAGAGAACTGCACGAATGCATGTGGGGCGCGATCGAGAGCAGAAATAAATATTTGGAAATTAATAATAATTCATTTATTACATACTCCACTTGCATTCATTACAAGGGCGAAGAGCTTTTAATATTTTATATATAAAAATATGAAAATAGAAAAGTGCAAAAAAATCGCATCAAAATACAACATCCGCAGTCCGGTCTCTCTCTCTCTCTCTCTCTCTCTCTCTCTCTCTATCCCTTTGGAAACACGAAGCAAGTTGTACGTTAATGAACTAATACAGAGGTGGTTCTGGTAGCCCAGTCTTCTGCGCTAATAGGATTTTTATAAGGTAAAGGTCAAGACAGAAGGAGCGCCTAAGCAGTGACTCAAAGAGCTGAGGTGCTGGCTAATGGGATTAACTCCCATGTAATATCCTCTTTAGCTCAGACTAGCCGCAGAAAGAGCAGGCGTGAATTGAGATTAAAAAAGGCGAAAAAATTTGGACAGCAGATGACAGCAAAAACGGATGAAAAAACGTTCCGAAGAGTATTTTCTGCGGCATAAGGTGGTAAACTAACATTGGAACTGACCAGAGCGTGCAATGTACGCTCATGGAGTAGAGAGGCTTAAACTGTACACCCCGTGCGTGAGCGTATGGCCTATAGTTCTTATCTTGTCAGGCACACTGGTTGTCTTTGTGCTGCCTTAAACGGATGGATATTATTTTTACGAAGCCAAACGAAACTAGATGAAGTGAAGGTGAATGAATAGTTAAATTTAACTGTTCTAAAATGGTGAATTTTGCGTGCTCAAAATTTTCATCTCGAAGCGCAAAGCATGGCTGCGTGACAATTTCGTGAAAAGCAAATTACAAAAAACCGAGAAATATAAAAAAACAGTGCATTTTAAACTGCCGACTCTTTGTCCGCGCGCTCAGCCGCGCACTGCGAGCTCGAAGATGTTGCCGCCTCGTAACCAGGCGGCTGCTGCGCCGATGTTGATGCTACGCTTCTTCTAGGATCCTGAGCATCCTGATGCTGCGGCTGCGGCTGCTGCTGCTGGTGATGGTGGCCCAGGTGAAAGTTGGCAAACAAGTTGCCCCTTGACTTGGACGACAGGCCCAGCTTCTGCAGTCCGAGCTTCACCACCGATTTGCGACGCTCCGTCTGCGGTGATGACGATGACTTTCTACCAGACGACGTCGGCTGGCTGTCCCCGACGTCGCCGATGCCGACACCGCCGACGGCGCCACCTTCGCCGCCGTCCTCGTTGTCGTCGCTGGTGTCCGGCGTCACCTGGTTGACGATCTCTTTGACCAAGTTGAGGTCCTCTTTGAGATCAGCTCGACTGCTGACCATCTGCGGATTCTGGCCGATCTTGCTGAGCCGTTCGGCGGCTACGGACTCCATGGTGCGGCGCATGAGCGGGTAGTTGTCCAGCACGGAGAGGAAATTCTCCCGCTCAAGTGAGTACAAGTTGCAATAGGTCTCGGCTCGCACGCTGGCTACCCGTCTGGCATTTGTCAGCAGGCAGATCTCTGGAGCGGTTGGTGTGGGGTTTAGGCCGGATTAGGTCAAGGGGGTAGTAGTAGTAGTAGTAGTAGTAGTAGTAGTAGTAGTAGTAGTAGTAGTAGTAGTAGTAGTAGTAGTAGTAGTAGTAGTAGTAGTAGTAGTAGTAGTAGTAGTAGTAGTAGTAGTAGTAGTAGTAGTAGTAGTAGTAGTAGTAGTAGTAGTAGTAGTAGTAGTAGTAGTAGTAGTAGTAGTAGTAGTAGTAGTAGTAGTAGTAGTAGTAGTAGTAGTAGTAGTAGAAGTAGTAGTAGAAGTAGTAGTAGTAGTAGTAGTAGTAGTAGTAGTAGTAGTAGTAGTAGTAGTAGTAGTAGTAGTAGTAGTAGTAGTAGTAGTAGTAGTAGTAGTAGTAGTAGTAGTAGTAGTAGTAGTAGTAGTAGTAGTAGTAGTAGTAGTAGTAGTAGTATTAGTAGTAGTAGTAGTAGTAGTAGTAGTAGTATTGGTTTTTGCGAGCAATCTCAGCCAAGGAGCAAGCAAACTCATCCATCCCATAGATTTCAATACGACGAAGGAGGTGGTTTGAACCATAGACTATCACTTTTTTCAACCAAACTCATCCAACGGGCGAGCAATCTCAGCCATAGCTTGTCTGCCCATTCATTCCCTCTTCCCTTCTTTCTTTCCTCCTCCTCCGATGGCTCAGTTGCGACAAACATCCAACTCCGACAGAGAGAAGCTAATCAACGCATGGAATGACGGACAAAATTTGAGCACTGCTTCACGCATTCTCGGGATAAAGCTGAAGACGTCCAGACATATAATCCAGACTTACGTAGCTACTGGAAGAATTGCTGCTCTCCAACGTGGCGGAATAAGGGAGGAATCAAGCAAGATGGACGCAGAAATGCGCCAAGAGTTGACTCGCATTGTGGATGCCAATCCGTTTGCAACACTCGAG
>CATNEM010000235.1:150000-155000 GCA_950096795.1 Macrostomum cliftonense
CAGTGTGACAGTCACATCAGGTGTCAATGCAATAGTCACAAATGAATCTGATGTATTTCTGAATTAACTGTCACATGTGGCAGCTACAGCATTTTAACTCACTTGGAGTCTATCTAAAACAATAATGCGCACTGACAGAATTGCTACTGATTTTGGCAGTCACGTACATGATCTAATCAAAGTGGAATAGGAAATTAAACAATAATAAGATAAGGAAAGGTTCTTAGTCATGGAAAAAAAAGTTTATTAAAATGCTTGAATAAAAATTATTTAAAAAAATTAAAATTAAACATCGCTTTGGCTGGATCTTAACTGTCTGGGCCATTTTAATTCAATGTTAGACCTATAGCCAGTTTAATTAACAGTTTGACGTTAGTGAGGTGATAGGTATTGGTAGATTTCTAAACCATTGCGACAGAGTGAAAGAAAGCTTGGTTTTCAGTGACAAGACTGATAAATTCGAGCAAAGTAATACTCGTAAACTAGCAGAAGATTTAGGTCACAAAATTGAAAGAAAATCAACTTAAAATAGCGACAAGATCCGATTTTCGTTAGCAAGGGGGATTATTCAGGGAGTCGATTTTAGCTATACCTGAATGTTCAACTTCCTAACCCAGGAGTCCTTGGGAAAGTCCTGGATTGCGGGGACCAGGAACTGCAGGCAGCCGTTCCAGTGGGCTAGCAGGAGCATCAAGCAGACGAGGTTAACCACTCTGATGAACACCGAGGCAACGTTCAGCAGCTGAAAGTCGCGGCAATGATTCCTAGAAAACACTATCTTAAGCTTCGAGTGAAAAATACACGGAAAAATTACGCATATGAAAAGTGCATTTACTATTTATGCTTGGGCGAAACTGTTTTTTTGTCACAACAAAGGTTTGCTCATTAGAGGTATATATGTACACGAGCAATGCAAATTAGCATGCATAATACATTGTCGTGTTGGTTAAGTAGTCACTTCACTAGCACAGCCGCATGTTCGTGCAATTACGACCGTAACCGTATAAAATATATATCATTGTTTTAAAAGTACTTCATTGAATCTACTTTTACACAATAACAGGTTAAACCTATGCAAAAATCTAACCTCAGAGCAGTCACCGTGTTAGAAGGGCCACCTATTTTTTTAAAGCCAATTGTTCAAACTCTAGGAAAATATGACAACGTAGTCAGCTTGAAAAGTTCTGCCTTCCTACACCTCTCTTATTCGCTTTAATTGTAAAAATTTAAATGTAAATCTTCTCTATTCTACCATGTACGCCGGACTATAGCTAACACCCCTAGCCTCATTCCTTACCCTAAATGTGCCCTCTTTCAATTGTACGCACATTGATGTACATCTATGCTTATCAGTGTACGTAGGCGACTCTAGCGCACGCGGGCGCACTCCTCATATGAACTGAGCGACGCTTCGAAAAATGCTTGGCCATTCATTTAGATGGATTGTTTGTGTTTTAATAACTAAGCACAGGCTGGTATGAGCATCTTGCTGATCACCTTGAGGCCGCAGCGAGACACCCATGATTGATCAGGGAAGTCCTGCAGCAACGGTATGAGGAATTGCAGGCAGGCGTTCCAGTGTCCCAGTAGCAGCATGAGCAGCACGAGATTAAATATTCCCATAAATTTATTCGCAACGTTGAGCAGCTGAAAGCGGGATTTCATGTGTGATGCTTGTGTGGACTGCGGTAAATGTGGGATGCAGTACATTTCTTTCGCACACTGGTGCACGGATCGCAACAATATCATTGTTCCTGAATTTAGACTGTACAGGAAAAAACAAAGCTATATATAAAAAAGTAAAAAAAACATAATTTGGGTAAACAACAAGCTAAACAGTGCCCAATTAAAGCGTCCTAAATTGTTACTGAAACAGTAAATTTTGTCTCCAGGTCTGACCAAGAACGATCATGTTTAGAAAAGTTTTGCCAACAGCGAGTTTTTTTTCTATTTTTTTTAAGAGGGAAAATGTTCCTCAAGACGCTTCGAAAACTGCCGAATAGTGTTCTAGCGGGGCATTCGGAACCAAGGATTCTGTTGACTTGATCTAAGAACCGGGACTGGTTATGAAGAGACACAGTATTGCTAAATTTTATTTAATTTAACTACGCTCGTAATTAACTCTTAACTCCATTGCGTATAGCTATTCTCATTCAGTAACCTCCTAGATCCTTTAGAGAGAATAACTTCCAAACATCCCGAAACTAGGGATGTTGGCATGTGAACATCAAGATTTTCTAGGTGGTGGCCTAGCATGAACAGTAAGGAGGCTGGTTGGTCATTCTTTATTGGCTCAAAATGAGGATCTAGGAGGTTGGCATCCCAGTATTCGGGAGTGAGGATAACTGATGCATTCTATTGTTACTATGGCTTAGTATATATTTAAAATTACTAAGCCAAAGTGACAATCAGTTTATTATGCGGCAATATCAGTAAAAAATATTGTTTGCTTAAAATTATTGTTTACATCAAATACCATAGAATAAGCAATAATGGTTCAAGCCGTCTAAACCGAATCTAATAGAGCTGTAATGACTGCTTGTACATTTGAATAGCAAAACAACCAGTCCCGGTTCTTAACTATTTTCTTTCCAGTTGCCCTGACAAAGGAAAGGCTACTTAATTTTAGTTGTCACCTTCAATCCGCGCTTTGCCACCCAGGAGTCCGGCGGAAAATCGCTTAGAAACGGTATTAGAAATTGGAAGCAGGCGTTCCAATGGCCAAGTAGCATCATGATTAGCACCAGTTTGATGATGCCAAAGCACTTGCTGGCTACTTGAAAAAACTGAAAACATCAACAGGCGAACGAAACGGAACCCCGGATTCAGATGCTAGATTAGGCATATTATGCTGTTGGCAATTTACAAAATTTGCGTTTTAATGATACCTTATGCGTTTTTAGATCAGTTAAGTAATAAAATATAAATAGCGTTGTGAAACCTGACAAATAGTAGGAGCGCGTCAATATGAAAAGTACACTAGTAAATGTACGGGACTCACTTCCTCCCATTGGCTGACGTAGCGGACCAATCGGGAGAGCCTCAGCAGTCTTAGCAGACTGAGCAGTTTAGCTAGCCGTAGAATTCGCAGGGCGCGGCCTGTTAAATGAAAATTAAATTTTATCTGAAGCTCTACTATTGGTTGAAATGGGGAAGAGAGTGGGAGGGGGCGAGTGGCTCGGCGGTCTAGCGCATCTGCCTTGTGTGCCACTGGTCCAGGTTCGACCCCGCGTTGTAGGTTGACTTTTTTCCACCCAGGAAGTGTACAAAGGACAAAGGAGTGTACATTCCTGGAATCCCGCTTGTACAACCTATGTGAGTGCGTGACTATGTGTGTGTGTCTATGCCTGCATACCGTATTTAGTGTGACTGAACGCGCTTCAGGAGTCAGCGCAATGGACAGTCATGCCCCGTCGCTGGTTGTGGGACGATGTCGCTTTTAGCTTCAAAGTGCCTACAGCCCTCCTGCAGATTTAGTTACGAGCGTATTTAGCTTTCAAGGGTAGAGATTAAATATTAAGGGTTATGTTATCAGTAGCTCTCTGTAAATCTGGATAGAACTCTAAGCCATATCAATATTAAATATAGTATTAAAGGTAAAACAGCTCACCTGCGTGGACTAGCTGACTAATGTTATTCCGCTGATTCAGCACCAGGAATATGTAGTCCATGGGTATGGAGGAGATCAGGTCAAGGAAGAACCAGGACTTGACATAGTGTTGAGCGATCATTTTCGGGTCGAGTATGATCTCCTCGGCAAAGTCGTTTGTGATGACTCCTGAGAAGCGGAAGAGAGAGAAAATTGCTAAGGTTCGAAGCAGGCTGTGATTATCACAGTTTAGGCTGTGATAATTCCCTGAAGATCATTCATGTCTCTCTTCTGTGTGAAATGAGTCGTGCGGGCTGAGAACTCTAAATGGTTAGTGGACAAATATCTATTGTAGCTCGTATAAATAGGATCGTTTGCATTATGCGAAGTGTTAGTTCAGTGAATCGAATTGCTTTAGAATGTTTCCGAATCACAAAGACAATGTTTGTCTACTAAAAAACTGGACATCATTTTGAGTAGTTTTTATTCAGTGAATGGCTTTTCTTGCTTTTTACTAGGGCAATATAGCCGCCAATGTAGCACTAATGAAAGAATTATTTAGTGCTCATGGGACTAACTCGATACAAAATTTACCACTATAATTGTTAGTATTATGTAAAATATTTATAGTTTACATAAAATTAAGCTAATGAATCTAAGGGTGCAAATTGAACAGTTTTACCTGGGCCAGAGTTATCAAAACTCGTATTAAAATTTTTCTATCAATCCAATCAGAGCTCACCTCTAATAATAGCACTAAACCTTCCGACAGAACTTCTTTCCCTCAAAGCCAATCAGAGCTCAACTCTAATAATAGCACTAAACCTTCCGACAGAACTTCTTTCCCTCAAAGCCAATCAGAGCTCAACTCTAATAGTAGCACTAAACCTTCCGACAGAACTTCTTTCCCTCAAAGCCAATCAGAACGCGCCAACAAGAAAAACACTAAATTTTCCTATCGAAGCTCTTTCGCAAATAGCTAATTAGCACTTATCTTTCGTAATATCGTAAACCATGAAAAAACTTATTTAATATTCTTTTTTATATTATTTTAAAACCCCAAGCGCAAGTAAAAAATGAAGAAAACCTTTCATTAAAATTTCTTTATGCTAATCAGTTCTCGTTGCAAACAAATAAAAAAACCCTCACCAGTTCTAAAGTTGACGGCAATGTCGCTTAGAAAAATGGTATCAGACACGCAATTGAATATTATCCAATGCGGACTGAGGTCGTCATTGAAGAAAGATATTGCCACTGGCAGGACAACCAGATTAGTAATTAGTAGCACAAGCATCAGCAGGTCCCAGTAGAATCTGAAATTAATCAAACAATTAAGGTTTAGTGATAAACTATTTCAATCGTTGGCTCATGGTCTAATTGATTTTTCCCTATGTTCAGCATCGATTTAGCA
>CATNEM010000235.1:160000-169742 GCA_950096795.1 Macrostomum cliftonense
TCTGTCTGTCTGTCTGTCTGTCTGTCTGTCTGTCTGTCTGTCTGTCTGTCTGTCTGTCTGTCTGTCTGTCTGCTTGTCTGTCTCTGTCTGTCTGTCTGTCTGTCTTTCGACTCCATTCTATTTTTCTATCTCTTTCTGACTGTCAATCAGCATCTGAACTAGTGGCCAGCCAAAGCATAGGTGGACAAATTGCCCACCAATGCTTCCCTCAGGCTGTCCGATTCACTGAGCTCTAGAGATTGTTCCTCACATCCTGTTTTGAGGCACAGCCAGGGGCAGCCACCCCTGCTCAGAGTGCTTTATTAAAGTTACATTTGGAAACCACGCACAAGGGGAAGCATACAAATATCCGCCATCGTTCTGAGCTCCTCTTTTCTTCGAGCAATTTCCTGCTGAAATGACTCGCTAAACATCCCTAACTAAAGCTGAAGCCCCTCAGTTTCCTACCCTCGTATTGGCCAGCTGGTTTCCTCATTGCCAGTATAGTGTCGAGGCCTCACGCATCTGTTTCTGGCCACTGCAGTGTCTTCAGCGTGAGGAGAAATAGGAGGCAGAGTGAAGCTACTGAGCAAAATAGAAGCTTTACCCTCCCACCAATTGGACCCCAAGCTATAAGCGGATGCCACAGTGGACTTTATGTTTAGTCGTTTAATTGGTTTCTTTCGACTTACTTTTTTTGAGTCTTCTTTCTATCCTCACTCCATGTGTCTCGCTTGTCTTTCTCCCACCTTCTCTCGACCCCCTCTATCAAGCGTTTCTCCGTCCTTTTCCAGGTAGAAATTTTACAGAAAACGAAGACACGTGTTTTCAAAGTTAACAAAGACACCGACCTTTATTTAACGAGAATCGCCAGTAAGAACCAGTTACTCGATAGTAATTCGACTAATTTAGGGATGATTTTTCAGTCGCTGTAGGCTAGAGAAATTCTAACATTCAATCAACTAAGGGAAACAAATATATAATAGCACTTGTGCCCCTTGACGTTGCGTTTTTTCCTATTGGCTGTAAGAAACCTGTATTGTACGAGCTTCCCAAGGTAACTTCGCTAAATCGTGCTGTGGTTTTTTGCTGATTTCAGATTTGGTTAGCCAATAGAATGCTAGCAGGGAAGTGTTGCAGTACACAAGGATATCCCAGTTTTAACACTGAATTATGAAATTGCATCTATGCATTGTGTCTCGAGAATGAGGACTCTTGTTTCAGCTTGCAAGTGTTTTATCTCGATTTGAGATCGCCAATTCAGATCCAATTTAGGATGTCTTATATTCGCAGCTTTTCTTAGGTAGATTTATTTAGATCCTAAGTTCTCGCAATCTTCTGCATTCTAATCCCCATTTCTAGGAAACTTCTGTATTCTGATCCCGATTTCTAGGGATCTTCTGTATTCTGATCCCGATTTCTAGGGATCTTCTGTATTCTGATCCCAATTTCTAGGAATCTTCTGTATTCTGATCCCAATTTCTAGGAATCTTCTGTATTCTGATCCCAATTTTTAGGAATCTCCTATATTCTGATCCCGCTTTCTATGAACCTTTTGTATTTTTGATCCCGATTTCTAGGAATCTTCTGTATTAGGATCCCGATTTCTAGGAATCTTCCGTATTCTGATTCTGATTTCTATGCGTCTTCTGTTTTCTGTATTCTGAAAATTTTCTTGACACGTAAAATATTGGCAACAATCGCTATCCACTACTGATAAAAATTTTCGCTAGAAAAATTTGCTTCGCCAGCTAGTGTCAGATAGCAAGAATCAGTCCATTTGCCATTTCAGGGCGGATTAACGGATTATATGATAATCCCGGACTAAAATGTTGAGCTCTCGACTTGCTCGTATTAAGGGCACAAATAAAAATCTCCCATCTGGTTTAGCTTGGCAAGGCTTGCGAATGGAGGATGGGGAGGAAGGCATTCTTGAAAATTTGCGCAATTATCCGATTCGTCCCACTTATCCGGGATCAAACAAAGACTTGTCCGTCACTCAGCTTAGCTTTGAGCGCTTCAAAGCTCCTGCGCCCAAGTCAGGTTAGTTAGCTACCTGCCTTTTCTACCCGAGTGCTTAGGAACAGACAAAAGAGGGGCAGTAATGAGGAAACTTGACCGTTTTCCATCTCTGCCAGCCCTGTCTCAGTCGCTTTCGGGTTCGGGGCTTTCGATTAATGCATCCGCTATGGGAATTCAAGCTGCTGCGTTGTCTACCTATCAGCAATCTAGCAGTCGGTCTATCTCCTCTCTTTTTGTATATCTTCTATCTATCTATCTCTTCTATCTATCTATCTCTTCTATCTATCTATCTCTTCTATCTATCTATCTCTTCTATCTATCTATCTCTTCTATCTATCTATCTCTTCTATCTATCTATCTCTTCTATCTATCTATCTCTTCTATCTATCTATCTCTTCTATCTGTCTATCTCTTCTATCTATCTATCTCTTCTATCTATCTATCTATCTCTTCTATCTATCTATCTCTTCTATCTATCTATCTCTTCTATCTATCTATCTCTTCTATCTATCTATCTCTTCTATCTGTCTATCTCTTCTATCTATGCTATCTCTTCTTCTATCTATCTCTATCTATCTCTTCTATCTATCTATCTCTTCTATCTATCTATCTATTCTATCTATCTATCTCTTCTATCGATCTATCTCGTCTATCAATCTATCTCTGCTATCGATCTATCTCTTCTCTCTATCTCTTCTATATATCTATCGCTTCTCTTCATAGATCTCTTTTGTCTATCTATAAATTTTCTCCATCCATCTCTTCTCTTTATTTTTGCCTCTTCTCTTCATCTATATGTCTTGTCCATACATTTAGAGTTATTATCTGAAAGAAATATTTTTTTAATAATCTCTTCTGATGAGATTTATATTTATAAATCTATTAAGTCAGATAATAAGTCATTTATTACTGCTCTCTTATATATATTTATCTTTTCTTCATCTCTTCTAAAGTTTAATTTTCTTATCTCAATCAGCAAATTTTTCGTAATTAGTGTTTTTAATCATAATCTTCATTATTAAAAAAATCTCTAACTTCTCATGGTGCTCCAGCTTATAGTCGCTGTATATTTGCTTGATCAATTTACTTTGGTTTCTATTATTGATTGATTGTATATTTATTCACCTTGGCTTAGCTGTGTGGGATAATTAAGTGATTTTTTACGGCATGTTAGTATCCACTCAAGCACCGACATCAGAATCTGCAACATCATGCGCGCATTCAATAACAAACTCATAGAGCAATTAGAGAGAATCAATAGATTGGAGAGGACGCAGACAAGGACACTAGCAGCAGCTAACAACCCTTGAAGAGTCATCGAAGCAGCAGGAGGTCACAATCGTAACTAATTCGTTGACTTCCGGTAGAGAAAACAATTTTTCAATCGTAAAAAAATTTTCCCCTCAACTCACAATCGCATTCAGCTACTGTCTGCTCTCTTCTGAGCCGCTGCAGCGCTCTCTTTGACGACTGTGTTGTTGCTGTTGTTGTTGCTGCTGCTTGCTGCTGTTGCTGCTGCAGTTGAATTGATAGTGCAATCGCAAGTCGAGCAGGTCGGTGACTGATTCACCACCCAGACTCTGCGCTTCATCAATAATCCTTGCACGGGACGACATTATTAGCTTGGCTTGTTGTTAGCTTACTATGGAGCTGCTCCTGTGCAGGGGAGTTTTATCAACTTGCTTCCCTAGTTGCTAGGGGGAGAGCGCCGAAGCCTTGCACTACTATTAGGCTGGTTGGAGCTGAGCAGGGGATTTCTACTGCTGGCAAAAATTCCGGGGCCACGTATATTTTAGTTGATTCAGATTCCGAACAACCAGCCGTGGGTTTCCCATCAAGGATGAGGTTCCTATTTAGTTGTAATTTCTTGTTCGGTTTCGGAATTGTGCATCAAAATTTACGATTTATTATTCAGTTAACCTTTCTAACAGAAAAAACCAAAATGAAATCAAGACTATTTTGCATCAACCGACACACTGAAGATCAGCGCTAAGTAGCAAAATCGTGTTCACATCACGCCTGCCTCCAACTTAACTCTCCATACAATTTTTCATGTCCGAAGCTCGTAAGAGTCAGAAAAGTTTTTCCCACTTTTCATTTATCTAAGGTGAATGAAACACAGAAAGAGGAAAAAAGCGTCAGATGCCTTTTTAATTGAACACAGTCGTATAAACAATGCACAATTTTTATATCAAAATAGCAGTATGGATGCAAAACAAAAAGCCATGGATGTACACGATGTACTTTTTATGCCGCGTAAATTCAACTATCTATCTATCTATCTATCTATCTATCTATCTATCTATCCTATCTATCTATCTATCTATCTATCTATCTATCTATCTATCTATCTATCTATCTATCTATCTAGTCTATCTATCATCCTATCTATCCTATCTATCTATCTATCTATCTATCTATCTATCTATCTATCTATCTATCTATCTATCTATCTATAGCTTCTATCTATCTATCTATCTATCTATCTATCTATCTATCTATCTATCTATCTATCTATCTATCTATCTATCTATCTATCTATCTATCTATCTATCTATCTATCTATCTATCTATCTATATCTATCTATCTATCTATCTATATCTATCTATCTATCTATCTATCTATCTATCTATCTATCTATCTATCTATCTATCTATCTATCTATCTATCTATCTATCTATCTATCTATCTCTATCTATCTATCTATCTATCTATCTATCTATCTATCTATCTATCTATCTATTATCTATCTATCTATCTATCTATCTATCTATCTATCTATCTATCTATCTATCTATCTATCTATCTATCTATCTACTATCTATCTATCTATCTATCTATCTATCTATCTATCTATCTATCTATCTATCTATCTATCTATCTATCTATCTATCTATCTATCTATCTATCTATCTATCTATCTATCTATCTATATCTATCTATCTATCTATCTATCTATCCTATCTATCTATCTATCTATCTATCTATCTATCTATCTATCTATCTATCTATCTATCTATCTATCTATCTATCTATCTATCTATCTATCTATCTATCTATCTATCTTTTTAATCTACTAGCAATCGATGTCTGATGACCCTAATTGAGGCCATGTCAAGTGATCCAAGTTACTTGCAGCTGTCTGCTTTCAATGAAATTATTTAATTCTACATTAATCCAGACGGAAACGCAGCTTGTCTCCCACTATTAAGGAACAATTTCAACGCAGAATGTTATGCTTGTCTGAATTGCTGGCCCTCTTTAGGTTGAATTGCATCGCTGTATAGCAAGTTATTCTGAAATTCGGGTGTTTCTGATCACAGGGACAAAAATTTATCAATTATTTATTAATATATATATTATCGTGCCGCACTTTTGAGTTAATCTCGGCACTTGCTGTTCATTCTCCATCGTTTTGGATCCAGCATGAACTTCTGCGTCCGAGCAATTTTTTCCCATTCTGTCATTCCATATCTTTTGTCGTTTATATCCATCAATTGTTATCATTGCAAATAATATCCTGTCCTTCACCCATAACGCATCCATTGTCTCAAATCTCGTGTGCTCATATTAACAAAAGGTAGCGACAATGAAGCTCAACATTAATACACGTACAATTGAAAGCAGTGCTAGGCTACAAAGACGAAAGAGGCCCGCCTGCCCGCTGGATTGTTATGAATGAAATCGGATCCCGTTGTGTTTGTTGGAGCTCATTTGATACCCCGAATCAATGCAGCGAATGGGGGCAGTCCGACAAGTCAACCGGCAACTGCATCTTGGCTATACCATGGTAAAACTTTTGATCACCCTAAGCCTGTTTCTGCTTGCATGCCGACTGAGTGCCGCTTCTAGGGTGGACGGGAAGGTCTCACGGAAGAGTTAATTCACAAGTTAAAATTAGAACTAAAGCGGATTTCAACGAAGAAAGGGATTGAATGAATGACACAGAGGACTGATGACTGACGGGGTGTACTAAAAGAAGACGGACAGACTGACAGACTGAAAGACAAACAGAAGACAGACAGACAGACAGACAGACAGACACACAGACTGACTGACGGACAGAACGATAACGACAGAGAGATAGACATGAAGACAGACCAGACAGGCAGACCGAAAAAGTGGAAAATTTAAAAAATATACATAAAAGTTATAAATGCACATTTAAATAAATTTTGCAAAGAACTCTGCTTATGCTACTGTCAGTAGGAGATTTCCGGAAGAATCAAATTCTGTCAGTGAACAAAAAATTACTAAAAATTAAATCTACGTTGAACTCCACGTCAAAAGGACTAGACCTAAAAATTTCACCACATTCTGTTTTATTAAAAGCATGAAAAATACAATACTATCGTCAGAATGTAGTTGCGAATGACAAATCTGACAATCTGAACAGCAAATTTCAAAGGTTAAAATGTGGATAAGAGGTCGGTCAGAATCAGTCATAAATGCCAAGCTAATAATCATTTTTCACCGGATTTGACTGGAAACAAGGACGCGCAAGCTACTGCTAATTGGCCCGAGGATATTTCAGCTATAATTATTTCAGTGTCTTTCCGCCATTTCCTGATCTGCTTTTAAAAGGCCAAAAGAAGTGATTCATTATTACGCTTGCTACTTACCGCATGCGGTGGCTTGCTTAAGAGAATTTGGAATTACCGCTCGTTTTATTTTAGGCATGAACTTCTGGTTTCTCTGCAATCTTTAGGGAGAAATTTTTTTTGACGATAAAGTGCAACCATAGGTAGGTATGCCGCCCTTTTCCGTAGCTACGAGCTAAGTAGATCCTCAGGAGACCTTCAATGGACCCTTCTTCCACCTCAAGATCTTCGGAGCCCTGTGTCTACCCCCAATTCTTCTGCGGATCTCTTTCTTCTACCCCTACGATTTCTTCGGAGCCCTGTGTCTACCCCAATTCTTCTGCGGATCTCTTTCTTCTACCCCTACGATTTCTTCGGAGCCCTGTGTGTCTACCCCTACCCCCAATTCTTCTGCGGATCTCTTTCTTCTACCCCTACGATTTCTTCGGAGCCCTGTGTCTACCCCCAATTCTTCTGCAGATCTCTTTCTTCTACCCCTACGATTTCTTCGGAGCCCTGTGTCTACCCCCAATTCTTCTGCAGATCTGTCTTCTACCTCAAGAACATCTTCGAATAAAAATAAATAAATAATTTTGACACCTGACCTTTCGATCAGATGTACAGCCCACGGCACAGCCGCAGCTAGTTGCGCGGCGCATCCGAGTGCTGTGTACAGTTGCTCAGCCTGACGGGCTGGAGGGGCCGCAACACCCACTCTAAATTTACCCATGAGCTCAAACTGGTACCCGATCTCAGCTGGGTGGACTGAAGCAATGCGGGATTAAGTACCTTGCTCAAGGGCACAAATTGTCACCTAGGGCCGGGACTCGAACCCACGACCTTCCGGTCATGAGGCAGTCGCCCTAGCCACTAGGCTACATCCTCTTCTACAAATCTTCGAAGCCCTGTGCCTACCCCCAATGCTTTATTGGATCCGCCTTTTTACATAAAACCTCCTATGGCAAAAGTCATAAAAAATCCAGAAATGTAATGAGCTAAAAAAACTTGCCATATCACACACCACTCGCGCTATCTTCGATTTTGAATCTCAATCTCTCAGTCAAGTCAAGCAAAAATCAATTGGCAGAAAAATTATTCAACACCAAGTTCTGCTCCCAATGTTAACCTCACCCTTGAAAAAACTCCGAGCTGTTTGTCTGTCCGCGCGCCCCACGTCCTCTCAGCGCCTCGCATCAGCCGTTATTATTCTTGCTCAAATCAGTCCGCCCTCATAGCGACTCGTACGAGTATTTCGCCTATCTATCAGCATCCAAACAAGCGGAAGTTGCATAATTAGGGGAGGCCCACCAGCCTAGATCCCCGCCAGGTCTGCGAGGCCGCAGCTCATTAGCCCGCCTCAGTCAGCAACAACCGTCGTCTCTGAGCTCGGTCTTGGCCAACAATGCAATTAAGATGGCCCGAAATCGGGTTCCCGAACCGATATGGCTGCGATGCGAGCTTTTCGAAGCCGACAGACTTCTTTGATCCTCTCTCTTCCCCATCGCCTGTCTAGCTCTCGCCTTAGTTTGGCCATACTTCGGGTACTAGAGAGAAATGTGATTTACGCCTTGGGGGCGTTTTCTTACCGAAGACTCTCAGGCTCATGTGGGTCAGCCTATTTTCTAATATCTCACTTTTTCCCTCGGTTTTTACAAGAGTAGAGCTCGATCCAGGAAATCGTATTCGAACAGCTAGCACGAACTGTGAGTGCGCGATCAAGGTGGTCTGTGTTGGAGCTTGCGATGTTGATTATCGTTCTGTCCTTCTGTACCTTCAGTGTCTTTCTCCCCCGTCTATGCCGTCTCACTATCTTTCTCCCCCGTCTATGCCGGTCTCATTATCTTTCTCCCCCGTCTATACCGGTCTCACTATCTTTCTCCCCCTTCTATGCCGGTCGCACTATCTTTCTCCCCCGTCTACACCGGTCTCACTGTCTCCCCGCATCTGCATGTGTCACAACCCCTTGTTTACTGTTTAAACTACTCCAAATGTACTTTTTGTGCTTAGCTTAAAGGGAAAAAATAAAAAGTTCCGGCAATATAAGAAAGTCCAACAAATTTTAGTCGAAATTATTTTGCTCAGCGTGATTGACGTTTGGTCACCAGCTGTAGTTGCAGACCTCAGTCTCCATCATCAATAAACCATAACGTTTTGACCCGCTTCGTTTAAAAAATAATTTTATGTCAAATTTGAATACCGAGTTGTCAGACAAATAATTTGAATAGTGCATGCTAAAACTGCTCATCCACGCTTTCCGTTACATTCAATATTATTTATGAATTGTAAATAAAAATCTGTACACAATCAGGACAGAAGGAGAGGAGACATAAAGAGAAAGAGAAGAGAGTTGAGAAAAGAAGAAGAATGAGGACAGCTTGAAAATAAAGAGGGAAGGGAGGGGAGAGAGGAGATTGGAGAGAGAATGAGAGATTAGTAAGAGAAAATAGAAAGAAAAGAGGTGAGAGATTAGAGGTGGCCGAGAGGATAGTGATTGAATGAGATGAAAGTAAAACAGATCAGAGAGAGGGGACATAAGATAGCAGTAAGGAGAGAGAGATGAGATGAGATAAGATAAGATTAGATCAGATAAGATGAAATGAGATAATATGAGATGAGATGTGATGAGATTAGATTAGATAAGATGAGATAAGATAAGATAAGATAAGATAAGATACTGAGATGAAATAAGATAAGATAAGACGAGATGAGATGAGATGAGATGAGATTAGATTAGATTAGATTAGATTGGATTAGATGAGACGAGCTGAGATGAGATGAGATGAAAAATTATGAGATGAGATGAAATGAAATCAGATGAGATGAGATTAGATTAGTAGAGATGAGATGGGAGACGATATAAGATTAGAGATTAGATTAGGTTAGATTAGATGAGGCAAGCTGAGATGAGATGAGATGAAAAATTATGAGATGAGATGAGTATAGATGCGACGAGATGAGAGAGCAAAGTCATCAACGATTGGCAGACAGAGAAAGAGAGAGAACAGGCATAGAGAGAAATTTTTCAAGCATAATCCGACAATCCAGACGAGCCGGGGCGTCCCGAGGATTTTAACGGCGGATTAACGACTTTCAGGTCTCCCGGGCCGGCAGAAAGAAACTCGAGCTTGAAAGCTAGTGCAAATATTCTAGAAGGCAAAAA
>CATNEM010000236.1:0-17500 GCA_950096795.1 Macrostomum cliftonense
TTGGATCCTTCAGAGGGTGTCTTTACCCGCCTTAGATCCTTGCAGAGGGTGTCTTTACCCGCCTTAGATCCTTCAGAGGGTGTCTTTTACCCGCCTTGGATCCTTCAGAGGGTGTCTTTACCCGGCCTTAGGATCCTTACAGAGGGTGTCCTTTAACGCCCGCCTTGGATTCCTTCAGAGGGTGTCTTTACCCGCCTTAGGATACCTTCGAGAGGGTGTCTTATACTCCGCCTTAGATCCTTCAGAGGGGTCTTTTTTTCTTCTAGCACAGCCTTCAGATCCTTCAGAGGGTGTCTCTTAGCCCGCCTTAGATGCCTTCAGAGGGGTGTCTTTACCCGCCTTAGATCCTTCAGAGGGTGTCTCTACGCCTAGATCCCTTCAGAGGTGCTCTTCATACCGCCATAAGCATCCTTCAGAGGTGTCTCTACCCGCCTAAGATCCTTTAGAAAAGTTCTTTTTTCGCAATCTGTTGTCGCAAAATCAGGTTTTTTTACGCTCGCTCCAAACTCTTCGTATTACTAGTAGCAAGAGGCTAATTTTTTGTACGCTTTGAAATATCGAATCATCAGAGAAAGAGGCCTTTGTTGTTAAAATTTGGAGCAATTTACTGCAGGCAGAGTCGACTATCCACAGAATAGAAATGTGTTTGAAATGTGAAACGGTCTTTTCAGTAGCCATTCGAGTCTTTAATACATCAGCGCCGTTATTAGCGCCCCGTTGCTTTAATTATAATCACGAAATTTTATCGCATAAAGAAATATTGCATGCATGCGTGCGTCGCCCGCGCGCGTGGCGTGGCGTGCCTGCAGCAGGCAGTTGGGGGGGCTGCTATGACTAGATTTCTATAATGTAGCAGCTCTACAAGATGAGGCGGGAGGCATCGGATGATGTTGTGATTGAATTCTTGTGACTTTTCCCTCTACACAGACACACACGCGGGTATCCATGACCCCTTCGCGATAGCAGCTCCTCGTCGTGCATGCGAATTATGTGATTCGCATGGAGGAATGAAACACATGGAACAGAAAGAGAGAGAAACAGGGCGAGAAGGCTTGTGCGTTAGGGGGGGGGCGCCTGCGCGAAATAAAAACATGGCCAGGTGGGATCGGGAGGTTCACCTGCACCGCGTAACGCCGGGGCGTGGGCAATCTGGGATTTCGGAAACGGTGTGTAAGAAGTTGAAAAGCCGTGTACAAGGCATGCAGGGTGAGAAACAGCGCTCGCTTTGACTCGAAACATGGGGAAACCTCTCGCTTCGCATGCTGCAACTCTTGACGGGGTATTGAATTGAATTTCTAGATTTAGCTAAGGTTTGTTCCGGCTCGAGCGCTCGGATTGGGACAATCGTGACGGCGCAAATAATATTTTCTCAATTTTGCCGTGCCAATCCTGCCTCCTGTCTCGTAAATCTAGATTTGGTTTGCAAGCTCGTAAGGTTGTTTAAAATAGCGACAGTATTCACTGAGGCTGTGGTTTTCAAATCCACTAATTCGACACCCCATTAAACCTCTGCGCACTGCCGCTTTTCTCATCGCCCAGTTCGTTTATGCCCCGCAAAATTGCTCGTTATAAAAACTTTCCCCATTCCCCAATTTGGCATCAAATTAAGCACTGACACGTAATGATCAGCACCCACAAAAATAGTGGCACCTTTCCTACCGCGTAATCAGGTGCCCACAATAATAGTGGCACCTTTCCTACCGCGTAATCAGGTGCCCACAATAATAGTGGCACCTTTCCTACCGCGTAATCAGGTGCCCACATAATAGTGGCACCTTTCCTACCGCGTAATCAGGCGCCCACAATAATAGTGGCACCTTTCCTACCGCGTAATCAGGTGCCCACAATAATAGTGGCACCTTTCCTACCGCGTAATCAGGTGCCCACAATAATAGTGGCACCTTTCCTACCGCGTAATCAGGCGCCCACGAAAATAGTGGCACCTTTCCTACCGTGTAATTCAGCACCCTCAAAAATAGTGGCACCTTTTCTACCGTGTAATTCAGCACCCTCAAAAATAGTGGCACCTTTTCTACCGTGTAATTCAGCACCTTAAAAAATAGTGGCACCTTTCCTATCGATCGTCGTAAACCTAATTTTCTGTCCACCCAACAAATGGCATTTACCATTTTTAATACGCTCGTAGGTAAAATAAGCTATATAAATCTCTAAGACTCTTCATTTTCCAGAAAGAAGATAGCTACTAGCAGTTCGGACTGTTTAAGTGCTCAAAGAAACTCGTTCACTAGATACGCAAAATATGGTTTCCTTCAGAAGCAAACGTTTCATCTTTCTATGCCCCCTCCTCCACTAGGAATCTTTGACAGGTTGAAACGCAAGCACGATGTTATAGTTACATTTCAATTCAGGAGCTGTGAAGGGTCTGCTGTGAAATGGTACAGCTGTTTTGATTGACAATCTTCGGAAATAATGAAACCTGTAGCAATTTTTTTCTTCGCTTCTGGCGACTTGAACAAGTTTTTTTATTGGAGGCCTTTTGTCTAACGCGTCTTATCATAATGCAATTGGAATTTATAGAGGTTGGTATTTATAACTAAAGTGAAAAAAGTAAAATTACCTGTTAGACAGTTAGACAGATGCTCAAATTTGCTGTAAAATTTTTATTGAGATTTTAAAAACATTTACATTTTGCTTCAACATTGTAATTGCCTGATGCGCCTTCTAGAAGCAGCAACTAAAGTAAGACTCCACCAATTGATTCTCTAGAAGCTATAGGCTCCACTATGTCTCCAAAGCTGCAACTTGCTTTACTGCTTTTGCATTGGAACTTTCCCTTCATCCGCCCGGACTGTGTGTGTATGTGTGTGTGTGTGCGTGTGTGTGTGTGTGTGTGTGTGTTTCGACCGGGGCATGAATGAATAGGCTTTGGCAGGACGTGGTTTGGGGATTGCTGGGGCTGGGCAGTGCGCAGAATGTCAAACGACGCTCCCTGTGTAAACACGCTCATCCTCTTCTTCTTTAGTTTTTATTAATACATGTTGGCCTAACATGCTGATGCGCGATGCGTCTGCGGGCCGAGGAAAGTACCTGCCGGGCTGTCTGCTTGATGAAGAAGAAACAGATGGGAGGCGGAGTGGAACTTTTCTGAGAGGATTTTTTTGTCCTTCGGGTTGGCAGGTACGCTTACGGGCACGCAATGATGTCGGCGGGAATTATTATTTTACTTAATACCACGGACACACCTCCCCGTGACAGAGGTTTGACATTCGATATCCGTCACTATAGGGCTCTACTGTCACTCGGACTGTCCGCCTCGTCACTCTAGGGTTCTACTGTCACTCGGACTGTCCGCCTCGTCACTCTAGGGCTCTACTGTCACTCAGACTGTCCGCCTCGTCACTCTAGGGCTCTACTGTCACTCGGACTGTCCGCCTCGTCACTCTAGGGTTCTACTGTCACTCGGCCTGTCTGCCTCGTCACTCTAGGGTTCTACTGTCACTCGGACTGTCCGCCTCGTCACTCTAGGGCTCTGCTGTCACTCGGACTGTCGTCACTCTAGGGTTCTACTGTCACTCGGCCTGTCTGCCTCGTCACTCTAGGGTTCTACTGTCACTCGGACTGTCCGCCTCGTCACTCTAGGGCTCTGCTGTCACTCGGACTGTCCGCCTCGTCACTCTAGGGCTCTGCTGTCACTCGGCCTGTCTGCCTCGTCACTCTAGGGTTCTACTGTCACTCGGCCTGTCTGCCTCGTCACTCTAGGGTTCTACTGTCACTCGGACTGTCCGCCTCGTCACTCTAGGGCTCTGCTGTCACTCGGACTGTCCGCCTCGTCACTCTAGGGCTCTGCTGTCACTCGGCCTGTCTGCCTCGTCACTCTAGGGTTCTACTGTCACTCGGACTGTCCGCCTCGTCACTCTAGGGCTCTGCTGTCACTCGGACTGTCCGCCTCGTCACTCTAGGGCTCTGCTGTCACTCGGCCTGTCTGCCTCGTCACTCTAGGGTTCTACTGTCACTCGGCCTCTCCACATTGCTTTTCCCGCTCTGCAATATCACTCTGCCCCACCTCAGGCCTCCTGTCACCCGCCAAGCCTACACCGGATTTAGCCAGCCAAGAGAGGCAACATGCGAAGTCTGCATATCAACAGGTGGCACGCAGTAAAATAAAAACCTGTGACATTTTCAATAGACAAACCGACGCACCCTAATGCAGCCACCGCAAATAATGCAATACAATTGGAGGCTGCTGGCAGCTGGACGCCAAAACGACATTTTCATTTTTAAAAAGAAGGACAGAAACGTTAAGGCACAGATTTAATCTTGGGCAAATCCCTCGGCGACACTGTCACCTGTGCCGCATGCTGAACCATCAATCCTGCACTCCGCTGCTGCAGCCGAGGAGATTTCGGGAAAGGAAAAGGGGCATGGAGAGGCGGGCGCATGGGGGAGCAAGGTGCATGTTTTGACACGCGGCCAAGCCATGCAGATCCCATGGGGGGGGGGGCGCGGAGACGAGAGAGAGAGAGGGGAGGGGAGGGGAAACTTTCGCGTAAGCTGAAGCGATAGCTTGTAAACCCACGGGGAACAAACCTGGGTAGAGCTAGGGGGGCTGGGGGCTCAAGAATTCGACAACGTGTGGGACTTCCCTTCCCAGACTGCCTGCCAGGCTGCACCTACCTACGCCATGCATCCATCGCAGCGCACATGTTCCATATCTATCAGTCAGTCATTGCGCCCCCCATGCATGCGTTGCTGCTGCTTCTGCTGCTTCTGCTGCTGCTGCGATGGTCCATCCACCTTAGTGCCGATCAACGAATTCGCCGTCCTTTCTCTACTATTTTTTTCTACCTCCACCTCTCTAACTGTCTAGCTCTATCAGATGATTCCTCATCCCCAACTAGTTCTTCCCACGTGCTCCCCATCCGAATTGCCCGAGTCCGCTATACGCCTTCCAAATCCCAAGTCTCGCCTCGCATGCTGAAATCCCCGTCGCAGCAATTCGTCCTCGTTTGGCCAAAACAGCCACCCCGCCGCCTCGGTTCGCGATGAGCCAGCCTGCCGTTTGATCGCTGCTGCTGCTGCTGCTGCTGCTACTAAAGAGGACTGAGAGGTGTGTGGGTGTGTGTGTGTGTGTGTGTGTGTGTGTGTGTGTGTGTGTGTTGCTAATCAGGCAGAGCTGCCGCCCCACCGCCCTATCGTACGAGCTTATCCTCACACCCTTAGCCCTCTGTCCCATGCGCCTTACATGTTGTTCGTATGAGGCGCGCTTTCTTTTTTGCCCACGCCTCCATGTTGTTCGTCTTCATCTTACAATTTCTCCTTTGCTTGTTTTTCTTTCGAAAAAAATAGCTTTCACCGTGCAGAAAGTAGTATTATTTGTTATTTTTCATAGTATTACTATCGTGTTCTCCAGTTCTGTTATTTTTTTGCGGCTATCGACGCAGCTTAGAAAGGTAGGTGCAGTCTAAGAAAACTGGCGATTTTCTTTCTCAGAAATAGAAGTTTGTTTTGGTGTCCTCGCTAGCTGTAGGGCTCGGATGCAACTCACAGCAACTTGACAGAACGGGTCCCATATTCTAACAGTTAGTTACAGAATGCACCACTGTTAAAGAAATTATCCGTAGAAGTCTGTCTCTAAGCACAGAGAGATTTTGACTAATTTTTATTCAACACGCACTATTGCCGAACTCAGCCAGCCAGCCAACCGAGATAAACGATGCTCAGAGTGGTTGCGCTGGGGGCCAAGGCAGACAATAGAAAGAGAGGCGCATTGAAGCAAGCATGTGCCAATTGTTGTATGAGTCCAAGTCAGAGTGAGCTGCACATATTGAGAGAGACACTTAGCAACAACTGGAGATGAGCATGATAATGCAAAGAATTGTCGCAGACTGGGCCTGCACCCCCTTCCATGGCACTCCGCAACAAAAAAATGGCATTCAACAAAAACGAATAGTATGCAGATAGAAGTAATATATTCAAGCCTCATAGAGACTTAGCCATTTCTACAGCGGCGTATTGTATAGTTTTCTCTCTTTATCGGCGCGGGCCGCACATGCTAAACATACTGCAGCGGCTTCATGCACCGTGCAGAGAGCTACTTACTAAAAGCAGCTTTTAATCTGAGCATGACAGAAGCCAATGATGGAGGGAGGGAGAGGCGGACAGAGGAGCGGAGCGGCCCTCCTGCCTCCCCGGCCATCTCTTAGCGGCTCATTATTCTGTCGCACATGCGGAGACTTCAGATTCTTTTATGACAATGAAAAATGTCTCCCACAGCAGCACTATAAGGCCTGGGTGTATATGTGAATGCATACTCTTTAATAACAGTCGTTGCTTAAAAACATTTTTTTATAAAGACTTGCTTCACACACAAGTCCAAGTTAGTTACATATTGCTGCTTCTGCTGGCACCTTGCTGAAGAAATCCCCCCGCCCCCCAATCGCAGTGTCACCCGTCTATCCCTAATTCCCTCTCAGTTTACCCAGAGTGGGACGCGCCGCGCTAGGGTCCGCTCTTAGGGGCCAGCCATAGGCTAACGCGGAACAGGGCGATCAATGGACTCCACAGCAGCAGCGAATCGGCGCAAGGCCAACCCGCCGAAGCGTCTGACGCCCCAATCGTTAGGCGGCGAACAGCATCTTCATCTTCATCAACAGCAACAACTGCGCCAACAGAAGAGTCGCGTGAATAGCGCCGATCAGGAAGACTGTTTAACGCCTACAGACGAAGCTGAGGACATGCAGCGACAATCAAACAATAGCAGCAGCAATAGCGCCAGCTGCATGAGTCTTAACGACTATTTGCGCCTCGTGACGGCGGCCGCATCGGCACCGTTGGACCTTACGAAGGCATCATCGACAGCTCCTAGTGACCGGGTCGCGTTGCCGCCGCCAACGCCGCCGCAACCGCCAATCGGTCCGCTTTTTCCTGCCGTTTCCACCGCTAGGCGGGCTGCCACCCCCGCCGCTGCCACCGCCGAAGCATCAGCAACCACCGACTCCAGTGCGACCGCAGTCAGCTTCATCCCCGGCCTCCTCGGTATCAGGCGGCATTGTCGGAGCAAATGGCAACGGCTGCTCCGGTGTTGGTTTTGAGCCAACAGCAACAAAAACGTTGAACCAGTGCGCCGAGGCGGCGCTTCAAGAGGCCACCAGCCTGGCCAGTGCGGTGACTCAGGTCCTGCGCGGCCTGCAGCAGCCCGCTGTGTCGGAGGTGCAGAAGGCCCGCAGCCTGATCGACGGTGCTCAGCAGAAACTGACCGAAGCGCATCAGATGCTAGCCGAGTACGAGCGATTGTTGCAGACGCTTCAAGCGGCACAGCAGGCAACAGCAGCAGCAGATGCAGGAGATGGCACTTGCCGCAGCGGCGGCGGCAGCAGCTGCATCATCAGCGATCCCACCAACCGTTGGGCATCTGCCGCTAACCAGCCTGAGCAACCACGCTCGACACCGCCAGCTGACTGGCAACCAACAGCAGCAACGACAGCATCAGCTGGAGCACCAGCTCGAGCCCCATCGCCTGCCGCCAACGGCTGCCGGCGTTGTCAAGAAGCTGCGCAAAGATCCGCGCTGTCAGGACGGGCCGGAGAAGGACTGGGTGGACCCCAGCTTCGTGCCATCTGTCTCCTCCGACGGGGTAAGCTGTAGAAAAAAAACTGCACTTTTCTAAGGCTCTGAAGTTTTCAATTTATGAAGCGACACAAGCTTCTGTGATTGTAGCGCAACAAAGCGATGGCCCACCTGTTCAGTTCGTGCCAGCTGTATTGCTGCGCATCATCTGGGGGTTCCCTTCATCGCCACTTTGTCGGTGTCTTAGACTTAGACTTAGCTAATGCCGCGGGTCAGTAGGTCAACTCGCTCCGTATGGATGGACTGAAATGGGGCGGCGGGTGTCAGGCGCTCATCTGTAATGTTACGCAAAGACTTTTAGCTCTTCGCATACCAATCGCTAAAGCCATGATAGATGGAATCAACTGAACTAAAAAAATGTGAATAGCTGTGCGCGTGTGAACGCTTGATATTCTTCAGCTATTTACCGCCGACTTGAGGCAACGTGTCTTGCATGTTAGCGCTCGTGTAAGCTGTCTGTCTGGCTATGTATGGGCATTGTTGGAACACCTGGATTGAACCGCAATGCAAAGGTGTCATCATGGAACACGGGCTTATACAGGATGGAGTATGTTAACCCACATACCTTTTGTCACTTTTGGACTGGTTATTTGCCTTAGTGTATACATGACAAATGTGCGATAAATTGTCACATTTTCCCACTGAAAGCTGACTGATTGACTCTTTCTGTCCCTCCATATCGTTTATTATCATCTCCCCCCCCATTTATGCAGTGCTGTCTAACTGTGAGCAAAATGTATGGGTAGAGGTAAAGTAGCGCTTAAGGCTGAGCAGCTACAGTGGAACATAGAGACTCTGCCTGCTGCCATGGCAACCAACGCCTGTACCGCTGCCTCCTGTATTCAAGACCCCCTCCAGTTTTTTTTTTGTTAAAAATGCCAATGGCAGCACCATGTTTAGTTACTTGCTGATAGAAAGGCATTGTGATTGTGAAAGGCCCGTTTTTTTGTTATAAACGGGGGATGGGTGCGCGTTTTCATGTCTAGCTGTTAGCCTGTGTTAGCGAAGGAAACCAGGGTCGGGTAGAGAGAGCAAGAGAGTGGGAAATAGGAGAGAAACTGCTGCATGTCTGTTGTCATGGGGGTCTTGGGGGGAGCATAATTCTGCGAAATTAGCAAGCTCTCCAGAGTCTGGGCGCTTCTCCCCACCTCCCTGACTTTCCCAACAGAGTTTTTTATGATCGCAGCCTCGGAATTGGCGACCAATTTCTGGGTCAGTTTGTCAGATCGAAGCTGGGAAAGTTGGCTTAATAGTTTTCAATGCAATCGGTTCAAGGTGTGGGATAACAGTAGCGCTACCTGGCGTCTGCCTGCCGTTTCCTAGTTAGTCAGTTTGTTCGTCCCGTACCATGTTGAACCATCTTGATGTGGGGCGTGCGCGCGTGTGTTTTGGGGAAATCGGGTTGCTGCTGGAGGCGGATGCGCAAGACTTTTTTGGCGTCCTTACAAGCCACTTGATATTTTGCAAAGCGCGAACCAGCACAGGGGTCTGATACTCATTGCGGCTAAAAGGCTAAATAATAACTAGTGAAAATGGCCAAGTGCGCCCCTTCCCACTCTTCCATGCTTCATGTCCATCCCACATGAAAAATTGGGGGCATTGTTTATCATAGCATTCTTTTGCTTTGCATGTGTCTAAGGGGTGCTTTTTGCTTGGTGGGAAGCTTCTGATCACTGTAATAGCCAAGTCTTTGTCAGGCCCAAAGGCTCCCCTCGCACGTGTAACGGTATAAACACACAACGGCCAAGAGGTTTTTAGGGACCTGTCAGGCCGTGCGTCCATTTATAAATACTTTGCTCTTGTGGAAGATGGACACCATAAGGAATAACGCAAATTTCCCTGGCTTGTTTTGTTATTAATAGACTGAGAGCCTTCAAAAGCCTGACTGAATGGGCTTGATAAAGATCCCTAAGATCAGGGAGTTAAAGGAAACTGCAGTAAGCTGTTGCAACACCTCCACTTGAGGCCCATATTGTTAAAAGAGAAACCCACCTTCCTCGCTTTCGGTTTCATCTTACGAGCTCTAGACTGCTTGAACATTGCTTCATCCATTCAAATCTTGAACCTGTCCAGCTGCCACTCGCACAGGCATTTAACGAATCCGACTGGAATAACAAAACAGAACTGAAAGAATTAAAAGATTTTGTTTATTTTTAAGTTCGTGTGCAGCAAAGCGTGCTCGGGTTTAATACGGAAATTTTGCGCGCACAGATAACATCCAGAAACTTTCTGTCATAGACTACAGGGCCCATAATGGATCTCCAGGTCTCTGAACAGGTAACCGGAATATCTGATAAGGCATGTTAGCTGATCCCATTTTCGGACAAAGCTAAACTTCACCAGGCGAGAAATCTAAGATAGAACCAGATTTCTTATGTTTAAGCAGCGAATTGTATTGGCTCGGTCTCAGTTCTGATGGCAATAAATCACTCAGTTCAATGCTGTTTATTTAGAGAGCAGCGGTGCAAGTCTGCCAATCGAATATCATGGGGGTAAAGATTGTCCTATATTATAAGATCAATCAAGAAGTTTGTTGCTAGGTTGAGAGAATGATATTTTTTGTTATTTATAGATACTATTGGCCTTGGATACAGAATTCTCCGAAAAGTGTTGTCCTCAATTCCCAATAGTGATGGTAAACTGATATATCACGCTACCATATTAAGCGCACCCGCAATGTATTCCTCGAAGAAATGTTTTTAAAACAGACTGTGTTGCTATGGGAGCGAAATGTCGCAATGACTTCGTTCTGTGTTGCAAGACCCGATCTTTAAATGCAGTATTTTAAAATCAAGCTGGAACGGTGGATATTCAAGGTAAACTTTGTCTTGGCCATTTGCAAAATAAACACTGAGTATTTACAATGGAGGTATCTGATTGGACTTAGCTATCAAAATATAATGAATTTATTACTGTGTCCAACGATATCTAGTGAGGCCTTGTCTTTTCTTAACTACGAGTCTATCTAGTCTCGTAGATTTCATGTACAGGGTACACATTTTATCTAGATTTCATCTAATGTACATGCAGAGAGGCCCATTGTGATCAAGCACCGCTAGGAGCATTGTAAAGTATTTACTTTTGAGTAGTTCCTACGGTTTGAATCTTAATAACAAAATTGTCCTTAAAAACAGCATAGCTAGAAAATACCTAGCACAAAAGCTAGCAAATTTGGCTATAGCCAAAGCTATTTTTTTTGCTACAAACATCTCTCTCTATTTATCGCTTTGCAAAATGAATGCCAAACTATCCACTAACTAGGCAGCTTGGAAACAAAATTAAGATTGGGCCATTTTGGAAGACGACCGAGAAAGTGGTACCCCCTCTAAAGTCAGGCAGGTTAGATAAGACCAGACAGTGTTAGAGATAAAGCCAGATTCCAATTGAACTATAGAAAGATGGACCAAACAAAAAATACAGAAGCCCGCCTTGGCCCACTGGACTCCAGCAATGCTGATTGTGTGATTCGCGCGCATGTGCGTTAACTATGGTTGAATGAAGCCACAGAGTTTATTGTTGTGCTTGGTGCGCCAGGGACGGTCGTCCACCAACGCATCAGTGGGGGTCCTCCGGCGTTCACATTTTCGGCCAGAAGCCTATGGCGGATCAAGTTAAACAGCTTCCAGGGATTACGATTAGGAGCTTAGAAATTCTAGCGAAAATGCGCGCCCGCCAGGTCCGCATGCTACAGGGCCACCCGCGGGTTCTGTTATAGGCCCGAGCCTTGCGGTGGCCGCATCCTTGATGCCAGTCATTCGCGAGGCCCCGTCGCGTACTGAGTCAATAAACTAACTTGGTGGGGCCCGCCGTCTCCGCTCCCAAATGGTCTTCGGGGGCGGCCCTCGCGTGAAGCCTTTCAAATCGTGCGCTTTTCGTACGCGTCGCATTTAAGAATTTATTGACGATGAAATTGCCAGTGCAATCAGAATTGTTCAGTTAGATTTGTGGCTAGCAGTGGGAGCTGCGATGTCCTGTTATCGAATGGATTATTACCTGCAATCTGCGTAAAGGCTTAATGCTTCAATGACTGATTCATCATATTTTTCTGTGTTCTGGGAAACTGCAGAGCCTATACTTAAATGGAAGCTGCTGCCTCACTTCCCCGATGCTTCAGCTGGAGCTGCAGTCTCCATTCCCCGATGCTTCAGCTGGAGCTGCTGCCTCCCTTCCCCGATGCTTCAGCTGGAGCTGCTGCCTTTAGCGCTTTGCATGATAGCCTGTTTTTAGAAAGTAATTCCTACAGAAAATTTAGTCGCGAAAATTGCTTGTTAAACATGTCCCCTTTAGTTCAAATATATTTATCGGTTGCTCTTGATGTTTGCGATAAAATATTGAAAAAATAGCTGCACTGTTTCATCCAATAGTCACTTTACTTGTTTAACAAATGAATTTATTCGTTTTTACAAGTTTTTTTAACAAAATCTATTTTCCTACTAATAGTAGGGTTTTATGCATCAAATGAAAAATTACCAAAACCGATTGCAGAAGCACGTGATCCTCTCGGACACGCACCCGGCAGTGCGCATGACTCTCGCGACTATCAGGAATCAATATGCCGGGCCTCTGGCAGCGCCACCAGACATTTGCGCATCCTCATGAAGCACTTCTTCTCGCAGGGCACCCTGGCGAGATCTTCGCTCACAGGCAATGGCCAGTACAAGGAGGTGCTCGACGAAAAACCTCACAATGGGCATTCGAGGTTAGTTTTTGCTTTTTATTTATGTAATCCGGCCGGTCGGATGTGCTTATTTTTTACCGAAAGGTTAAGGAACTGATAAATTTGGACGTTAGGGAAACAAAACTAATTATAGTGTAAAATATTCTATACACACTGGCGCAGATTACATACAGCACCGCTACCCCAAGCTGAAGGCCGCCAAGATCAACTTGTGCTGCACAGACGTCTGCGTTCAGGCCAGGCGGGTCATTGAAAAACAGGCTCGAGTGACGACAAGCAGTTCCACCCGGTTGACGCCAATAACGTCGCCGCCTTCAGCGCAGGCAGCCCAGGCAGCCGTCGGCACCGCCAATCGCGACTCTTCGTCGATGGACGACGGCGGCGAAGTTGAAGCCGATGACGAAGCCGGCAGCGTGGCCAGCTCGCACGATCTGACGCCGGACCTGAATCCGGGCAGCCTCAGCCTGCACCGTCTGCATCCGATTGATTCGCCAATGAACTGAGAGCCGATTTGGTTGAGGTGGTCAGATTTTGACGTTTTAGTTCCATTTTGGTAATTTTTTTTCTAAGATCGGTGCTTCACGAATTATAAAATCATATATAAAATGAGTTTAAGATTTGCTAGATAAACATTTGCGTCACGTGACTGTTTTTTAAATTTCTCTCCCAACTTCGGTTAATTTAAAAAAATTAAAAGGCACATAACAAATCGATTTTAAATCGATGAAGAAAAGTGAATTAATAAAACACCGAAGCTATTAAAATTTTATGTCGATTTTTTGTACCCGTACAGGTAGCATGTACGTATGCTATAAGTAAGTCCTACTCCACACCATTTCAAATTGTATATAAAATTCATTTATTTTCTCATCATATAAAATCTCTTTTCTTTTCTTCACTGATATTAGATTCGGCTCGGCCTAATTAAATGCCAGATGTTCGCTAATTGTTAAATTCGCATCTGATTATTTTGTGTAGCCAATTATTGCGTCTAAGTTAGATCTAATTTAAACAAACACATAATGAAAATTACAATGCTATTTTAGCCAAAAATCAGCAGTAAATATTCTGTGAAATGTGCTGAATAATTTTACGATTAGTTTTTCGATGAAGTAATTTAATTAATTAAAATATGCTTCAAATTTGTTTTAATTATATTTTTTACTAATTTATCAAATTGTTTTCTACATGTAAATTATCATTAATATAAATTAGCTCGTATATGCGTCTTATTTTTATGAATGAACCCAGACAACATTATGTAGTGACCACAGTTATATTAATATTTGCTTTATTAAATTTGTATTTGCCATATCCATATTTTAGTGATGCTCATAATTTTGCCAGAATTGTTTAAACTACAATTTCCTTATAGTATTTCTTTATAAAAGACTTGCTTCAGGCTTAGCCTATCAGTTATTTAAAAATTATTTTGCGTTAAACAAGTGCTAACCATGCGGTGTGAATTGTGGACTTTCATCTTGCTCCAATTGATATTTATATTATTTGCATATACTATATGCTAACTGCTCACTGTACTCTTCTAAACTATCAGTAAAGTCCTTCTTAATAGCCTAAATGTGATCGTCGCTGTTAAAAATATTTATTTGTACTTTGCGGACTTTAAAAGGATCAGAAAAAACTTAATATGAATGCGTAACTATGTACGTAGTCCGAATTAAAAAAATACAATTTGTTTATTTAATCGAAAAAATATTTGAGTCAGCCTACTTTATTGAACTATAGCGATTTGCTTCTTCTTAAATTATCAACGTTAGTTTACCTTAAATTAAATGATAACAAATCGTGACAAGTGCCTAAACAAAAGAAAAAAATTCTCACCGAAGGTAACAGTAATAAATTATGATTGCTTACAATTATAATTTACGATAATATGAATACAAATATTTTAGCCCACAGTATTAATGCAGCTCTTTTATTCGTTGAATTTTGCTGACTTCCGCCATAGGCTACTCATAGTAGCTGATTGATGGTTGTCGATGGAATTATTTAGCTAAGTCGGCAAATAATATCCTGAAATTTTTCTGCCGCAGAAGAAACAAAGCCTAAAATCAAAAACCCATGGCTTTCCTTCGCATTCTGCTTGGTATCAAATAGGCGATGCAACAATGACTTTTTTTGCATTATCTTAAGCAGAAACAATAAAATAATGCATCCAATTACTTACTAAGAGTATTTTGTTGGCAAAACTGCTTTGTTGTAAAAGATAAAAATGCATTTACAATACACTATTTCCATGCATTTCCAAACGGGATCAAAGGGCAGGTGGAGCGAGAATCACGCAGTTAGAACGGGACTGACAGGGACAGCTAGAAGGGGACAGACAGGGACAGCTGGAAGGGGACAGACAGGGACAGCTGAAGGGGACAGACAGGGACAGCCAGAAAGGGACAGACAGGGACAGCTAGCAGGGGACAGACAGGGACAGCTAGAAGGGGACAGACAGGGACAGCTAGCAGGGGACAGACAGGGACAGCTAAAAGGGGACAGACATAAGGAGATAAAAAATTAAAAAGGAATAATCTTGAAACAAGACACAAGCTCCCTGTTCCAACCCAGTAACTGTTGGAATGCAGTTGCTATCCAGGTTAGGAAAAACCATCTAGCCGCTCAAGAATTTCGCCTTCACTAGCTGCAAAATGTATTGATAGCTACATGTATACTTTTGCTTTTTTCCGCCTCCAAGTTTGCGCTCGGTTCGACTCGTCGAAAGAAATCGAACTTCGAAGAAGACGAAGGCGTGACAAATCGGGTGGCTGGGGCTCGAAGTGAAGCTTGCTTGCTTGCTTGAAAATAGCAAAGCGCTTGAGATCTTTCACTCGAGTTGAGCTGCTTCTAAGCAGGGTGTGGAATTTAGGATGTATAGAGGAGCTTTTGCCATTCCTATAAGTTTAGTCAAGGCCGAATTCAAATAAATCAAATTAAAACAAACATCTAAAGTGTTTCTTTCTGAGCCAAAAAAGACAAAAAATTTTCATAACAAATTCTGTTTATGTCGGCAACGCACAGATGAAGAAAAATTTGTCATGCAGTTAAACAAATATATCAGGCATTTACCAAAGACGAGAGAGAAAAAAAAGAGAACTGCACGAATGCATGTGGGGCGCGATCGAGAGCAGAAATAAATATTTGGAAATTAATAATAATTCATTTATTACATACTCCACTTGCATTCATTACAAGGGCGAAGAGCTTTTAATATTTTATATATAAAAAATATGAAAATAGAAAAGTGCAAAAAAATCGCATCAAAATACAACATCCGCAGTCCGGTCTCTCTCTCTCTCTCTCTCTCTCTCTCTCTCTCTCTCTCTCTCTCTCTATCCCTTTGGAAACACGAAGCAAGTTGTACGTTAATGAACTAATACAGAGGTGGTTCTGGTAGCCCAGTCTTCTGCGCTAATAGGATTTTTATAAGGTAAAGGTCAAGACAGAAGGAGCGCCTAAGCAGTGACTCAAAGAGCTGAGGTGCTGGCTAATGGGATTAACTCCCATGTAATATCCTCTTTAGCTCAGACTAGCCGCAGAAAGAGCAGGCGTGAATTGAGATTAAAAAAGGCGAAAAAATTTGGACAGCAGATGACAGCAAAAACGGATGAAAAAACGTTCCGAAGAGTATTTTCTGCGGCATAAGGTGGTAAACTAACATTGGAACTGACCAGAGCGTGCAATGTACGCTCATGGAGTAGAGAGGCTTAAACTGTACACCCCGTGCGTGAGCGTATGGCCTATAGTTCTTATCTTGTCAGGCACACTGGTTGTCTTTGTGCTGCCTTAAACGGATGGATATTATTTTTACGAAGCCAAACGAAACTAGATGAAGTGAAGGTGAATGAATAGTTAAATTTAACTGTTCTAAAATGGTGAATTTTGCGTGCTCAAAATTTTCATCTCGAAGCGCAAAGCATGGCTGCGTGACAATTTCGTGAAAAGCAAATTACAAAAACCGAGAAATATAAAAAAACAGTGCATTTTAAACTGCCGACTCTTTGTCCGCGCGCTCAGCCGCGCACTGCGAGCTCGAAGATGTTGCCGCCTCGTAACCAGGCGGCTGCTGCGCCGATGTTGATGCTACGCTTCTTCTAGGATCCTGAGCATCCTGATGCTGCGGCTGCGGCTGCTGCTGCTGGTGATGGTGGCCCAGGTGAAAGTTGGCAAACAAGTTGCCCCTTGACTTGGACGACAGGCCCAGCTTCTGCAGTCCGAGCTTCACCACCGATTTGCGACGCTCCGTCTGCGGTGATGACGATGACTTTCTACCAGACGACGTCGGCTGGCTGTCCCCGACGTCGCCGATGCCGACACCGCCGACGGCGCCACCTTCGCCGCCGTCCCTCGTTGTCGTCGCTGGTGTCCGGCGTCACCTGGTTGACGATCTCTTTGACCAAGTTGAGGTCCTCTTTGAGATCAGCTCGACTGCTGACCATCTGCGGATTCTGGCCGATCTTGCTGAGCCGTTCGGCGGCTACGGACTCCATGGTGCGGCGCATGAGCGGGTAGTTGTCCAGCACGGAGAGGAAATTCTCCCGCTCAAGTGAGTACAAGTTGCAATAGGTCTCGGCTCGCACGCTGGCTACCCGTCTGGCATTTGTCAGCAGGCAGATCTCTGGAGCGGTTGGTGTGGGGTTTAGGCCGGATTAGGTCAAGGGGGTAGTAGTAGTAGTAGTAGTAGTAGTAGTAGTAGTAGTAGTAGTAGTAGTAGTAGTAGTAGTAGTAGTAGTAGTAGTAGTAGTAGTAGTGTAGTAGTAGTAGTAGTAGTAGTAGTAGTAGTAGTAGTAGTAGTAGTAGTAGTAGTAGTAGTAGTAGTAGTAGTAGTAGTAGTAGTAGTAGAAGTAGTAGTAGAAGTAGTAGTAGTAGTAGTAGTAGTAGTAGTAGTAGTAGTAGTAGTAGTAGTAGTAGTAGTAGTAGTAGTAGTAGTAGTAGTAGTAGTAGTAGTAGTATTAGTAGTAGTAGTAGTAGTAGTAGTAGTAGTAGTAGTAGTAGTATTAGTAGTAGTAGTAGTAGTAGTAGTAGTAGTATTGGTTTTTGCGAGCAATCTCAGCCAAGGAGCAAGCAAACTCATCCATCCCATAGATTTCAATACGACGAAGGAGGTGGTTTGAACCATAGACTATCACTTTTTTCAACCAAACTCATCCAACGGGCGAGCAATCTCAGCCATAGCTTGTCTGCCCATTCATTCCCTCTTCCCTTCTTTCTTTCCTCCTCCTCCGA
>CATNEM010000236.1:22500-27500 GCA_950096795.1 Macrostomum cliftonense
GACAGTCAAATCAGATCCCAGTGTGACAGTCACATCAGATCCCAGTGTGACAGTCACATCAGATCCCAGTGTGACAGTCACATCAGGTGTCAGTGTGACAGTCACATCAGGTGTCAGTGTGACAGTCACATCAGATCCCAGTGTGACAGTCACATCAGATCCCAGTGTGACAGTCACATCAGATCCCAGTGTGACAGTCACATCAGATCCCAGTGTGACAGTCACATCAGATCCCAGTGTGACAGTCACATCAGATCCCAGTGTGACAGTCACATCAGGTGTCAATGCAATAGTCACAAATGAATCTGATGTATTTCTGAATTAACTGTCACATGTGGCAGCTACAGCATTTTAACTCACTTGGAGTCTATCTAAAACAATAATGCGCACTGACAGAATTGCTACTGATTTTGGCAGTCACGTACATGATCTAATCAAAGTGGAATAGGAAATTAAACAATAATAAGATAAGGAAAGGTTCTTAGTCATGGAAAAAAAAGTTTATTAAAATGCTTGAATAAAAATTATTTAAAAAAATTAAAATTAAACATCGCTTTGGCTGGATCTTAACTGTCTGGGCCATTTTAATTCAATGTTAGACCTATAGCCAGTTTAATTAACAGTTTGACGTTAGTGAGGTGATAGGTATTGGTAGATTTCTAAACCATTGCGACAGAGTGAAAGAAAGCTTGGTTTTCAGTGACAAGACTGATAAATTCGAGCAAAGTAATACTCGTAAACTAGCAGAAGATTTAGGTCACAAAATTGAAAGAAAATCAACTTAAAATAGCGACAAGATCCGATTTTCGTTAGCAAGGGGGATTATTCAGGGAGTCGATTTTAGCTATACCTGAATGTTCAACTTCCTAACCCAGGAGTCCTTGGGAAAGTCCTGGATTGCGGGGACCAGGAACTGCAGGCAGCCGTTCCAGTGGGCTAGCAGGAGCATCAAGCAGACGAGGTTAACCACTCTGATGAACACCGAGGCAACGTTCAGCAGCTGAAAGTCGCGGCAATGATTCCTAGAAAACACTATCTTAAGCTTCGAGTGAAAAATACACGGAAAAATTACGCATATGAAAAGTGCATTTACTATTTATGCTTGGGCGAAACTGTTTTTTTGTCACAACAAAGGTTTGCTCATTAGAGGTATATATGTACACGAGCAATGCAAATTAGCATGCATAATACATTGTCGTGTTGGTTAAGTAGTCACTTCACTAGCACAGCCGCATGTTCGTGCAATTACGACCGTAACCGTATAAAATATATATCATTGTTTTAAAAGTACTTCATTGAATCTACTTTTACACAATAACAGGTTAAACCTATGCAAAAATCTAACCTCAGAGCAGTCACCGTGTTAGAAGGGCCACCTATTTTTTTAAAGCCAATTGTTCAAACTCTAGGAAAATATGACAACGTAGTCAGCTTGAAAAGTTCTGCCTTCCTACACCTCTCTTATTCGCTTTAATTGTAAAAATTTAAATGTAAATCTTCTCTATTCTACCATGTACGCCGGACTATAGCTAACACCCCTAGCCTCATTCCTTACCCTAAATGTGCCCTCTTTCAATTGTACGCACATTGATGTACATCTATGCTTATCAGTGTACGTAGGCGACTCTAGCGCACGCGGGCGCACTCCTCATATGAACTGAGCGACGCTTCGAAAAATGCTTGGCCATTCATTTAGATGGATTGTTTGTGTTTTAATAACTAAGCACAGGCTGGTATGAGCATCTTGCTGATCACCTTGAGGCCGCAGCGAGACACCCATGATTGATCAGGGAAGTCCTGCAGCAACGGTATGAGGAATTGCAGGCAGGCGTTCCAGTGTCCCAGTAGCAGCATGAGCAGCACGAGATTAAATATTCCCATAAATTTATTCGCAACGTTGAGCAGCTGAAAGCGGGATTTCATGTGTGATGCTTGTGTGGACTGCGGTAAATGTGGGATGCAGTACATTTCTTTCGCACACTGGTGCACGGATCGCAACAATATCATTGTTCCTGAATTTAGACTGTACAGGAAAAAACAAAGCTATATAAAAAAGTAAAAAAAAACATAATTTGGGTAAACAACAAGCTAAACAGTGCACAATTAAAGCGTCCTAAATTGTTACTGAAACAGTAAATTTTGTCTCCAGGTCTGACCAAGAACGATCATGTTTAGAAAAGTTTTGCCAACAGCGAGTTTTTTTTCTATTTTTTTAAGAGGGAAAATGTTCCTCAAGACGCTTCGAAAACTGCCGAATAGTGTTCTAGCGGGGCATTCGGAACCAAGGATTCTGTTGACTTGATCTAAGAACCGGGACTGGTTATGAAGAGACACAGTATTGCTAAATTTTATTTAATTTAACTACGCTCGTAATTAACTCTTAACTCCATTGCGTATAGCTATTCTCATTCAGTAACCTCCTAGATCCTTTAGAGAGAATAACTTCCAAACATCCCGAAACTAGGGATGTTGGCATGCGAACATCAAGATTTTCTAGGTGGTGGCCTAGCATGAACAGTAAGGAGGCTGGTTGGTCATTCTTTATTGGCTCAAAATGAGGATCTAGGAGGTTGGCATCCCAGTATTCGGGAGTGAGGATAACTGATGCATTCTATTGTTACTATGGCTTAGTATATATTTAAAATTACTAAGCCAAAGTGACAATCAGTTTATTATGCGGCAATATCAGTAAAAAATATTGTTTGCTTACAATTATTGTTTACATCAAATACCATAGAATAAGCAATAATGGTTCAAGCCGTCTAAACCGAATCTAATAGAGCTGTAATGACTGCTTGTACATTTGAATAGCAAAACAACCAGTCCCGGTTCTTAACTATTTTCTCTCCAGTTGCCCTGACAAAGGAAAGGCTACTTAATTTTAGTTGTCACCTTCAATCCGCGCTTTGCCACCCAGGAGTCCGGCGGAAAATCGCTTAGAAACGGTATTAGAAATTGGAAGCAGGCGTTCCAATGGCCAAGTAGCATCATGATTAGCACCAGTTTGATGATGCCAAAGCACTTGCTGGCTACTTGAAAAAACTGAAAACATCAACAGGCGAACGAAACGGAACCCCGGATTCAGATGCTAGATTAGGCATATTATGCTGTTGGCAATTTACAAAATTTGCGTTTTAATGATACCTTATGCGTTTTTAGATCAGTTAAGTAATAAAATATAAATAGCGTTGTGAAACCTGACAAATAGTAGGAGCGCGTCAATATGAAAAGTACACTAGTAAATGTACGGGACTCACTTCCTCCCATTGGCTGACGTAGCGGACCAATCGGGAGAGCCTCAGCAGTCTTAGCAGACTGAGCAGTTTAGCTAGCCGTAGAATTCGCAGGGCGCGGCCTGTTAAATGAAAATTAAATTTTATCTGAAGCTCTACTATTGGTTGAAATGGGGAAGAGAGTGGGAGGGGGCGAGTGGCTCGGCGGTCTAGCGCATCTGCCTTGTGTGCCACTGGTCCAGGTTCGACCCCGCGTTGTAGGTTGACTTTTTTCCACCCAGGAAGTGTACAAAGGACAAAGGAGTGTACATTCCTGGAATCCCGCTTGTACAACCTATGTGAGTGCGTGACTATGTGTGTGTGTCTATGCCTGTATACCGTATTTAGTGTGACTAAACGCGCTTCAGGAGTCAGCGCAATGGACAGTCATGCCCCGTCGCTGGTTGTGGGACGATGTCGCTTTTAGCTTCAAAGTGCCTACAGCCCTCCTGCAGATTTAGTTACGAGCGTATTTAGCTTTCAAGGGTAGAGATTAAATATTAAGGGTTATGTTATCAGTAGCTCTCTGTAAATCTGGATAGAACTCTAAGCCATATCAATATTAAATATAGTATTAAAGGTAAAACAGCTCACCTGCGTGGACTAGCTGACTAATGTTATTCCGCTGATTCAGCACCAGGAATATGTAGTCCATGGGTATGGAGGAGATCAGGTCAAGGAAGAACCAGGACTTGACATAGTGTTGAGCGATCATTTTCGGGTCGAGTATGATCTCCTCGGCAAAGTCGTTTGTGATAACTCCTGAGAAGCGGAAGAGAGAGAAAATTGCTAAGGTTCGAAGCAGGCTGTGATTATTACAGTTTAGGCTGTGATAATTCCCTGAAGATCATTCATGTCTCTCTTCTGTGTGAAATGAGTCGTGCGGGCTGAGAACTCTAAATGGTTAGTGGACAAATATCTATTGTAGCTCGTATAAATAGGATCGTTTGCATTATGCGAAGTGTTAGTTCCAGTGAATCGAATTGCTTTAGAATGTTTCCGAATCACAAAGACAATGTTTGTCTACTAAAAAACTGGACATCATTTTGAGTAGTTTTTATTCAGTGAATGGCTTTTCTTGCTTTTTACTAGGGCAATATAGCCGCCAATGTAGCACTAATGAAAGAATTATTTAGTGCTCATGGGACTAACTCGATACAAAATTTACCACTATAATTGTTAGTATTATGTAAAATATTTATAGTTTACATAAAATTAAGCTAATGAATCTAAGGGTGCAAATTGAACAGTTTTACCTGGGCCAGAGTTATCAAAACTCGTATTAAAATTTTTCTATCAATCCAATCAGAGCTCACCTCTAATAATAGCACTAAACCTTCCGACAGAACTTCTTTCCCTCAAAGCCAATCAGAGCTCAACTCTAATAATAGCACTAAACCTTCCGACAGAACTTCTTTCCCTCAAAGCCAATCAGAGCTCAACTCTAATAGTAGCACTAAACCTTCCGACAGAACTTCTTTCCCTCAAAGCCAATCAGAGCTCAACTCTAATAATAGCACTAAACCTTCCGACAGAACTTCTTTCCCTCAAAGCCAATCAGAACGCGCCAACAAGAAAAACACTAAATTTTCCTATCGAAGCTCTTTCGCAAATAGCTAATTAGCACTTATCTTTCGTAATATCGTAAACCATGAAAAAACTTATTTAATATTCTTTTTTATATTCTTTTAAAACCCCAAGCGCAAGTAAAAAATGAAGAAAACCTTT
>CATNEM010000236.1:32500-80000 GCA_950096795.1 Macrostomum cliftonense
CCTGAGCGTGTTGGCGGATAGAGAAGGCCGGGCGGGTTAAAGCAGAGGGACAGGGGGATTGGCCGGTCCGAGTTGCTGCCCCCCCCCCTGTGTGACACCTTCCCTCTGCTGTCGCCTTCCTTGGCCAAGGCGGCTGCTCTCTCAAGTACCATCTTTGCTCTTCGCCTGTTCCTCTACTTCGGCCTTCACTTACCCCCCCCCCCCCCTTGCTTCTTTGCCAAGGAGACAAGTGCAAGTTTTGCTAATGAATGTGGCCGAATAATAATAGTACCTCAGCTAAGGACCATAAAGCAACGGCCCTATGCAAGTTGCATTGGTCGTTCGAAATTGTTCAGATGCTTTTTCTTATTCATCTCGTCTAGTTTTTTTGATGAGTCAAGATTTTGACTTGCCTGTTTGGCCATCTCGGTCCATTGGCATCTCTATTTTTGTTTTTTTTCACTCAGTCTGCCTTTGTCTGTCTGTCTGTCTGTCTGTCTGTCTGTCTGTCTGTCTGTCTGTCTGTCTGTCTGTCTGTCTGTCTGTCTGTGTGTCTGTCTGTCTGTCTGTCTGTCTGTCTGTCTGTCTGTCTGTCTGTCTGTCTGTCTGTCTGTCTGTCTGTCTGTCTGTCTGTCTGTCTGTCTGTCTGTCTGTCTGTCTGTCTGTCTGTCTGTCTGTCTGTCTGTCTGTCTGTGTGTCTGTCTGTCTGTCTGTCTGTGTGTCTGTCTGTCTGTCTGTCTGTCTGTGTGTCTGTCTGTGTGTCTGTCTGTCTGTCTCTGTCTGTCTGTCTGTCTGTCTGTCTGTCTGTCTGTCTGTCTGTCTGTCTGTCTGTCTGTCTGTCTGTCTGCTTGTCTGTCTCTGTCTGTCTGTCTGTCTGTCTTTCGACTCCATTCTATTTTTCTATCTCTGTCTGTCTGTCTGTCTGTCTGTCTGTCTGTCTGTCTGTCTGTCTGTCTGTCTGTCTGTCTGTCTGTCTGTCTGTCTGTCTGTCTGTCTGTCTGTCTGTCTGTCTGTCTGTCTGTCTGTCTGTCTGTCTGTCTGCTTGTCTGTCTCTGTCTGTCTGTCTGTCTGTCTTTCGACTCCATTCTATTTTTCTATCTCTTTCTGACTGTCAATCAGCATCTGAACTAGTGGCCAGCCAAAGCATAGGTGGACAAATTGCCCACCAATGCTTCCCTCAGGCTGTCCGATTCACTGAGCTCTAGAGATTGTTCCTCACATCCTGTTTTGAGGCACAGCCAGGGGCAGCCACCCCTGCTCAGAGTGCTTTATTAAAGTTACATTTGGAAACCACGCACAAGGGGAAGCATACAAATATCCGCCATCGTTCTGAGCTCCTCTTTTCTTCGAGCAATTTCCTGCTGAAATGACTCGCTAACCAACCCTAACTAAGGCTGCAGCCCCTCAGTTTCCTTCATCGTATTGGCCAGTTGGTTTCCTCATTGCCGGTATAGTGTCGAGGCCTCACGCATCTGTTTCTGGCCACTGCAGTGTCTTCAGCGTGAGGAGAAATAGGAGGCAGAGTGGGGCTACTGAGCAAAATAGAAGCTTTACCCTCCCACCAATTGGACCCCAAGCTATAAGCGGATGCCACAGTGGACTTTATGTTTAGTCGTTTAATTGGTTTCTTTCGACTTACTTTGAGTCTTCTTTCTATCCTCACTCCTTGTGTCTCGCTTGTCTTTCTCCCACCTTCTCTCGACCCCCTCTATCAAGCGTTTCTCCGTCCTTTTCCAGGTAGAAATTTTACGGAAAACGAAGACACGTGTTTTCAAAGTTAACAAAGACACCGACCTTTATTTAACGAGAATCGCCAGTAAGAACCAGTTACTCGATAGTAATTCGACTAATTTAGGGATGATTTTTCAGTCGCTGTAGGCTAGAGAAATTCTAACATTCAATCAACTAAGGGAAACAAATATATAATAGCACTTGTGCTCCTTGACGTTGCGTTTTTTCCTATTGGCTGTAAGAAACCTGTATTGTACGAGCTTCCCAAAGTAACTTCGCTAAATCGTGCTGTGGTTTTTTGCTGATTTCAGATTTGGTTAGCCAATAGAATGCTAGCAGGGAAGTGTTGCAGTACACAAGGATATCCCAGTTTTAACACTGAATTATGAAATTGCATCTATGCATTGTGTCTCGAGAATGAGGACTCTTGTTTCAGCTTGCAAGTGTTTTATCTCGATTTGAGATCGCCAATTCAGATCCAATTTAGGATGTCTTATATTCGCAGCTTTTCTTAGGTAGATTTATTTAGATCCTAAGTTCTCGCAATCTTCTGCATTCTAATCCCCATTTCTAGGAAACTTCTGTATTCTGATCCCGATTTCTAGGGATCTTCTGTATTCTGATCCCAATTTCTAGGGATCTTCTGTATTCTGATCCCAATTTCTAGGAATCTTCTGTATTCTGATCCCAATTTCTAGGAATCTTCCGTATTCTGATCCCAATTTCTAGGAATCTTCTCTATTCTGATCCCGATTTCTAGGAATCTTCCGTATTCTGATCCCGATTTCTAGGAGTCTTCCGCATTTTGATTCCAACTTTTAGGAATCTCCTATATTCTGATCCCGCTTTCTATGAACCTTTTGTATTTTTGATCCCGATTTCTAGGAATCTTCTGTATTAGGATCCCGATTTCTAGGAATCTTCCGTATTCTGATTCTGATTTCTATGCGTCTTCTGTTTTCTGTATTCTGAAAATTTTCTTGACACGTAAAATATTGGCAACAATCGCTATCCACTACTGACAAAAATTTTCGCTAGAAAAATTTGCTTCGCCAGCTAGTGTCAGATAGCAAGAATCAGTCCATTTGCCATTTCAGGGCGGATTAACGGATTATATGATAATCCCGGACTAAAATGTTGAGCTCTCGACTTGCTCGTATTAAGGGCACAAATAAAAATCTCCCATCTGGTTTAGCTTGGCAAGGCTTGCGAATGGAGGATGGGGAGGAAGGCATTCTTGAAAATTTGCGCAATTATCCGATTCGTCCCTCTTATCCGGGATCAAACAAAGACTTGTCCGTCACTCAGCTTAGCTTTGAGCGCTTCAAAGCTCCTGCGCCCAAGTCAGGTTAGTTAGCTACCTGCCTTTTCTACCTGAGTGCTTAGGAACAGACAAAAGAGGGGCAGTAATGAGGAAACTTGACCGTTTTCCATCTCTGCCAGCCCTGTCTCAGTCGCTTTCGGGTTCGGGGCTTTCGATTAATGCATCATCCGCTATGGGATTCAAGCTGCTGCGTTGTCTGTCTATCAGCAGTCTAGCAGTCGGTCTATCTCCTCTCTTTATGTATATCTTCTATCTATCAATCTATCTCTTTTATCAATCTATCTCTTCTATCTATCTATCTCTTCTATCTATCAATCTATCTCTTCTATCTATCTATCTCTTCTATCTATCTATCTCTTCTATCTATCTATCTCTTCTATCTGTCTATCTCTTCTATCTATCTATCTCTTCTATCTATCTATCTCTTCTATCTATCTATCTCTTCTATCTATCTATCTCTTCTATCTATCTATCTCTTCTATCTGTCTATCTCTTCTATCTATCTATCTCTTCTATCTATCTATCTATCTCTTCTATCTATCTATCTATCTCTTCTATCTATCTATCTATCTCTTCTATCTATCTATCTATCTCTTCTATCTATCTATCTCTTCTATCTATCTATCTCTTCTATCTATCTATCTCTTCTATCTATCTATCTCTTCTATCTGTCTATCTCTTCTATCTATCTATCTCTTCTATCTATCTATCTCTTCTATCTATCTATCTATTCTATCTATCTATCTCTTCTATCGATCTATCTCGTCTATCAATCTATCTCTGCTATCGATCTATCTCTTCTCTCTATCTCTTCTATATATCTATCGCTTCTATTCATAGATCTCTTTGTCTATCTATAAATTTTCTCCATCCATCTCTTCTCTATATTTGCCTCTTCTCTTCATCTATATGTCTTGTCCATACATTTAGAGTTATTATCTGAAAGAAATATTTTTTAATAATCTCTTCTGATAGATTTATATTTATAAATCTATTAAGTCAGATAATAAGTCATTTATTACTGCTCTCTTATATATATTTATCTTTTCTTCATCTCTTCTAAAGTTTAATTTCTTATCTCAATCAGCAAATTTTTCGTAATTAGTGTTTTTAATCATAATCTTCATTATTAAAAAAATCCTCTAACTTCTCATGGTGCTCCAGCTTATAGTCGCTGTATATTTGCTTGATCAATTTACTTTGGTTCTATTATTGATTGATTGTATTATTTATTCACCTTGGCTTAGCTGTGTGGGATAATTAAGTGATTTTTTACGGCATGTTAGTATCCACTCAAGCACCGACATCAGAATCTGCAACATCATGCGCGCATTCAATAACAAACTCATAGAGCAATTAGAGAGAATCAATAGATTGGAGAGGACGCAGACAAGGACACTAGCAGCAGCTAACAACCCTTGAAGAGTCATCGAAGCAGCAGGAGGTCACAATCGTAACTAATTCGGTTGACTTCCGGTAGAGAAACAATTTTTCAATCGTAAAAAAATTTTCCCCTCAACTCACAATCGCATTCAGCTACTGTCTGCTCTCTTCTGAGCCGCTGCAGCGCTCTTCTTTGACGACTGTGTTGTTGCTGTTGTTGTTGCTGCTGCTGCTGCTGTTGCTGCTGCAGTTGAATTTGATAGTGCAATCGCAAGTCGAGCAGGTCGGTGACTGATTCACCACCCAGACTCTGCGCTTCATCAATAATCCTTGCACGGGACGACATTATTAGCTTGGCTTGTTGTTAGCTTACTATGGAGCTGCTCCTGTGCAGGGGAGTTTTATCAACTTGCTTCCCTAGTTGCTAGGGGGAGAGCGCCGAAGCCTTGCACTACTATTGGCTGGTTGGAGCTGAGCAGGGGATTTCTACTGCTGGCAAAAATTCCGGGGCCACGTATATTTTAGTTGATTCAGATTCCGAACAACCAGCCGTGGGTTCCCATCAAGGATGAGGTTCCTATTTAGTTGTAATTTCTTGTTCGGTTTCGGAATTGTGCATCAAATTTACGATTTATTATTCAGTTAACCTTTCTAAACAGAAAAAACCAAAATGAAATCAAGACTATTTTACTTCATGATGCATCAACCGACACACTGAAGATCAGCGCTAAGTAGCAAAATCGTGTTCACATCACGCCTGCTCCCAACTTTAACTCTCCATACAATTTTTCATGTCCGAAGCTCGTAAGAGTCAGAAAAGTTTTCCCACTTTTCATTTATCTAAGGTGAATGAAAACACGAAAGAGGAAAAAAGCGTCAGATGCCTTTTTAATTGACACAGTCGTATAAACAATGCACAATTTTTATATCAAAATAGCATATGGATGCAAACAAAAAGCCATGGATGTACACGATGTACTTTTTATGCGCGTAAATTCAACTATCTATCTATCTATCTATCTATCTATCTATCTATCTATCTATCTATCTATCTATCTATCTATCTATCTATCTATCTATCTATCTATCTATCTATCTATCTATCTATCTATCTATCTATCTATCTATCTATCTATCTATCTATCTATCTATCTATCTATCTATCTATCTATCTATCTATCTATCTATCTATCTATCTATCTATCTATCTATCTATCTATCTATCTATCTATCTATCTATCTATCTATCTATCTATCTATCTATCTATCTATCTATCTATCTATCTATCTATCTATCTATCTATCTATCTATCTATCTATCTATCTATCTATCTATCTATCTATCTATCTATCTATCTATCTATCTATCTATCTATCTATCTATCTATCTATCTATCTATCTATCTATCTATCTATCTATCTATCTATCTATCTATCTATCTATCTATCTATCTATCTATCTATCTATCTATCTATCTATCTATCTATCTATCTATCTATCTATCTATCTATCTATCTATCTATCTATCTATCTATCTATCTATCTATCTATCTATCTATCTATCTATCTATCTATCTATCTATCTATCTATCTATCTATCTATCTATCTATCTATCTATCTATCTATCTATCTATCTATCTATCTATCTATCTATCTATCTATCTATCTATCTATCTATCTATCTATCTATCTATCTATCTATCTATCTATCTATCTATCTATCTATCTATCTATCTATCTATCTATCTATCTATCTATCTATCTATCTATCTATCTATCTATCTATCTATCTATCTATCTTTTTAATCTACTAGCAATCGATGTCTGATGAGCCCTAATTGAGGCCATGTCAAGTGACCAAGTTACTTGCCAGCTGTCTGCTTTCAATGAATTATTTAATTCTACATTAATCCAGACGGAAACGCAGCTTGTCTCCCACTATTTAGGAACAATTTCAACGCAGAATGTTATGCTTGTCTGAATTGCTGGCCCTCTTTAGGTTGAATTGCATCGCTGTATAGCAAGTTATTCTGAAATTCGGGTGTTCTGATCACAGGGACAAAAATTTATCAATTATTTATTAATATATATATTATCGTGCCGCACTTTTGAGTTAACTCGGCACTTGCTGTTCATTCTCCATCGTTTTGGATCCAGCATGAACTTCTGCGTCCGAGCAATTTTTTCCCATTTCCTGTCATTCCATATCTTTTGTCGTTTATCCATCAATTGTTATCATTGCAAATATATCCTGTCCTTCACCCATAACGCATCCATTGTCTCAAATCTCGTGTGCTCATATTTAACAAAAGGTAGCGACAATGAAGCTCAACATTAATACACGTACAATTGAAAGCAGTGCTAGGCTACAAAGACGAAAGAGGCCCGCCTGCCCTCTGGATTGTTATGAATGAAATCGGATCCCGTTGTGTTTGTTGGAGCTCATTTGATACCCCGAATCAATGCAGCGAATGGGGGCAGTCCGACAAGTCAACCGGCAACTGCATCTTGGCTATACCATGGTAAAACTTTTGATCACCCTAAGCCTGTTTCTGCTTGCATGCCGACTTGAGTGCCGCTTCTAGGGTGGACGGGAAGGTCTCACGGAAGAGTTAATTCACAAGTTAAAATTAGAACTAAAGCGGATTTCAACGAAGAAAGGGATTGAATGAATGACACAGAGACTGATGACGGGGTGTACTAAAAGAAGACGGACAGACTGACAGACTGAAAGACAAACAGACAGACAGACAGACAGACAGACAGACAGACACACAGACTGACTGACGGACAGAACGATAACGACAGAGAGATAGACATGAAGACAGACAGACAGGCAGACCGAAAAAAGTGGAAAATTTAAAAAATATACATAAAAGTTATAAAATGCACATTTAAATAAATTTTGCAAAGAACTCTGCTTATGCTACTGTCAGTAGGAGATTTCCGGAAGAATCAAATTCTGTCAGTGACAAAAAATTTACTAAAAATTAAATCTACGTTGAACTCCACGTCAAAGACTAGACCTAAAAAATTTCACCACATTCTGTTTTATTAAAAGCATGAAAAATACAATACTATCGTCAGAATGTAGTTGCGAATGACAAATCTGACAATCTGAACAGCAAATTTCAAAGGTTAAAATGTGGATAAGAGGTCGGTCAGAATCAGTCATAAATGCCAAGCTAATAATCATTTTTCACCGGATTTGACTGGAAACAAGGACGCGCAAGCTACTGCTAATTGGCCCGAGGATATTTCAGCTATAATTATTTCAGTGTCTTTCCGCCATTTCCTGATCTGCTTTTAAAAGGCCAAAAGAAGTGATTCATTATTACGCTTGCTACTTACCGCATGCGGTGGCTTGCTTAAGAGAATTTGGAATTACCGCTCGTTTTATTTTAGGCATGAACTTCTGGTTTCTCTGCAATCTTTAGGGAGAAATTTTTTTTGACGATAAAGTGCAACCATAGGTAGGTATGCCGCCCTTTTCCGTAGCTACGAGCTAAGTAGATCCTCAGGAGACCTTCAATGGACCCTTCTTCCACCTCAAGATCTTCGGAGCCCTGTGTCTACCCCCAATTCTTCTGCGGATCTCTTTCTTCTACCCCTACGATTTCTTCGGAGCCCTGTGTCTACCCCCAATTCTTCTGCGGATCTCTTTCTTCTACCCCTACGATTTCTTCGGAGCCCTGTGTCTACCCCCAATTCTTCTGCGGATCTCTTTCTTCTACCCCTACGATTTCTTCGGAGCCCTGTGTCTACCCCCAATTCTTCTGCAGATCTCTTTCTTCTACCCCTACGATTTCTTCGGAGCCCTGTGTCTACCCCCAATTCTTCTGCAGATCTGTCTTCTACCTCAAGAACATCTTCGAATAAAAATAAATAAATAAATTTTGACACCTGACCTTTCGATCAGATGTACAGCCCACGGCACAGCCGCAGCTAGTTGCGCGGCGCATCCGAGTGCTGTGTACAGTTGCTCAGCCTGACGGGCTGGAGGGGCCGCAACACCCACTCTAAATTTACCCATGAGCTCAAACTGGTACCCGATCTCAGCTGGGTGGACTGAAGCAATGCGGGATTAAGTACCTTGCTCAAGGGCACAAATTGTCACCTAGGGCCGGGACTCGAACCCACGACCTTCCGGTCATGAGGCAGTCGCCCTAGCCACTAGGCTACAACTCCTCTTCTACAAATCTTCGAAGCCCTGTGCCTACCCCCAATGCTTTATTGGATCCGCCTTTTTACATAAAACTCCTATGGCAAAAGTCATAAAAAATCCAGAAAATTGTAATGAGCTAAAAAACTTGCCATATCACACACCACTCGCGCTATCTTCGATTTTGGAATCTCAATCTCTCAAGTCAAGTCAAGCCAAAATCAATTGGCAGAAAATTATTCAACACCAAGTTCTGCTCCCAATGTTAACCTCACCCTTGAAAAAACTCGAGCTGTGTGTCTGTCCGCGCGCCCCACTGTCTCTCAGCGCCTCGCATCAGCCGTTATTATTTTGCTCAATCAGTCCGCCCTCATAGCGACTCGTACGAGTATTTCGCCTATCTATCAGCATCCAAACAAGCGGAAGTTGCATAATTAGGGGAGGCCCACCAGCCTAGATCCCCGCCAGGTCTGCGAGGCCGCAGCTCATTAGCCCGCCTCAGTCAGCAACAACCGTCGTCTCTGAGCTCGGTCTTGGCCAACAATGCAATTAAGATGGCCCGAAATCGGGTTCCCGAACCGATATGGCTGCGATGCGAGCTTTTCGAAGCCGACAGACTTCTTTGATCCTCTCTCTTCCCCATCGCCTGTCTAGCTCTCGCCTTAGTTTGGCCATACTTCGGGTACTAGAGAGAAATGTGATTTACGCCTTGGGGGCGTTTTCTTACCGAAGACTCTCAGGCTCATGTGGGTCAGCCTATTTTCTAATATCTCACTTTTTTCCCTCGGTTTTTACAAGAGTAGAGCTCGATCCAGGAAATCGTATTCGAACAGCTAGCACGAACTGTGAGTGCGCGATCAAGGTGGTCTGTGTTGGAGCTTGCGATGTTGATTATCGTTCTGTCCTTCTGTACCTTCAGTGTCTTTCTCCCCCGTCTATGCCGGTCTCACTATCTTTCTCCCCCGTCTATGCCGGTCTCATTATCTTTCTCCCCCGTCTATACCGGTCTCACTATCTTTCTCCCCCTTCTATGCCGGTCGCACTATCTTTCTCCCCCGTCTACACCGGTCTCACTGTCTCCCCGCATCTGCATGTGTCACAACCCCTTGTTTACTGTTTAAACTACTCCAAATGTACTTTTTGTGCTTAGCTTAAAGGGAAAAAATAAAAAGTTCCGGCAATATAAGAAAGTCCAACAAATTTTAGTCGAAATTATTTTGCTCAGCGTGATTGACGTTTGGTCACCAGCTGTAGTTGCAGACCTCAGTCTCCATCATCAATAAACCATAACGTTTTGACCCGCTTCGTTTAAAAAATAATTTTATGTCAAATTTGAATACCGAGTTGTCAGACAAATAATTTGAATAGTGCATGCTAAAACTGCTCATCCACGCTTTCCGTTACATTCAATATTATTTATGAATTGTAAATAAAAATCTGTACACAATCAGGACAGAAGGAGAGGAGACATAAAGAGAAAGAGAAGAGAGTTGAGAAAAGAAGAAGAATGAGGACAGCTTGAAAATAAAGAGGGAAGGGAGGGGAGAGAGGAGATTGGAGAGAGAATGAGAGATTAGTAAGAGAAAATAGAAAGAAAAGAGGTGAGAGATTAGAGGTGGCCGAGAGGATAGTGATTGAATGAGATGAAAGTAAAACAGATCAGAGAGAGGGGACATAAGATAGCAGTAAGGAGAGAGAGATGAGATGAGATAAGATAAGATTAGATCAGATAAGATGAAATGAGATAATATGAGATGAGATGTGATGAGATTAGATTAGATAAGATGAGATAAGATAAGATAAGATAAGATAAGATACTGAGATGAAATAAGATAAGATAAGACGAGATGAGATGAGATGAGATGAGATTAGATTAGATTAGATTAGATTGGATTAGATGAGACGAGCTGAGATGAGATGAGATGAAAAATTATGAGATGAGATGAAATGAAATCAGATGAGATGAGATTAGATTAGTAGAGATGAGATGGGAGACGATATAAGATTAGAGATTAGATTAGGTTAGATTAGATGAGGCAAGCTGAGATGAGATGAGATGAAAAATTATGAGATGAGATGAGTATAGATGCGACGAGATGAGAGAGCAAGAGTCATCAACGATTGGCAGACAGAGAAAGAGAGAGAACAGGCATAGAGAGAAAATTTTTCAAGCCATAATCCGACAATCCAGACGAGCCGGGGCGTCCCGAGGATTTTAACGGCGGATTAACGACTTTCAGGTCTCCCGGGCCGGCAGAAAGAAACTCGAGCTTGAAAGCTAGTGCAAATATTCTAGAAGGCAAAAAGGAAAGACAGGCTTGACAAAGAGACACCCGAAGATGGAGGTGAGAGAGCGTGGAGCAAGAGGCGGGAGCTCGCCTAGCGCCATCAAGGAATTATCTCTCATTTCCTGTGGGAAATTACTAATGAGGAAGCTGAAATCACGCCCCAGTGCATTCCCAGCTTATGGAATTATCCCCCATCACAGCTGCCCGCCACCCATTATAAATCCTGGGTACTTAGGGCCACTGTTAGTGCTAAAGTTGTGTGTGCCTTAATAGGCTTATAAGTCGATTGTAATGAGAGAAACCGCAGTCTCTTGTGCGTATTCAATCATCCGCTAATAAAGTCGGCATTTTTTAATCCTATCCAGAAATCGCTTTGATTCTTACTCCGAATTCATTTATGATTCCACTTCCCAACAATATTTCTGAGACTGTTTATCGATCTGTTTCTGAGACTGTTTATCGATCTGTTTCTGAGACTGTTTGTCGATCTGTTTCTGAGACTGTTTATCGATCTGTTTCTGAGACTGTTTATCGATCTGTTTTTGAGACTGTTTATCGATCTGTTTCTGAGACTGTTTGTTGATCTGTTTCTGAGACTGTTTGTTGATCTGTTTTTGAGACTGTTTATCGATCTGTTTCTGAGACTGTTTATCGATCTGTTTCTGAGACTGTTTATTGATCTGTTTTTGAGACTGTTTATCGATCTGTTTCTGAGACTGTTTATCGATCTGTTTCTGAGACTGTTTATCGATCTGTTTCTGAGACTGCTTATCGATCTGTTTCTGAGACTGCTTATCGATCTGTTTCTGAGACTGTTTATCGATCTGTTTCTGAGACTGTTTATCGATCTGTTTCTGAGACTGTTTGTCGATCTGTTTCTGAGACTGCTTATCGATCTGTTTCTGAGACTGTTTATCGATCTGTTTCTGAGACTGCTTATCGATCTGTTTCTGAGACTGCTTATCGATCTGTTTCTGAGACTGTTTATCGATCTGTTTCTGAGACTGTTTATCGATCTGTTTCACGGACTATTCTGATCAACTCAGAAAAATATTCATCAACGAAATGAATTTCATACTTTCTAAGTTTCTTTAATGAAGCTAAAAGTGCAGCCACTATTCCCAATGGAATAATCTATATGCATGATTCTCCGATCGGTCCTTACCTTGATAAACGTCGTCGAAAAATGAAATCGGCACCTCAAGGATGCTGCCAGCGCCGAAGCTGCCGGTGTGACCTCGGCACGGATTCATGCTGGAAAAGCTGGTCTGATCGACTAAAATGTGAAAAAAAACTTCTTTCCAAAGCGGGTCTGCTTGTGGTTCGATTTCTCACCCATTCCGCCTGGCTTTAAAAGTTGCTAATGATTCTGATCCTGCGCTTCATGTCTGCGCGCAGCGGGCCATCCAATCCCGATTGGTTAACCCTGCTGAGGCTCTGCTTCCCTGCCGCTTTTTGTGATCACTTTTTTCTTTCCTTGCTCCGTCCCCTCAGCCTATCCGCTTCTATATTCTCGCTATCTCTATATCTCCCTCTCATAGCTCTCTATCTCTCTTAGGGTTTCTCTACAAATCCTCACAGAGCAACGTATTGGTCAAAATACTGGTGTACTTATCTTTTTTTATTTTTCATAGATTAATCTATCAATCTATCTATCTATGAATCTATCTGTCTATCTATCTATTTGTCCATCTATCTATCTGTCCATCTATCTATCTATCTATGAATCTATCTGTCTATCTATCTATTTGTCCATCTATCTATCTGTCCATCTATCTATCTATCTATCTATCTATCTATCTATCTATCTATCTGTCCATCTATCTATCTATATTTTTGTATTAACTTTTTGTTAAACTTAGTAGGATCTGATGTTCACAAAGTCTGAGATACCATGGGATACAGTCTAGCTTAAGTACGCATTTTAACTTGCAAATTAGATGCAGTCACACTTCCCAGCTTCCCTGCAGCTCAAATTGAAGCAGAAATGGCCAATTGGACCAACAATGCGAGAGCATATAGTGTGGCACAGCTGGAGTAAAAGAGAAGTTTAGGATAAAAGACACATGCGGCTTGCTCTTCCCTCGGCACTTTCAGCAAGTGAAATTGATTAATCAAGAACTTTTTGGCGGGGAATTTTCCGCAGAGATAAAGAAGGAGGACTTACCAGCCGAAAGAGCAGCAGACATAGGAGTTAAATGAATGAGTCTGCAATTCAGATAATCGCCAACTTAGTTAATCACTTGTAAAAGAGTCGCTCGTTGAACTAATATGCCACCCACATTCAAGCCTTAGAAATGGCACTGATTGACGAGCTAAGAGCGGCAGCGACAAGATTAATTTCGCCCCCCCCCTAGGAAAATGATGACCAAATAGAAGTTCAGTTCAAACTGCTAGAGCAAATGGAAATTCAGTTATTTTTATGCAGCATTGCTAGTGTAATGGACTCGAGCTCCAGTTCCTCATCAATCTCTCCGTTATCCCAACTTGACCAGCTCCACTGCCATTGGAATTTTCCTATCCCTAGAATGAATTTAGTTTTGTCCAAAAAATTTTATTTGCATGCTCATCCGACTCAATTCAATGTAGCAATTTTTTTGTCATTGTTTTCTATTCACACAGTTAATAATTATCGCTTAGAATTTTATTTTTTATTCATTCATTATAGGTTGCCTTCAACAATTAGTTACCAGTTAGTTATGCCTTTAACATTCACCCACCTATGCCTTTGTTTGTTCGCCATTTTTACTGCCTTTTGTCAATTATTCCCTTCTGTCAGGGTATAATAAAATAATCGGAAATAGTTAGAGCAATTATCAATCACATCTAGTGCCTTAAAGTATGCAAGGAATTAATCAATATTTAGTGCTACTTCTGTCACTCTTTGAGGTGCTGATTTTGTCACTCTTCGAGGTGCTAATTCTGTCACTCTCTGAGGTGCTGATTTTGTCACTCTCTGAGGTGCTGATTTTGTCACTCTTTGAGGTGCTGATTTTGTCACTCTTTGAGGTGCTGATTTTGTCACTCTTCGAGGTGCTAATTCTGTCACTCTCTGAGGTGCTAATTCTGTCACTCTCTGAGGTGCTGATTTTGTCACTCTCTGAGGTGCTGATTTTGTCACTCTTTGAGGTGCTAATTCTGTCACTCTCTGAGGTGCTGATTTTGTCACTCTTTGAGGTGCTGATTCTGTCACTCTCTGAGGTGCTGATTTTGTCACTCTCTGAGGTGCTGATTTTGTCAATCTTTGAGGTGCTGATTCTGTCACTCTTTGAGGTGCTAATTCTGTCATTCCCTGAGATGCTGATTCTGTCACTCTTTGAGGTGCTGATTCTGTCACTCTTTGAGGTGCTGATTCTGTCACTCTTTGAGGTGCTGATTCTGTCACTCTCTGAGGTGCTGATTTTGTCACTCTCTGAGGTGCTGATTTTGTCACTCTTCGAGGTGCTAATTCTGTCACTCTCTGAGGTGCTGATTTTGTCACTCTTTGAGGCGCTGATTCTGTCACTCTCTGAGGTGCTGATTTTGTCACTCTTTGAGGTGCTGATTCTGTCACTCTTTGAGGTGCTAGTTCTGTCATTCCCTGAGATGCTGATTCTGTCACTCTTTGAGGTGCTGATTCTGTCACTCTTTGAGGTGCTGATTCTGTCACTCTTTGACAGAATCAGCACCTCATTTTTTTGCTTAAACTAACAGTTTTACATTAATGCCTTTCTAGCTACTTCGTATTTCCATCCAAGGACTTATTAAAGAAGAGCAGCAAAGTGAAAAGAATCATTCTAGATCCGCTGAGCCCATCAACTCTAACCTCGGATTCAATTAGAAAATCAAATTTCAAAGGCAAGAAATCCAGTAAAATTAATTAGAGCAACTGTTCAATCAAGCATACAAAAAATTATGTAGTACGGCCTCTGCTACTTCATAATTGAAGGCCTGAGCAGAGATGCACTAGCAATATCGTCAAAATCATTGGAGAAAGAAGAGAGGAATTCTTAATTCAAAGACGTGTAGGCCGTACTTTAATAATAAAAAAACAATTTCTAATTAGTTATTACACAACTGCTATTGCTCTATCTCAATCATCATCATTTCTCGCAAGTCGGAAACTTATCAAGGGTTAATAAGGTATAATTCCTACTATAATACTACATAAAAAGCTACAGAGAACAAAATCACCTTTGCAGTGATTGAGAAAGAAATAAAGAGTGCAGCAGACGGAGAAGTTGCTTCGCGTCAGGAAGCGAATGAAAAATCCCAGCTAAAGGGTAAGGACGTGAAAAAATCCTACACTGAGCAGGACGCACCCTTCTATACAGAGCGGAGCCTTTTTTCCCCGACTCGCCTAATTAAACGAACAGGGGGGGGGGGGGCGCGCATCCAGCCTTGGCCATTCAATCATTCTCAGCTATATCGGTTTGCCCCGGAGGAAGTGCAAGTTTGAGTGAAGCAAAAAATAAAGGCGAAGGTTTTCGCTCGCAAAGACGGAAGTGGAGCTTGGAGAGGAAAGGCAGTTTGCTGCGCGGGCTTCGCAGAAAGTTGAGAAACCCCGCCTGAGCAGACATACAATAGCCCGAATGCCGACAGATTGCAGGGAAGCATAAATAAAGTTTCTTTTTTAACGTGTCGTAAATTATTTCCGGAATTTTCAACTCAGAAGGGCAGTCAGTTGTAGAGTTGATAAGGTTATGAGCGATAGTGTTTGCTGCGTACTTTGAAAATTTATGATGATATTATTAATTATTATAACGCAATATTGCCGATACACGTACAGGAAGTGCTGGGAAAAATTCACATTCTTCTGGTCTTCTCTTTATACACACAGGGTATAAGAGCCCCTAGTATTGCTTTTGTCAGCCTAACTGATAATAAAGCCATCCAAAGTGAGAATCCTGCCTACGCTGACTGCGAAGGGCCTGGCTGCGTCCAGCCTTAGTCTATGGGCCATAGACTATACAGGACAAGCAAAGTGATAAAAAGCCATCCAATGTGAGAATCGATCGCTTTTTCTCTTTCCCCCAGCTCTCTCCACTTCTCCAGATGCGTCAACCAAGAGGAGTGGCCATTCATGCTGTTAGAGAGGGAGGCGCACGAAGCAATTGACGACACAGTCACTGCTGGGAAGGCTGCCGCGTGGGACCTGCATTGTAGACGACTCTTTGGGCAGTGCATTGAGGGACGGCTATTTTAACTCTTTACTTTCCTGCACTGTATCATCCAGTGTGTTCCTGTTTCCGTTATTCCGTTCAAGCTATTGGCTAATCATATGGCTCAGAAGGTATAAAAATAAAAGAATACGACGACGCATAGACCAATCGATTCTCACATTGGATGGCTTTTTATCACTTTGCTTGTCCTTTATAGTCTATGACCCATAGACTAAGGCTGGACGCAGCCAGGCCCTTCGCAGTCAGCGTAGGCAGGATTCTCACTTTGGATGGCTTTATTATCAGTTAGGCTGACAAAAGCAATACTGCAATACTGATAGTTCATATATCATGATTGAATTGATTAAGCATGACTAAAATAAATAGCTTTTGTTCTAGATATAAATGCATCTTTGTAAATTTAATAATGCGGAATAAGTAAAAACGAACAATCATTATGTTCAGATTTTTTGTCATTTCAAATCCTACTTCACATTCCAATCCTATTTGATGCTTTTTTTCTCATAAAATTGATGCCTTTTGAGACAGTGCTAAACGTCTAAAGCTACTGGTATATTAAGATGTCAGTTTGTATAAATTGTCTTTTTTAGAAGTGATTTTTTAATTTGGCTATTTGATGACTCATTATTATTTGTGCTATTTTTAGAAAGAAGTGTACATTAGGTCTATTTTTAGAAAGAAGCGTACGCAGTCTATTTTTAGAAAGGATTTTACTTATTTAAGGTCAACTTTAGCGATTTTACATCGTGGTTATTATTATTATGAATATCGTCTATATTTAGCTCGCAGAAACGATTGTTCATCTAGATTAAACCATGAAAAAATTAATTTAAAACTAAAACACTCATCGCTCTAAAAAATTCGTTGGATGCTTGGAATTTTACAAAGCTTTTCTTAAAGCGTGCGAGTGTCGTTTCCGCTAAATGAACATTCTGCAGCAATGTTTAGAATGATCACTCGAGTAATTCAATGCAAGAAAAAGTTTCAAAAAAAGACGATTTGTTCAATAAATGCGCAGATCGAGGCCGATAGTCTTGGCAATGTCCGTCTCCCGTCTACTCCGATCAATGATGCGGCAGAACACGCACTGGGTGGCCGTCAGGTTGCCGGCCAAGCTAAACGTCTTGCCGCACGTGTCGCAGGCTTTCATGTGGACGCCGTGCTGGGCCCGACTTTCCGCCACAGCCGGCAGCTCGTCCATCCGTTCCATGTTCCACAGTCGCAGAGTGGTGTCCTTGGACGCCGATAGCAGCCAGGCGCCGTCGGAGCTCAGGCAGACGTCCTCAACCCAGTCGTCGTGGCCTTGGAGTCGAATCTCCCGGATGCCGTTCTCGGCGTCCCAGACCATCACGGAGTTGTCGTAGGAGCCGCTGACTAATTTTGAGCCGTCTGCCGACAGGCAGCAGCTGCTGATGCTGCCTTCGTGGCTTTCTTCGAAGTTCTGAGAAAATTAAATTATCAAGATTTTCTAGTTTTTATGCCAATCTAGACTGTCAATATCAATTTCTTGGAATCTTCTCCAGCTAATTCTCAAACCTTGGAAATCTCACAAGAGAATCTCATTCCTCGGAAATCTCACAAGAGAATCTCAGTCCTCGGAAATCTCACAAGAGAATCTCAGTCCTCGGAAATCGCACCAGAGAATCACAGTCCTCGGAAATCTCACAAGAGAATCACAGTCCTTGGAAATCTCACAAGAGAATCACAGTCCTTGGAAATCTCACCAGAGAATCTCAGTCCTTGGAAGTCTCACCAAAGAAACTTACTCCTCGGAAATTTCACCAGAGAATCTCACTATGATTCTCAAACTTTAGAAATCTCACCCTATGATTCTCACACTACGAAAATCTCACCCTATGATTCTCACACTACGAAAATCTCACCCAATGATTCTCACACTTTGGAAATCTCACCCAACGATTCTCACACTTTGGAAATCTCACCTAACGATTCTCAAACTTTGGAAATCTTACCCAATGATTCTCCCACTTTTGAAACCTCATCAAATGATTCTCCCACTTTTGAAACCTCATCAAATGATTCTCCCACTTTTGAAACCTCATCAAATGATTCTCACACTTTCGAAATCTTACCCTATGATGCGCACACTTTGAAAATATCACCCTGAGTTGATAAGAAGGCCTAACTCTTTACTGACATCGTTTTTACGCCTAGAAAGCTATTTTAGGTTCTCCTAAATTCCGTTTTGAAATTCCCTTCAGCTCCAGCTAATTCGACAATGCAAATCTTTAAAATTTGGCCCCAGTGAATATAGTACAGAAAACAGATGCTCTTGACAGCTTTTCTTGGATCATAGAGACTATACCGGGTGGCCCATGCGTTTAAGGACAAACTTAAAAATAGAAGAAAGCAAAGCCAGCGGTAGCCAGAGCATAATAGTTTTGGTCATGGACAAATAGTATCTATATAGTCTGTAGCTGCCGCGAAAATTTTCGGCAACTTAGCATTAACCATGAATCGCGCTAAACGTTTGATGGTGGTAGACCAGCTCGCGCGGGGTATAAGCCCAGCACAGATAGCAGAGAACCTCAATGTTGCAAGGTCGTTTGTTTACGCCGTCAAGAGCGTCCGTCAGGAGACTCCAGCTGTGCTGCGGAGGAACACCGCTTCATGCCTCGCCAGCAACATGCCAAAGGTGCCATATGTTTCTCGGTGTCGTGGCTTCGGACGGCAGGGTGGACGGCAGGGTGGCTCCCCCGATCTGGGTACCAGCTGGAGTGAAAATCAACTCAGCCGAGTACATCCGCATGCTGCAGGATCATGTACTGCCGTGGATTCGACACAACTTTGCCCCAGGTACGTTTGTTTTTCAGCAGGACGGCGCTCCTGCCCACACGGCTGTTGCTACTCAATAATTTCTTCGCCGGGAGCTCGGCGAGGACTTCTGGGATGCGACCACTTGGCCACCATCGAGTCCAGACTGTTCCCCTCTCGATTACTTTGTGTGGAACAACGTGGCCCGCGTTGCATGTTTAACAACTTATGCTACCGTGGAGACTCTCCAAGTTGCTGTTAGTGCTGCCTGGTCAGCTCAGGGCCCTGCCGTCATCAGAGGTGCCTGTACCAAGTTTCGGTCTCGCATTGAAGCCGTGTATGCAGCGGAGGGGGGCTACATCGAGTAAATGTTATTTTTAGTTGCCATCTAGACATTATGGCGGTCAGTTAAAATGTTAAAGTTTTCGTTTGTTGGTTGTTTTTATATTAAAAATTGTATATACATTTGATTATTTTTACGTTGTCCTTAAACGCATGGGCCACCCGGTACTAGGATTTAAAAACAGAGGATTACCTACCCCCGCAGTATCCGCAATGCGGCATTTGCAAGAACTGAATCTGAGTATAGATTCAGTATTTTTCTATCTGAATAACCATCCAATTGTAGATGAAAGCAAGAAAAAATTTCCTATTTACGAGGCCATAAAGAAAGCAGAAAAAACTCGTCTTGATTTATTTATTACCGTTTTCTGTTTGATAAAAAAATTCTTAATTGCCCTAGTTCTCAACTAAGCATAGCCAACTCAATTCGACTTAACAAACCAATTAGAATCTGTCAACTTATGACAGGAACCTGTCAGATTATTTTGACAGTTTAGAAATCGTTTCAAGACTTCGTCTTTTTAACTAGATGTTTTGCACAAAATCCTTAGGGATTCTAATGTCCTGGATGCTGGCTGCCGCAGTATACGCTGTATTTGTGCACGATTTTTCCCTACCTCATAAAACCTGACATTATGATCAACAGACGTGACAATACAAATTGCATATTAGAGTTTTGGACCTAAGCAACAATTATACTTTACTTCCCAGACACTGCAGGCATCTCCCCCCAAGGCTACAGACCCCAGGTAGAGGTTTTAGTTCTCTTGACACGTGCGTGTACATGAACTAACCTTCGGTCCCTGCGAGCGGTACATCCCCGTTGAGATGTCGTACATGAGGATCCGCTTGTCCCAGGAGCAGGTAGCCAGAGACCGTTCGTCAGCAGACAGGCTAGCAGACGAGACCGCATTTTTGTGATCGGCAAAGGCTAGGGTGACGCCCATGGCCCTGAGATCGAACACCTTGCAGGTGAAGTCCAGCGAAGTTGACAGAATGCGCTGGTCGCCGAGCATGAAGCGGCAGCTTGTCAGGGTTGACCTGTGCACGCCGCGGATGAGCTGGACAACGTTGCAGGTGCGAGTGTCCCACACCTGCGGGGAGGGTTAGGGCTACTATTAGGGATACAAAAAGACATTATTGAGATACTTTATGTTTTAAGAGAGTTTTTACGGAGTAAATTTAAATTATATTTTATAAGCGCTCTAATTCAAAAGGGATTTAGGAAGAGAACTGACTAGATTTTCAAGTTGAAAAGAGGATTCCGAAAGAGAACCGAATAGACTCCGAACGAGAACCGAATAGATTCCGAAAGAGAACCGAATAGATTCCGAAAGAGAACCGAATAGATTCCGAAAGAGAACCGAATAGATTCCGAAAGAGAACCGAATAGATTCTGAAAGAGACCAAATAGACTCCGAAAGAGAACCGAATATACTCCGAAAGAGAACCGAATATATTCCGAAAGAGACCAAATAGATTCCGAAAGAGACCAAATAGACTCCGAAAGAGAACCGAATAGACTCCGAAAGAGAACTGAATAGATTCCGAACGAGAACCGAATAGACTCCGAAAGAGAACCGAATAGACTCCGAAAGAGAACTGAATAGATTCCGAACGAGAACCAAATAGACTCCGAAAGAGAACCGAATAGACTCCGAAAGAGAACTGAATAGATTCCGAACGAGAACCGAATAGACTCCGAAAGAGAACCGAATAGACTCCGAAAGAGAACTGAATAGATTCCGAACGAGAACCGAATAGACTCCGAACGAGAACCGAATAGATTAGGGAAAGATGAGTTTGACATTAGCAAAGATTTGCAAAGACATTCGCAGCAATTGGGAAGAAAATTCTTAGGGAGAAATGAGAAGCGTCACCTGCATATTGTAGTCCAGATCGGACGCCGTCACCAGCTGGCCGCCGCCGCCGCCGCCGCTGAAACGAGCGTCGCTAACAATGCCGCCGAGCTCACCGCGCCACAGCCGCTCGCCTGTCTCGAGGTCCCACACGGACAGCGCCTTGTCCCAGCCGGCCGTGACCACCCGATTGCCGTCGGGATCGGCGCGGGCGCCGCTCAGTCGGGCGCCGGTGTGGCCGGACAGGCAGCGAAGCTGGCGGCCGCTGGTGGAGTCCCACAGGCGGGCGGTGCCGTCCCAGCTCGCCGACAGGGCGCAGGTGTCCCGACGGAGGAAGCAGCAGCTGCGGACGCTGCCGGTGTGACCGGATAGGACGGTTAGCTGGATCTGCGACTCGGGATCCGGTTCTGGTCCATGGTTAGCTTCCGGTTCCGTTTCCGATTGGACTGGCTCAGCTGGCTCAGCTTCAAGCTCAGTCAGCATGCTTATTCACAGATTTAGTTTACTGCTGGAATGGCCAAATGAAACAAAGACCCAGATGATTTTATCGATGGATGCGTTCCTTTCAATGCAGTATTATTAATAACCCTATGAAACAAATGAAATTAGAAATGTAAAGAATGTTGTTAATAAAAAGATTTGGAAATTTATAAAGGATTTTTAATCAACAATTTATTTAGACAAAGAACGGAAAATTTTCATAAATTTGCCCTTTCGCGGGAATACGAGTACATAGAATTACCAATATGCAATGTCGGAAATCTATATTTATTTGAAAGTTCGGTGCTCCGCCTACTATTTAGTAGAAAGTATCGATTTCAACCCCAAAAAATCAGTTAAACTACAAAAGTTATTAAACTTATTGACTTTCCATTGAAAACGCCGTCCTCTTTTCTCTCCACCGTTTTGTGCACTTTATTAGTACACGCGAACTTGCAAATCTAGTACACGCGAACTTGCCAATCTAGCACACGCGCTCAAAATATATCAAACCAGTATTAAGCAATGAACGCACTTTCAAAGAGTGCAATTTCTGTACGGAAACGCCCCAGTCCCTTCCAGTTAGATCCTTGGATACTCGGAGAGCAGTCGGCGCTGAAGCTAATTGGCAGCCTTCTTGCCCGATCCCGGCTTGTCGCCAGCCGCCGGCGCCGTGGACGCCGCCGCAGCCGCTGCCTTCGCTGCAGCAGCCGCTTCCGCCGCTTTGGCAGCTTCGGCGGCTGCCTCAGCGGCTCGCCGACGCTCGGCCTCCTCGGCGGCCAGGACGTGGGCAGGCGGGCGACGCTGAGCCGGCCGACGAGACGCCAGTGTCTCTGGCGGCCGGTCCGTCAGCGGCTTCTTCAGTTCGTCGTTCTTCCGAATCTCCTTCCAGGTGAGCAGGTTGCTCACGGACTGAGGAGTCGCCGCGCGCAGCTGCTCAGTGTAGGGAGACAGGAACGAGAAGGCCTGGCTGATGCCGTACTGCATCCGGGTCAGGTAGATGTCCTCCTTGTCCTGCAGGGTTCGGGCCACGCTGAAGGCCTTGCTGAAGTAGTCGGCTGCGCGTTGGAACTCTCCCTGAAAGTCAATAATAAACATAAATTATACCGGATGGGATTAGGGCGTAGAATCACAGTAAAATCACCAACAAGCAGCCCGTGAGACCTGTTCCCTATCCAAAATCCTCGATTCTCACCTGCTTGTTGAAGGCGGCGCCAAGCCCGCGACACGCGCGACTGAACAGCCGGTCCTGCTTGCCCTCGGTGACCTTGGCGAACTCCTCCAGGTACTTGACGCTGGTCTCCGCCTTGCCCTGTCTGTAGTGCGTTCAAATACTCGGCGATTTAGCTGGAGGCTCATGAAAGCCAAAGCCCAAATACGCAACTCACTTCTCATAGGTCGTGGCCAGGGCTTCACAGGCCAGGCCCAGCTGCTCAGGGTCATCCAGCTTGGAGGCCAGTTGGTAAAACTCCTTGTAGAACTGCAGTTTTGTAGGAGAGATAAAGTCAGGATGGATTCTGTGCAACAGACGTTCATAGAATCCGTGAAAATCACGGAAACTTGTCCACGTTTTCAGCATCTTCATCGAGCTTTACAAAGCTTAACACCCTAAGCATCTCAACAAAACACGTGAAGCGCCCTTTCGGGCTTTTCAACACCCCAAGCATCTCAACAACACACGTGAAGCGCCGTTTCGGGCTTGTCAACACCCCAAGCATCTCAATAAAACACGTGAAGCGCCGTTTCGGGCTTGTCAACACCCCAAGTATCTCAACAACACACGTGAAGCGCCCTTTCGGGCTTGTCAACACCCCAAGCATCTCAACAACACACGTGAAGCGCCGTTTCGGGCTTGTCAACACCAAAAGCATCTCAACAAAACACGTGAAGCACCGTTTCGGGCTTGTCAACACCAAAAGCATCTCAACAACACACATGAAGCGCCGTTTCGGGCTTGTCAACACCAAAAGCATCTCAACAACACACATGAAGCGCCGTTTCGGACTTGTCAACACCCCAAGTATCTTCGCAACTCACGTGAAGCGCCGTGTCAGGCTTGTCAATCCGATCAAACACGTTGCCCAGGTGGTGCGCGCACCTCGCCTCCAGGAAAGTGTTTCCGCTCTCCTTGGCTATGCTGTGCGCCTTCTGCAGCAGCTCCCTGGCTGCCTCATCTGGCAGCTGCTCGCTGCGGCTGATGTGCACCCTGGCGAGCGACTCGCAAGCCACCCGGTGGAGGCTCTTGCCGTCCCGCTGCACCCAAGCGTCCTGGCCTTGAGTCTGTTCGTAAAACACTCCAAAGTGGGTCATGGCCTCCTCGAGCCGACCGCCCCGCTCCATCGCTAGGCCCTTGTTGTAGTGCGCCTCGGCAAGCTTCCGGCCACCATCGCCCTGCACTAGCGGTCCGGAGCGTAGGCACCGGTCATAGTAGTGATCCGACAGCCATTTGTCGTTGGGCTCCTCCTCGAAGTAGTGCGCCAGGTGCAGGTAGGCTTCGTAGGCGGCGAGGTGGTCGCCTGAGTTTTTCAAGTCGCGTATCGGGGTGGCTTAGGCTTAGAGACGGTATTTAAGAGGAAAGGTTTTAAAGGTTTTCTTTCCGATCAATTTTGATAGAGCCATTTAAGTCTGAGTCCTAAATACAATCTGCACAAATCTTAGCCGCATGACTTAAGGAAAGGCTTAGGTGGTGACGTGGAGCGGAAATTCCTCAGGCTCGAGCTCGCGCAGCAACTAAAGTAATCTAGGCTTTCTATGCCCCAGTGACCAACAGAGTGTACACTGACTTATGATGAGAAATTCAGTTGAGATCTACACCTGATGTTTAACCATTTTATATTAAATGCGTGCCAGTAGCATTTATACGCTGACTCATACTCTGAATCTCCTCAAACCGATCCCTTGGCCCTTTGAAAAACTCACTCTTTCTTTCACTGTTCTCCGCCGCCATCAGGTAACGGCTGAGATTCTTCAGCTTCTCTGGCTGATCTTCCAGCGGCTTGATCTGCCAGAGCATGGACTCGGGTCCGGCCGCCTCGCGGTCTCGGCGCTGCTGCTTGATGAGGTGCAGCATCTCCGTGAATGTCCGATGGAAGCCATCGGTTAAGATTGATGTGCAAAGCGTCTCGAAGAATGGGTTGCGGTACCTGGGTGACGTGTTAAAAATGACAGGTTGAAGAAATTATTTGTGAAAATTTTCAAGCCAATATCGTAAAAATTGAAAAACTCACTCAGCAGTTTGCACTGGTGTCAAATACGGCAGCTCCTCTCTGAATGTTTGCTGCTGCTGCTTCTTTGCTTCCTCTTTGCTACGCCTCGCGCCTTTCAGTGGCTTCAGGTGCTTCGGAGGCGGACCGGTGGGGTCCGGGACAACGCTGGCTCCTCTTGCCGCAACGCTGGTCATCTTCACATCGTCCGGTAAGGGCTGAAAAAGTGAGCAACATGAAGAACTTACTAGTGAAAATTCCTGGCCAGTTAGAGAAATTTATCAAAATGTATCTTAAAAGACCCAAGTCCTTTAAATCGAAAGCTTTTGATGACACAACAACGTTTAAGCAACAAATGAAAGCAACGCGTTTTTGTATTTTATAAGTTATTTTGAAAATTAACTCTGTTAGCTTGTTTATTTCATTGCAATATTATTAAATAACACAAAACTATTAAAAGCTCAAAAGTATTTTATACAAGCGAAGTGTAAATTATTTGTAGGTCAATTATTAACTATTAATATTTATTACTGAATAAAAATTACAATGCCAAAGTTAACCCTAGCTTCTGAGAATATTTTCCAAAAGGAAAAAGTATTTTGTGCTTGTCTCATAAAGTTTTATTCTTGCTAGTAAAAATAAATGACCAACATGGCCAATTTTTACAATTTTTTAGTTAATTTTGAGATTTTAAAGCCAAATCTTAATTTTGTAAATCCTATATTTATACAGAATTATTAGATATTATTTTTTTTCACTTCCTATGAAGTGGAAAACTAAATAAAAAAATTTGCTTCATTAATTTTCGCGCAAATTTTACATCAAAATTTTAAAGGTGAAAAATAAAACTGCTAAGGTTGGATTGATCCAATATGATTTGCTTCTGATTTACTATACCATCTCAGTTCCATAGCAAAATGAATAAAATGCAAAATTATCCATTTGATGCGTAGGTATCGATGTAATTCTCAAAGAAATACTTAATTGGCTCCAATTTGTCCTAAGTCCTAAATACTCCACAAGTCCTAAATACTTGTTTATAGGCAATAAATCTCAGTAGCGAACTAAACGCTCTAAAAAATACAAATAAGTCTTTTTGCAATGAAATATTTTAATCGCAAATGTTATTATTACATGTAAATGTAAATTATTATATGTAAATACGCACTTTCCTGTCATACGCTCGATTTTTACTAATTCTACTCTGGTAATTTACGCATCTGGAATCGAATTAAAAATATTGCATTGGAAACAAGCTTTACAAAAAACTAATTGAACAGAGCATATTATTTCCATGGCACTCATTCTGAAAACATTTTTTTGCAAACCTTAAATAAGAATGCACTTCTAATTATTTTTATTTACATTCTTTGCTTTTAATTTGTTAGAATAGCCTTGGAATATATTAACGATTTTAATGTATCTTTGAAACAATGGACAGCATTCAACACTTATCTGTAATGGCCGAGCCAGTATACTTGTCATTGCGTTTATTTGTTTTTTTGCATGTTTTCAAAAAATCTGTGACTGAAATTTATATTGGCTTCGGTAAATTAGTACTTGATACATGTAGCACAATTGCGCACTGTTATTGCATTGATTTTTGCTCTGATTTTCGCATAACTATTCAATAAGTCAGAAAAAATCTTGCAAAAGGCAGTTGCAAAAAGAAAGAAATAGAAATATGATTTTTAAGAACTATTTTTTGCAGCGATACTTTAAAATATTTTGCATGATTTTTGCATATTTGCAAAATGTATATAGCAAAGTTTTACCGCGCTGATAACAGCAATATGTCACAGTAATTTTATATCCTTATGGGAAAGGAAGGAAAGACGAAAATACGCTGTTTAAATTGGGTGAAGCGTCTATCAATAAAAACTGAAAAATTAGGACGATGGAATGGCTGCAATTATCACTAAGGAGTTGGCGCAATCTGAGCAAGATGTCTTAATAGTTATATCCAATTGTGGCTTTGCGGAGAGCATTTTCGGGTCTGTGGATATTTCTCTGCTTTATGATGCAGAACGTGTTTTCTAATCAAACTGACCGTAAATTTTGGCGCGCGAAGACTCTAAAAGTAAAGCATTTGTTATTAAATGTACATTAATAAATATGGCACGGCAATTGTTAATTGTCTATGAATGGTAAACAGTCAAAAATTATTTGCTAAGTTTGCATGAATAAATAGTAATAGAATATAATATTGATCCTGTCTGTCTTGGTGCTTGCATGCCCTGTCCATCGGCTCTGTCAGTCTGTCAGTCTGTCAGTCTATTTTTGTATGCCAATTAATATTTGCTACTGAGTCACATTTGTTTGATTCACTAAGCGGGATTTCAAGTCTCTCGGTGTTGTAACTTCATCATCAACACTATGAAATTTCTGTTTGTATTCCATATAGGTAAATGACCTGCTATGTTGTTAGTGAATAATCTCCCGAGCAAATTAGCTTTAAACGAATCAAGTTGGACGCGAGAGGCTGCCACCAAACACTCCGTAGCTGCAAGTTGGGCATCCGAGCGTGCTAATTGATTGGCAAGCATCATCTCTCTTCATCTGAATAAATCTGAAACTGGGTATTTACGAGCGCACCTCCAATACTAAGTGAAAAATTTACCACCACCAGGTAGACGCAACGGCCCAAACCATCCTTGCAAACAAGTCCAATTTCGTTTCCTAATGAATCGAATACTGGTGTCAGTCATTGTGCTGCTCATCGCTATGGGGACTGCGTGTCCATCACCTAGAGGATCCAGGATATCCGACCAGGAGAGAATCATCCGTTTCCTGAATCTCCCGTCCGGCTACTGCAAGGGGGCCGCTCCGCCCCCAGACAACGGCGAGGCTAATTTTGTCAACGTGAAAATTATGGTCATTAGACTCAGCAGTGTGGTTGGTAACATGATTAGAAATCTTTAGCCACATAGAGGCACTTATTTACTTATTTTATGCTTGAAAAATCATATTTTAATATCGTCGGATATAATTTCAGGATATTGTAAGACAGCAAATGTCCCTTGATCTCTGGCTCATGATGGTAAGATTCTGACTTTCATCTGGAAACATAGCTGAAGAGCGGACTGAAGACCCAAGCTTATTGCAAACCATCTCTTTACTATTAAATGTTTCTTGTGACAGTTCTTCGCCAAATTTGAGTGCCATACTTCAGAAATAATGCATTATATTCTCTGCAATTGCAGAGATGGAATGACTCGCGACTCGCATGGAATGACGCAATAGACGCTGGTCTGCCAAATGTGAGCAGTATTTTTGTGCCACAGGACTGGCTGTGGATTCCTGACCTAACAGTGGATCATCCGTGAGTGCTTCCGACAGGCTGCGAGTCAAATAATGCCCTGTTATTAGATCACTGCGTATTCATACTGTTCCGAGCGTATTAGCAAACAATTTTTCAAACTTCTCCAGAGTGGAAGTCAGGAACTTCGAGAGTGAGAAATTCCTAGCCACAGTTGCCTCGAATGGAGGCGTTTCAATGGGCAAGCAATACGGAGTGACCAGCAAGTGTCCAATAAAAATGAACAACTTTCCGTTTGACTCCCAGCGGTGCACAGTTTCTTTTTCTTCTGCCATGAAAACTCAGGATGAGCTGCACCTTACAGTGGAGATGTTCGGCAACGTAAGCTACCACGAACTCAACTCAAACAACAACGAGTTCCGCATCACCAAGGTTACGGCTAGTCTCGAATCGGGCTACCTCGACTACCCCCAGTACAAGAAAGTGTCAGTGGAGATCCAATTTCAGGTGCGACGGCTTGCCACAAAGCGCACAACTCAGAACTTCCCATTGCAGAGTCTCTGAGCAGTTCTCAGGATTGGACGCCCCCCAACCACTCGCATTATTGCAGAGAATGCCTCTCTATTACATCACCGTACTCATCATCCCCAGCGCCCTGATCCTCGCAACCTGCATCTTCGGCTTTCTCCTGCCAGCCGACTCGGGCGACAGACTGGCACTGAATGTGGCCATCCTGCTGTCAATGAGCGTGTTCCTGCAGCTGGCTGGCAACATCACTCCGGCTCAGAGCGAGTCCGTGCCAGTGCTCAGTGAGTATCTTTGCATCCGTTCACTGATTTGATGCAGCCCAGTATGAATGGTTTGTTTGCACTGAGCCATTCTATTTGCAGCCTGGTACTTCACAGTGGCCATGGGAGTGACCACTCTGAGCACTGTCGGCAGCATCATCGTGCACCTGTGCTACAGGAAAGCCGCATCGTGCAAGCCTTTAAGCAACCGAGCGCTGAGGCTTCTGTTTCTCAACCGGCTGTGTGGTTGGAATGTATGTTATTTGATCAGCCCATACCTATACACAGCAATATTGAAAAGTTGCCACAGTGAGCAATGTCCCTCCAATCTCACTAGTAAGGGACGCAACTCGCACCCCACGCCGAAGAGCTTATTGCGCAATCACTACTCAGAGAGAATTTGGCGGCACTGCTTTTCGCAGTCATAATGCTGACAGCGCATTACCTAATTTTTAATGGTGGTTCAGAAAAAGCCAGAAAATCTCAGTGTTGCGTCTTCCGCGGGCACGCATTAAGAGAGAAAAGTTTTACTAATCGAAATCCCAATTTTTTCATAATAGGCTAAGGCTCGAAAGCTAAATTTTTCAGAGTGCCCGAGTCGCAAGCGCCTCACCCAAGCAAACTGCAAACAGCGCTGAGGACTCCTCAAGCGATCCCGGTAGTGAGTGGCGTCACGTGGGCTGCGTCCTGGACAGACTGTGGCTACTGATTGCTGTCTGCCTCTCAGTTGCCATCATTGCGCTTAATCTGAGCACTGCGGCCTCTAGCTGAGTAAATGGACGACTTGATCTGGGTCGAAAAGTTACTTCATTACACAAAGTTCTCAACGCAACTGCGATACAGTGGAGCGGCCTAGTAGGAAGATTTCGAAAAAATTACTTTAATTTTTCGGCTTTGAGACTGACAATAACTCGACAATATGAGCAAAGAAAATCTTGGCATGACAAACATAAGAAATTTTGAGTGAAAAATTGTTACAGTTGGTTGAATTACTAGCAAATTCACTTGCAAACTTGTTCTTGTGAAAGTATCGACCGACAATTTAGAAATATTGAGCCAAAGTTTCTAGAGGTCGCGGCAAGTGACCCCACAGGCTCTTTCCACATTATTGAGTTTCTTGCAGATTAGTAAAAATCTATAAATCGCTCAAAACCGTTTAGATTAATTATGGGTAAAACTATCTTAACCCCGCATCGTAACAATTTTTGTTAGTAGCTAACTAACTTATGGAAAACGGCCTTTAACTTGCAAAAGTATACTAAGCACGGATGAACTTTGACTACTACCGCTCAAATTTGTAGCTAGTAGTTTCAATACGTATTTTTACGAGCGCAATACCACAAAATATTTAGTGTTTTCTTCTCAAAGCTATCTTAAATACCGTTGCCATGGGTACTTACTCTAATCTAGACGTTGAGGACAAGCATACATTTGTGAGTGAGCTTTTGCGCCTTCAGAAAACTCTGTTTGCTTCGCAACGTTTATAATGGAACCACTTAAATAGAAGGATGACGCATTATTTGTCTTAGCTACAAAAAAGAGAAGCCTCTAACCAGCTGAGCATTTGGGTTCTTTTCATCGAGGATGAACTCGCAGCTAAAAATACGTTGCGTAGTGGCAAGAATGTTTTTAAGAGCCAAAGTGCCTAAAGCTGTTTAACTGGGGTCAATGTTGTTTAAGGTACGCATCGAACACTAGGCCTATCTCAAGAGAGACAGCATGTGTAGGAAATATCCCCCGGAACATTGGGTGAAAAATAGCTATGTAGTCTTCGCTTGACTCTTTTGGACAATATTCTTATGTTGAATAGTCTGAATTAAATCCACGGAAACTTAGTAAATTCCCTTTACTCAACGTGATTAGCATATTATCGGGACGAAAAGCCGAAAAACTCAACAGAATGCGCCTTATTTCAGACTAAAAAGGCCAAGGGGAAAGTATGAAGATACAAAATCATTCTTTTGGACGCACAAAATGTGTTAAACAAACAAGTAAAAATTCACATTATTGGCATCCAAAAAGCTTAGATCTATGAAAAGTTTGCCGAAACAAAGCCATAGGCTACAATGGAATTTTATATCCATTTTTAGCGCCTCAAAAACTCTAAAGCAGCGTAAAACCGGCGTCAGCCAGCAGGCAATCGACGAAATGCCGAGTCCGTGCTTCGTCTCGTCGGTAGGGCGCCTGCAGTGTGAGCAGCAGCACCTCCTTCACTGGCTTCGGGTGATTCGGCGCAGATGGCGTGACCTTACCAGCTAGAGTCGCCAACGTCGCAAACGTTCGCTTAGACGGTCAAGGCCGGCGCGGCAGTAGAGTGCCGTGTTGGAGATCCGCAAATGCCCCAGTACTCAGCTTCGGCACCCCAGCCACCAAATGCTTCAACACCGATTCCAGCTTGTCTATTTTTGCACCCCAGCCGCCAAATGCTTCAACACCGATTCCAGCTTGTCACCTTCGACACCCCAGCCACCAAATGCTTCAACACCGATTCCAGCTTGTCTCTTTTTGCACCCCAGCCGCCAAATGCTTCAACACCGATTCCAGCTTGTCTCTTTTTGCACCCCAGCCGCCAAATGCTTCAACACCGATTCCAGCTTGTCTCTTTTTGCACCCCAGCCGCCAAATGCTTCAACACCGATTCCAGTTTGTCTCTTTTTGCACCCCAGCCGCCAAATGCTTCAACACAGATTCCAGCTTGTCTATTTTTGCACCCCATCCGCCAAATGCTTTAACACCGATTCCAGCTTGTCTATTTTTGCACCCCATCCGCCAAATGCTTCAACACCGATTCCAGCTTGTCTATTTTTGCACCCCATCCGCCAAATGCTTCAACACCGATTCCAGCTTGTCTATTTTTTCACCCCAGCCGCCAAATGCTTCAACACCGATTCCAGCTTGTCTCCTTCGGCACCCCATCCGCCAAATGCTTCAACACCGATTCCAGCTTGTCTATTTTTGCACCCCATCCGCCAAATGCTTCAACACCGATTCCAGCTTGTCTATTTTTGCACCCCAGCCGCCAAATGCTTCAACACCGATTCCAGCTTGTCTCCTTCGGCACCCCATCCGCCAAATGCTTCAACACCGATTCCAGCTTGTCTATTTTTGCACCCCATCCGCCAAATGCTTCAACACCGATTCCAGCTTGTCTATTTTTGCACCCCAGCCGCCAAATGCTTCAACACCGATTCCAGCTTGTCTCCTTCGACACCCCAGCCACCAAATACATCACAGCCTCCAAGTGTTTTATCACCCGGTACCAAGAGTGATAAACAGGAGCCGATTTTACAAGCGGTGCGCATCGGCATCAGCGTCTCGGCGCTCGATCACCGCCCGAAACAGCGCCCCTCTATGGCGCGGTCCGGCAGGACCTCAGACTGTAAGACAGACCATATCGAACGGACTACAGCGCAGGCAAGTCCTCGGCGATGCCGCAGGTCTTGGCAGATGATACAGCGGTGTCAGTCAAAATTTTCGGCCTCGTGCTGAAAAATTCCAATTTTTCGTTCGCTGGCCCTGAGCTGAGGGTCTGTGTACTGTTGCGTAGGGATGGACGCTGTTATTAGTATAGCATCTTTGCCTGCATTTGCGTTTTTGTCAGACATTTGACTCGTGTTTTGTGGCACCATATGACGTCTGGGATGTCGCTTGCTTAGGATTTAATTTTTATTTAGTTTTCACTTCGCTTTCATTTTACTTATCACCAAGAGAACTCACACTATGAGTTAAAAAGTTTGGCTGCGGTCACGTTAATGCAGAAACCCGCAGTACTGGAATGCAATTTGCACGAGTCTGAGATGTACTTTAGTCCACTGTAGAGCGGCTAAGTTAGTGCAATAAGTAGTCGCGCATAGACAGCTTGACTGAATGAATAATTGCCGGTGCCCAGCATGAGCTAGCTAGAGCTGGCTACGAGTCAGGAGTGAAAGGCCAGTGTACTTTTAGGTGGATACCGGTATTCTGAGGTGTGCGCTGTCCTTGCAGCAAAGTGGAAGCCCATAAAACCCTGGATTAGATATTTTTAGGAAAGTGCTCCAACACCTCTGATAGAGGATAGAAAGCTACGCCAGAAAAAAAATAAGACAAGGTAAATACATATCTTGCACTGCAAACAAGTGATGCTGTTAATGCAAAGAAAATTTTCAGGAATGGAAATTAATTTCTCTTGGCAAAAGTTGCGAATGCATCGGTAGCACACCATATGTTGTAAGTTGTATTTCATGCTGGAAGATCCTCCAATTGTAATAAATCAGTCATCTAAAACTTACCTGGCCTACCTTTCAGCAGATTTTCAGCAGAAGACTCAATTAATCAGTCTCTGGCAATATTTAGTGCAGAGAACTCAGCGGTTAAACTCACTGATCAGGTTGAAGTGAACGGTGCCTTTGGTTCCAGAGCTGCCGGATATTGTCAGCGAGCACTGGCTGTTGCCGACTGGAAAGCCGCTCACTGTGCACTCGCCAATGAGATCGTCACTGTTGAAAGTGTCATAATCATAGACTTGGACGATGAAGCTTCCAGACTCCCAGTTCGTGCTTCCAGATGGACATTGATGGTTTCAGTGGGCAGCGTTGGAGCCGCATTTGTCTGTAGAGGGAAGCAGTTTAAGTGTTAATAAGCTGTTAATCAGTGCAGATCATGCGGTGCGCATCAGAATAACTACGATTGGCAGAAGCATCACCTGCAAAATGGCTTCGAAGCACCAATAAGTATTTTACCAGTCTTACTACTTTTGTGAGTTTCTGGCCCAAGGAGTAATTTTATCAATATCCTAGCCTGTTTTTCTTAAAAATTTTCAAGGCATCGCAATGTAGGCAGCGAAATTTCTAGAATTATTGCCTGTGAAATAGACAAGGGTCAAGAAGATAAAATTAAGAAATCCATTACATTATGATGAAATTACCAACGATTAATGTGACCCGTTCTACAACGCTCTCCACTCGCAATGATCTTCACGTAGGGATCAGATCGTCCTAATAACCCGGAGTCTGCAGAGCAGTCCAGCTGCGAGCCGCTGGCAATGACGAGAGTCGAATCGGCTGCCACCAGTGCCTCTGGCGGTGGCGTCAGGTACAGCATGGTGAACAGCACCAGTGCTAACAGCATCTTGTTGTACGGCTCTTCCTTGATCAGATCGGTTTCGTAGCCTCAAGTAGCTTTCTTTTATCTGCAGTCTGAAGTATTGCAAGTACTAGCTCGCTCCAGCATGAAGAGTTATAGCTGTTAAAGAATTTTCATCAGACTAAATTGCAGAGCATCCACCAATGGAAAGTTTCCAAGTTACAGGGCGAAGCAGACATTGAGCCCCCGTTAAAGCCAATGAATTACCAGATGGTGTGCTCAATATGTCAGTAGCGAACCAAATTGCCAATATCAAACAAGGTCCCCATTCAAATGTTTTGTCAACTTACTTAAACTTGAGCTACTGAGTGGCAGGCATGTTTATCAAGGTTTGTGAGCAAAGCATGTGGCCCAAGCTTTGTGTCTTTGCACGGCACACGGAGATGAACACTGAATGAACACTGCTGAAATATGAAATTTTGCCCATTATCATCTCAAGATTTATTCAGAGGGCGAAGCAAATGTGGACAAAGCAAACTGTAACATTAAATTTTAGCTCAATGCTAAAGTGCATTATAAGCTAATTTCGAAATATGCTAATTTCGTGTTCTATGGAAAGGAAAGTCCGAGGATGCAACCGACTAGTGTGGACTGCATCACCAGACAGTAACCAAGTTCCCGACTATCCACCTAGCTACAGCTAGTGTCTTTTAGCCTCAGAATATATTCTGTGCTTTTCGTCTTTCTGGGTTATACATTATCTCGAAGTCGTAGCCGAAAATGGGACACCGTGACCGGGGCTTACTAAACTAACAGTACTCTAGGCGAATCGAGTCTTCAGAGAATCTGATCCTTGGGGCGCGCTCCATGGCGCCTTCAAATCGCCACGAGAAGCGCTGATTTGTTAAACTGATCGCCGAATTTTCTGATTGGTCAGGTCGAGTTTGTCATAACGGTCGTGAATGTTTCGGACTAGCCAGCGATCTCATCACGTGACCTAATCCCACTAGGTGATCTTATCAGTTACTGGGTTGACAAATGACATAGTCTATGGCTAAGCCCTCTACCCTTGCTTGCAGTTGCGTTACCTAAACCAGATGGAAAGGAAATACTTCTTGTAGCAACGTTGGTTATTCGGAAATAAAAGCCATATATGAAACACGGAAGGCTATCCGCTTGTACAGCATTACTGAAACATGTCAACAAAAAAGACGACAATTGGCATCATAAAGTAGCGCAAATAAGCATGATTTACAAGCAAAATGATTTATGGCTTTTCGCAGCGGGGGATCGTAGTGACAAAACAAAATATACATATAAATCAGCATAAAGATAAGAAGCCGAAGGGAATGAAGAGGAAAAGATTCTTCGAAATTCCAGGGTACTTTTAGGGTCAGAAGCAAAATGTCAAAGATCAAAAGCAAAAAGGAAAAGTATAACAATCGGCGAGGGATAAACGAATCATCCAACTGTCAAAAGTAACGATCCCAAGAGAGCGCAGTCACGTGCTTTCCCGGCACCATCGGCCGCCATAAAACTGTCAAAATCACAAAATCTAAGTTCAAACCGTCTGGAAAAATGACTAATACGAGCGTAACTCCGAAAAATAAGTTTCTTTGGACCTTTACTAGCCCGTATTAACAATTAGAAAGGAGGATTCAAACAGATGTGCATGACTACTAACATGATTAGGGGAAAAGAAAAAACCCTCGGGAAATCTGCTAAGTGAGCAGCAAAGTGCGTCTCCATCATGCTGCTTATTGCGCCTGTGTCATCATGTGGTTCAGCGAGCAACCACTTCTTAATTTAGCATCAACTTTGTGGCCCCTCCACTTTTTGGTTGCCTGCCTGTGTGGCTATCTTCTTATGCCAATTAACAGTTGGTGGACTATTTCACATTAGATTGATTAGCTCAGTGATTTGCTAAATGGGATTTCATATTTCCAGCTGGGTAAATTCGCCATCAGACTATGAAATTCTTGTTTGTATTCCAGATAGGTAAATGACCTGCTATGTTATTGGCAAATTTTCCGTAGCAAATTTGATTAGTGTGAATCAAGTTGTACGGGAGAGGCTACTGCTTTGCTCCTGCAGTATCGCCAAACACTTCGTAGCTGCGAATTGGGCATCCGAGCCTGCTAATTGATTGGCAAACATCATCTGCCTTCATCTGAGCAAATCTGTGGTGGATAAAAATAGTATTTACGTCCAATGCTGAAGCCAAAATTTAACCAGGCAAACGCGACGGCTCAGAGTATCCTTGCAAAAAAGTCCAATATCGTTTCCAAATGAATCGAAACGTTGTTTCAGTAGGTGCACTCATTATGCTGCTCATTGCTTCGGGGGCGGCCTGCCCGTCACCTGGAGGATCCCGGATGTCCGACCAGGAGAGAATCATCCGTTTCCTGAATCTCACGTCCGGCTACTGCAAGGGGGCCGCTCCGCCACCAGACAATGGCGAGGCTAATTTTGTCATCGTGAATACCATGGTCACAAGACTCAACAGTGTGGTTGGTATCATGATAAACGAATCCTTAAGAATTTACGCAGCATTATATAAGCACTCCTTTACTAATATGCGTATTACTTGGAAACTATTGATCCACAGTGTAACTTAATATCGTGAACAATAATTTCAGGATATTGTAAGGCAGCAAATGTCCCTTGATCTCTGGCTCGTGATGGTAAGATTCTGATTTTCATCTGGAAACATAACTGCAAAGCGGACTGAAGACCCAAGCTTAATGCAAACCATCTCTTTAATATTTAATGTTTCTTGTGACAGTTCTTTGCCAAATTTGAGTGCCATACTTCAGACAGATGATATTCAGTGCAGAAAGTTTCCCGTGCAATAATTGCAGATCTGGAATGACTCACGACTTGCTTGGAATGAGGCAATAGACGCTGTTCTGCCAAATGTGAGCAGAATTTTTGTGCCGCAGGACCTGCTGTGGATACCTGACCTAACAGTGGATCATCCGTGAGTGCTTCCGACGGACTGCGAGTCAAATAATGCCCTTTCATTACATCACCTCGAATCTTCATATTGTTATATGCAAACGAAATTTTCCAACCTTCCCCAGAGTGGAAGTCAGGAACTTCGAGAGTGAGAAATTCCTAGCCATAGTTTCCTCGAATGGAGGCGTTTCAATGGGCAAGCAATACGGAGTGACCAGCAAGTGTCCAATTAAAATGCGCAACTTTCCGTTTGACTCCCAGCGGTGCACAGTTTCTTTTTCTTCTGCCATGAAAACTCAGGATGAGCTGCACCTTACAGTGGAGATGTTCGGCAACGTAAGCTACCACGAACTCAACTCAAACAACAACGAGTTCCGCATCACCAAGGTTACGGCTAGTCTCGAATCGGGCTACCTCGACTACCCCCAGTACAAGAAAGTGTCAGTGGAGATCCAATTTCAGGTGCGACGGCTTGCCACAAAGCGCACAACTCAGAACTTCCCATTGCAGAGTCTCTGAGCAGTTCTCAGGATTGGACGCCCCCCAACCACTCGCATTATTGCAGAGAATGCCTCTCTATTACATCACCGTACTCATCATCCCCAGCGCCCTGATCCTCGCAACCTGCATCTTCGGCTTTCTCCTGCCAGCCGACTCGGGCGACAGACTGGCACTGAATGTGGCCATCCTGCTGTCAATGAGCGTGTTCCTGCAGCTGGCTGGCAACATCACTCCGGCTCAGAGCGAGTCCGTGCCAGTGCTCAGTGAGTATCTTTGCATCCGTTCTCTGATTTGATGCAGCCCAGTATGAATGGTTTGTTTGCACTGAGCCATTCTATTTGCAGCCTGGTACTTCACAGTGGCCATGGGAGTGACCACTCTGAGCACTGTCGGCAGCATCATCGTGCACCTGTGCTACAGGAAAGCCGCATCGTGCAAGCCTTTAAGCAACCGAGCGCTGAGGCTTCTGTTTCTCAACCGGCTGTGTGGTTGGAATGTATGTTATTTGATCATCCCATGCCTATACACAGCAATATTGAAAAGTTGCCACAGTGAGCAATGTCCCTCCAATCTCACTAGTAAGGGACGCAACTCGCACCCCACGCCGAAGAGCTTATTGCGCAATCACTACTCAGAGAGAATTTGGCGGCACTGCTTTTCGCAGTCATAATGCTGACAGCGCATTACCTAATTTTTAATGGTGGTTCAGAAAAAGCCAGAAAATCTCAGTGTTGCGTCTTCCGCGGGCACGCATTAAGAGAGTAAAGTTTTGCTAATCGAAATACCAATTTTTTTCATAATAGGCTAAGGCTCGAAAGCTAAATTTTTCAGAGTGCCCGAGTCGCAAGCGCCTCACCCAAGCAAACTGCAACCAGCGTTGAAGACTCGCCAAACGATCCCGGTAGTGAGTGGCGTCACGTGGGCTGCGTGCTGGACAGACTGTGGCTACTGATTGCTGTCTGCCTCTCAGTTGCCATCATTGCGCTTAATCTGAGCACTGCGGCCTCTAGCTGAGTAAATGGACGACTTGATCTGGGTCGAAAAGTTACTTCATTACACAAAGTTCTCAACGCAACTGCGATACAGTGGAGCGGCCTAGTAGGAAGATTTCGCACAGGGTTGCTTCATTTATTAATTTTGAATATTACAATAACTCAAAAATATAAGCAAAGAAAATTTTAGCATTGGCGTGCGTATGTAAAACAAAACTATGAAGTGGAAAACGTTTACAAAATGGTTTAATGAATAATTTCGAGCGGAGCGTAGCGTAGCGAGTTTATAGGCTTGTGATCTGGGTAAGATGATGGGGAATCCGACGGGGAAAACCCCCCCCCCCCTCATAACTTTGCTATTACTCAACCGATTTTTCTGGGATTTGCGCCATTCGATTCGTCTCGAAAATTCAGATGGGGACTCTCCCAAGACATTTGCAAATTTTTGCTTCCTTCCTGTTCAAAGTCGAGTATTTCCGTTTTTTACTAAATATAGCAACAGCCTTAAAACTTGAAAGTCAACTGACTTGAGGCCTGCAATTTCGACCATCCAAATAGCTTTCTTTCTCTCACACAGAATTGAAACCAGTGTACACTGCGCCTCGCCGGCTCTCTTGTGCATAGTGAAGCCAAATGATTGCACTGAGTCGACACCTCCCAACCCGAAAAGCCCTGCCACCCCCCCATATAAAATATTTGCAAACACAGGCCTGGCTATTGAACTCAGTGCACGTGAATTAGCTGCCTAAGATAGGAAACAAAAATTTTCATCCAGAGCCTGAAATAAAACTAGACAGCCAGCGAACCAAAAAATCTGAGTAACACGTATAGGCTCGTTCACACTGCCACCAAATCACACGAATGTACACAGAATTCCTTGACTATTTATTTGATGAACATGCGAAATGTACCTAAAATTTAACTCATTTGATGGCAGTGCAAACGAAATGCAGCTACAACCAGACCCACCCACCTTGCTCTCTTCGCCTACCTATCACGATTAATATCGCCCACCGATGGATACAGATTAATTTTCAATCCAATTGCGGCAAATATCTGCCTCGTGTGTACAATTTTTTCGATGTAAAATCTTGCAACTGCAGAATGGAAGATAAACGTAACTCATTCAATATAATGTACACAATAGTGCCCTCAAACCCACAAATTTAGACACAATCTTTCCTTTTCCTTCCTTCAGATAGGTCTGGCACTGCTCACACATGAAGCCAGGGCCCAAATAAAATCTTAAGCCCCAAGCTAGCTTGCACTTACTATGAAGTTTTTTGCGTCGCTTGTATTGCAAAAATTTCTTGGCATACAGGCAATATGAAAACTACGGTGAGGCCAGAACTACTTGAAACAGAAATCTCCTATGATGAGTACATCTCCACTAGCCACTAAGTATCATTCTGAAATCTGCGGCCTAATTTAAAATCTCATTTGAAATCAGGCAAAACTGCTTTCTGCGGGTAAACCTTAATGGGGCAAACCAGTGAAGAAAGGTAGGGGAGAAAAACGAAGACGAGGGGAAGACTGAGGAGAGAAGGAGAGTAGATCCGAGGCAGAAAGTAAAGAAAAGGGAAGAAGAGTACAGGGGTGACGAGAAGCGAAGGCACAGAGGGGGAGGCAAGAAGAAAAGATGGAACAGAGATGACAGAGGCGTGGGGATTGGGAATATAAAGAAGGGAGACGACAGGGGACGGAGAGGAAAAATCAAGAGGAGCTGAAGATGGGGAAATGCAAGGAAAGAAAAACTAAAGAGAGAAGGAGAAAAGTGGAGAGAGAATGGAAAAATAGAGGGAGAGGATGGGGATGGATAAGGAGGGAGTTGGGGAGGAGGGAGAGAGGGGAAGGGACCGGAGAAGACAGAAAGGGAAAGGGGTAAAGGGAAAGTGAGGGAAGAGGATAAGTTGACAGGAGAGGACAGAAGAAGTGAAGGTTCAGAATCGAGGGGAAAGGGAGAAGATATGAAAGAGAGGGGTGTTGGAACACCGGATGAATGAGAGGGGAGACGGAAAAGAACGAAGGGAGACGACAGGGGAGGCAGGGGAAGAGAGCGGAGGAGAAGGACGGAGGATTAGATAAAGGAGAGTAGATAGTAGAAAGGGTTCCTTCGAGGAAGAAAGTTGGGGGAGGGACAAGAATAAAAAGGGAAACGAGTAGATGACAGAGACGGAGGCAATAAGGATTAGAAAGGAGGAAGAGGAGGGGAGAAGATGAGACAGATGAAGAAAATGAGAGTAATGAGTGGGAGATGACACGGTAGAGAAGAGGAGAAGAGGAGAGAGGATGGAATTAATGATTATCGGGGGCGATGAAAATAGGGAGAGACAGGGGTGGGGAGGAGGGAACAAAAGGGGAAGGGAAAGAGGATAGGGGACGGGACGAGACAGAGAGAAAGGGAAGAGAGAAGAGGTAATCAGGGGGGAAGGGAATAAGATAGCAGAGAACATGGGAGGTAGGGGGTGTTGGACCCCAAGATGAATGAGAGGGGAGAAGAAAGGAAGAAGGGAGAGGGCAGGAGAGGGAGGGATAGAGAGGGAAGAAGACGGACTGAGGATACGCTGTGAAAGATAGAGAAGGTTAGGTAGGAAGGAGAGAAAGTTGGAGGGGAGAAGGTAGGGGAAGGGACAAGGAGAAAAAGGGAAGCTATATGACAGGGTCGGACAGGACAGATGAGCAAGGAGGGCAAATGATGGGAAATGTTACAGAGAGAAAAAAAGCAGACAGAAAGGACATAGGAGAGAAGAGGAGAACAAGGAGAGAAGATGGGATAAAATTATGAGGGAGGAGAGATCAAAAGTGGTAGAAGACAGAAGTGCAAAATGTCAGGCTTATAAATTTTGCATGCACACACATTTTCACCAAATCCAAAGCACGGAGTTCTGTACTCCAAGGTTTCAGGCATCCAGACAAATTCTGCAATTTACACCATGATCCTGACTATGCAACTGCAAATGAACAAATACGCCACGAACTATCGATGCCAAAAATCTGGGGACAAAAATAAGCCGCAAATTCTGAGACAAGCCCCGAGAAAAGGAATAGAAACGGCCCAATATTAACCTGCAATCTAAATTCCGATCTGCCATCAATTAACTGATTAAATTTATCCCATCGTAGTAAAGAAGCACTTCCTTGATAATAATGGCGCAATACAGGATAATTTTGAAATTCATCCTTCTCCAAGGCCTTAACTTTCCTTAGCTCTAATTGATCTACAAAGTGAGAAGGGAAGAGGAAGCTTGAGAGGACAGGGGAAAAGAGGAGGGGAGGGCAAAAGGGGAGAGATAGAGGAGGAGGGGAGAGTTGAGTGAAGAGGGCGACTGGGGAGAGTCGGCATTTCGCTCCGCTCGATTTTTATTTCAATTTGTGAAACAATTGAAATAACTTCAGTGCTTGCTGCTTATCATTGCCGCTACGTTCGCTCCGCTCGTATAATCAGTCGCACCCAAGTCAGTCGCAACGGAAATCAGTGTGCTAATAAAAGCATATTTTCGAGCGGAGCGTAGCGTAGCGAGTTTATAGGCTTGTGATCTGGGTAAGATGATGGGGAATCCGACGGGGAAACCCCCCCCCCTCATAACTTTGCCATTACTGAACCGATTCTAATGGGATTTGCGCCATTCGATTCGTCTCGAAAATTCAGATGGGACTCTCCCAAGACATTTGCAAATTTTTTCTTCCTTCCTGTTCAAACTCGAGTATTTCCGTTTTTTACTAAATATAGCAACAGCCTTAAAACTTAAAAGTCAACTGACTTGAGGCTTGCAATTTCAACTATCCAAATAGCTGTCTTTTCCTCACACAAAAATGTACACTGCACCTCGCCGGCTCTCTTGTGCATAGTGAAGCCAAATGATTGCGCAGAGTCGACATCCCCAAACCTAAAAGCTCTTCCGTTCCATCAAAGCATCTAAAATTCACAGGCCTGGCTATTGAACTCAATCAATGTACGTGAATTGGCTGCCAAAGATAAGAGAGAACCAAAATTTTCATCCAGAGCCTGCACTAATGCTAGGCAGCCCACCAAACACCCAGAGTACACGTAGGCGGTCAAGCTCCAGCAAGTCCGTAGCATGCAGCCACGGCCAGACCCACCCACCTCTCTCTTCGCCCGCCTACCCATATCGCCTCCCGATTGATACTGATCAGCTTGCAGCAAATATCTTCGTCGTGTGTGCAATTTTTTTTCTCTGCAAATCTTTAAAATAAAAAGAATTAGAGGATGCACATGGTTGACTCAATCAAAGTACACAATCATGCCCCTTCAACCCACAAAACAGTAGAGATTCCTTCCTTTTCCTTTCTTCAGATAGGTCTGGCACTGCTCACAGAAAGCCTAAGCCCAAATCAAATCATAAAGTCATAAACCCTTAGCTGGCTCGGACTATGAAATTTATTGCGTCGCGTGTAAATTTCTCTGTATGCAGACAGTATGAAAAGTATTGGAACCTGCGGTGTGGCCAGAACTTCATGAAGCAAAAATCTCCTATGATTTTAAAATATCCACCGGCCACTGAAAATCATTCTGAAATCTGCGGCCTTACTGGAAATCTCACATGGGCAAAACTTCACTCTGCGGGTAAATGAATGGGGTAAACCAGTTAGGGAAGGGAGGGAAAGAGAAAAGAAGACAAGGTGAAGACTAAAGATAAGAGAACAAGAGGAGAGGAGATGCGAGACAGAAGAAAAGAAAAGGGAGGAGAACAGTATAGGGTTCACGAGAAGCGAAGCGCCAGGGAAAGAAGAGAAAGAGGTCCGGTGATAGACATAGGATCGGGCGAAAGATAGGGAAGAAGACAAGAAGAGAAGGGAGGGAAAGGGGGCATTGCAGGGTAAAGAAGTGAGGAAAAGAGATAAATTACTTTGGAGGGCAGGGGGCAGGGTAAGATGATGAAGAAGAGACAGAAAGGAGAGAATGACGGGGAGTAGGGATTGGGAATAGAAAGAAGTGGGAAGAAGATGGGATAAGAGGAAAGAGCAAGAGATGAAGATGTGAAAATAGGGAAATGTGAGGGTAGAAAAAACTGAAGATAGGAGAGGTGGAAAATGGAGAGAGAATGGAAAAAAGAAGAGAGGAAAGGAAGGGCCATACGGAGGAAGTTGGGGGGAAGAGAAATAGGGGGGAGCGGAGGAGGCATAGAAAGGAAAAGGAGGAAAGGGAAAGTGAGGGAGAGGATAATGTGACAGGTCATGGGGGGACAGAAGAGGTGAAGGTTCATAAAAGAAGGGGAGAGAGAAGAAATGAAAGAGGTGTTGGAACACCAGATGAATCAGAGCGGAGACGGAAAAGAACGAAGGGAGACGACAGGGGAGGCAGGGAAAGATAGAGCAGAGGAGAAGGATGGAGGATTAGATTGAGAAGAGAAGGGTAGAGAGTAGAAAGGGGTCCTTAGAGGGAGAAAGTAGGGGCAGAGACGGAGGCAAGAGGGATTAGAAAGGAAGGAATGGAGGGGAGAAGATGCGACAGAAGAAGGAAATGAGATTGAGTTGGAGAGGACAGGGGAGTGAAGGGGAGAAAGGTGACGAGGGGGAAGAAGGGAGGAGGACGGGAGACTGAAGGTTCTGAATAGAGCGGCAAAGAAAAGAAATGAAGTTTTGGAACACACGAATAAAGGGGACGGGAGTAGAAAAGAAAAGGGGAAAGGCGGGCGAGGAACGAAAAGAGAAGAGGACGCGGGATAGACAGAGGAGGGAAGGGAGGAGAAAGAAAACATTTGAGGGAGAAGGTAAGGGAAGGGACGAGTAAAAGAAAAGAAAGGGAAATGACAGGGACGGAGAAATGGATGACAAAGGAGGGAGAGGTGCGGAGGAGATGAAACAGAAGAAGGAAATGAGAGGAATGAGTGGGAGAGGACAGAGAGAGAGTATGGGATTACTGGATATCGGGGAGAGATTAAACGAGGGAGAAAAATGGGTGAAAGGAGAGAAAATCATTCAGGGAAAGCGGATAGGGGAGGGGACGAGACAGAGAAAGCGATAAGAGGAGTGGTTAAGAAAGGAAATAAGATGAGATGGCAGGGGAGATGGGAGGAGAGCAGGTGGTGGAACCTAAGATAAATGAGAGGGGAGAAAAAAGGAAGAATGCACAGGGCAGCAGAGGGAGGGATAGAGAGGGGGAGAGGGACGCAGGATAGGGTGGGAAAGATAGAGAAGGTTAGGTAGGAGGGAGAGGACATTGGAGGGGAGAAGGTAGGAAAGGGACATAAAGAAAAAATTATGTTAGATGGCAGGGGCGAAGAGGACAGGGATCAGAAAGGGAAAAGGGCTGGAGAGGATGAGGCATAGGGAGGAAATGAGCGGAAAGAAAATACATTTGAGATAAGAGGAGAAAAGAGGAGAGAGGATGGGATAAAACGATGAGAGAGGAGAGTTGAAAAGGCGGAGAAAGGATTTCAGTTGAATACGAGCGTAGTAGACTTAATAAAATCATAGCTATGAATTTATGATGACTTTATCACTTCATCGTTATTCAAGACTTTTACTTTCCTTAGCCCTTATGGTGGATCGCTGTCACAAGGTCGAAAAACCATAACGTCGAAACACGAAAAGCCATAAGGTCGAAATGTCATAAAGTCGAAAAAGCAAAATGTCAGCCACCGTCACTAGGTCGAAATAACATAAGGTCGAAAAGCCACAAAGTCGAAAACCTAAGCAGCGACCGTCCACAAGACTGGTTAGATTTTCGACTTTGTGGCCTGATTAACCAGGGAACTCACCTGACTTGCACGATTTAGACTGATAGCTCGTAGAGGCGTTCCGATCGAGCTCAAACAGCTACCTGTGCCACCGAACAGTGTTGGATTCATGCGAAGGGTGCTGACCTTGACGATAGTCGAAAGAAAGGAAAGCGGTCTGAAAACGTTGTATTTGCAGGATACGAAGGAAGCTGCTGCCAAAGTTCAGGTGAGGCGCATCGTACAAGGTGGAGCAGCAGCCATTGTTCGCAAGTGTAGGTCGGCAATGATATACAAAGGGTGCATGGGTGGCAACGATCGAATGGACGGCCACATGCAACCCTATCAGCCGGCTAGGAAGATATGTGGTTTTTGAAGCTTGGTTTTCATTTGTGCATGTAAATAGTTCGGAATGCCTGGATTTTGTACTGCAAGGAAGACATTTCCAAAGTTTTTGGAGGCTACTATTCGAGAACTGGTTCAGAGCACTGGGTCAGCCCACACTTTCCAACTCGAATTGCAGCCAGAGAAAGCCAACCAAGACCGAAAAAGCGCTGTCGCGTCTGCTACAAGGCGGGGCTTAAAAAGCGCACAATATACTGCTGTCCTGCTTGTCTAGGTGTTCCCTGTGCTATGCCTCGAAACCTGTTTTCAGCAGTGGCATGCTTGAATTTTCTTTGTTGACGCTAGAATTTACTCCCTTTTTTCGCTTCATTGTACTGTTTTGTATTACTACAAAATCATTTTTGCATCAGGTTTTATATTCACAAGAAGTGCACGTTACACATGTTAACAGTTTATGGACATTTTTTTGTTTGCTTTTGGATCCATCAATCGTTTCTGATTTCAGACAGTGGGAATGGGAAAATTCGCTAATTTCATAAAAGAAATTAGGATTTAATTTTACCTGAAGAAATTAAATAGCCAATAAAGTATTGCCCATTAATTTCCCATAATCTATCTATCTATCCATCAATCTATCTATCTATCTATCTATCTATCTATCTATCTATCTATCTATCTATCTATCTATCTATCTATCTATCTATCTATCTATCTATCTATCTATCTATCTATCTATCTATCTATCTATCTATCTATCTATCTATCTATCTATCTATCTATCTATCTATCTATCTATCTATCTATCTATCTATCTATCTATCTATCTATCTATCTATCTATCTATCTATCTATCTATCTATCTATCTATCTATCTATCTATCTATCTATCTATCTATCTATCTATCTATCTATCTATCTATCTATCTATCTATCTATCTATCTATCTATCTATCTATCTATCTATCTATCTATCTATCTATCTATCTATCTATCTATCTATCTATCTATCTATCTATCTATCTATCTATCTATCTATCTATCTATCTATCTATCTATCTATCTATCTATCTATCTATCTATCTATCTATCTATCTATCTATCTATCTATCTATCTATCTATCTATCTATCTATCTATCTATCTATCTATCTATCTATCTATCTATCTATCTATCTATCTATCTATCTATCTATCTATCTATCTATCTATCTATCTATCTATCTATCTATCTATCTATCTATCTATCTATCTATCTATCTATCTATCTATCTATCTATCTATCTATCTATCTATCTATCTATCTATCTATCTATCTATCTATCTATCTATCTATCTATCTATCTATCTATCTATCTATCTATCTATCTATCTATCTATCTATCTATCTATCTATCTATCTATCTATCTATCTATCTATCTATCTATCTATCTATCTATCTATCTATCTATCTATCTATCTATCTATCTATCTATCTATCTATCTATCTATCTATCTATCTATCTATCTATCTATCTATCTATCTATCTATCTATCTATCTATCTATCTATCTATCTATCTATCTATCTATCTATCTATCTATCTATCTATCTATCTATCTATCTATCTATCTATCTATCTATCTATCTATCTATCTATCTATCTATCTATCTATCTATCTATCTATCTATCTATCTATCTATCTATCTATCTATCTATCTATCTATCTATCTATCTATCTATCTATCTATCTATCTATCTATCTATCTATCTATCTATCTATCTATCTATCTATCTATCTATCTATCTATCTATCTATCTATCTATCTATCTATCTATCTATCTATCTATCTATCTATCTATCTATCTATCTATCTATCTATCTATCTATCTATCTATCTATCTATCTATCTATCTATCTATCTATCTATCTATCTATCTATCTATCTATCTATCTATCTATCTATCTATCTATCTATCTATCTATCTATCTATCTATCTATCTATCTATCTATCTATCTATCTATCTATCTATCTATCTATCTATCTATCTATCTATCTATCTATCTATCTATCTATCTATCTATCTATCTATCTATCTATCTATCTATCTATCTATCTATCTATCTATCTATCTATCTATCTATCTATCTATCTATCTATCTATCTATCTATCTATCTATCTATCTATCTATCTATCTATCTATCTATCTATCTATCTATCTATCTATCTATCTATCTATCTATCT